>BTPG01000003.1:3098943-3246443 GCA_036245525.1 Semisulcospira habei
ACTCGATCTCTCTGCCGCCTTTGACACTATAGACCACTCTATCCTCCTCCACCGACTCCACCACTCCTTCGGCATCACTGACTCTGCTCACTCCTGGTTTCTCTCCTACCTCTCTGACAGACAGCAGTCCGTCACCATCAACGGCGTCTCTTCCAACCCGGTAACGCTCTCCTGCGGAGTTCCATAGGGATCCGTCCTGGGCCCGGTCCTTTTCACACTCTACACCTCTCCTCTGTCCAACATCATCCAGTCTCACCGCATACACCACCACCTCTACGCTGACGACTCACAACTGCAAGACAAAGACAAACTCGACAACACTACTGACACTACTGACTCGCACGGCTGACTGCTACAAAGACGTGAAAAACTGGATGACAGCAAACAAGCTGAAACTGAACGACGACAAAACGGAAGCCATGCTGGTAGGCACTCGCCAAAAACCCTCCCAGCTCCCTCCCTCTCTCCACCTTCAACTCGATAGCACCCCCATCCCCCTCTCTGACTCGGCCAAGAACCTCGGCGTCATCCTCGATTCCTCTCTGTCCATGACCAACTTCGTCTCCGCCACGACCCAGGCATGCTATTTCCACCTTCGCCGCATCAGTCAGATCAGAAAATACCTCACTACCGAAGCTGCCACCAAACTTGCTGTCTCTCTCATCTTATCTCGCATCGACTATTGCAACTCTCTCCTTTCCGGTCTCCCTCACTCCACCATCTTCACTCTCCAACGCGTTCAGAACAATGCTGCCCGCCTCGTCCTCAGAAAGAAAAAATCCGACCACATCACACCCCTGCTCAAACTCATTCACTGGCTCCCCATCCCCCAACGCATCCAATACAAAGTTTTGTCTCTCTGCTACAAATCCCTGAACAACTGCGCTCCTGCCTATCTCTCCAACTTACTTCACCCCTACACACCTCCCCGCTCCCTCCGGTCAGCCTCCGACCCTCTCCGCCTCCACATCCCTCGCACCAAACTTAACACTTTCGGTCCCCGCTCCTTCTCCGTCTACGGTCCATCCATCTGGAACACTCTCCCACTCTCTCTCCGTCAGAAATACTCTCTCTCCTCCTTCCAGTCCGCCCTCAAAACTCACCTCTTTCAACAGTTTTAGCACTATATCACCGCACTCCCCACCCCAAGCTGACCGTCGTAATGTATTTCACTGTTTGTGGTACGTGAGTCATTGTCTAAAGCGTGCGCATGCGTGCGCGAGTTGTGAGTGTGCGCTTAGAGTTATAATTATTATAAGATAAGCGCATTATAAATACCGTAATTATTATTTATAATTATTAGCTCCTGTCGCCACCTGTCGTCTGAACCCTGCCCAAGCTGTTTGGATGCCTGTGACTGTTTGATCTGTAAACACTTTTTCAAAGCATGGCCTATGCGCATTGCGAGATTGCCTTTTTTGAACTGATGTGTGTCCTCATCAAAATCTGCTAGCTCTTTTACAGCCAGGACAACATGATCAAATCTAGCTGAATTGATCACAGCATTTAAACTTGCGATTTTCATTTCTGACCTCACTCTGATAATCTGTAATAGTCTCCCTAACTCCCACATCCTGGAGCTGATTTGTCCAGCCGTGTGTTCTTCAATGTCCCTGCGGTCAAATAATCTCTTTCCATACTCAAGAAGCAAGGGGTCAGTTCTGATGAGACGGCTTATCTCATCATCTCTCTGGCTAGCCAAGACCTTGTGGTAGAATGAAAATTCAACGTCTAAGGGTATTGGAAGCATTAGGCGACCACGGCGCGCGGCGTCTCCTCGCTGAGTGATCTGAAACCCTCCTGGCTTCTGACAGCAACGTTTTGAGTGTACAGAGATCAGCTTTTTTTTGATAGAGCCCTTTGCAATGGCTACAGGCGAGTGCGTGCTCATTTTCAAGACAAGCTTGCCACACAATTTGCATGCATGTTTCTTGTCCCATTTGTACTTTCCTTTCCCTCTCTGCGACACGTGCACATCTGTTTCTTCTGTAAGTGCTCTTTCCCCACTCTTTCGAGCATCATGTTCCTCCTGCCTATCCACATTCTCATTGCCACCCCCTAACGCACACTGCACCTTGCTGGTACTAGCGTCACGAACACCTGGCCACCCCGAACCTGCCACTTTGATGAAATCTAACATAGTCGATACAATACTGTCTATGTCCGAGATCCCAGCAATTGATGCCGACACACCCTCTGAATCCGGTGAGCTCGAGCCAGGAACAAACTCCTCGTCATCACTGCCCTCGTATTGCGATGCGCTGGCACTGCTCTCAGTCTCGGGTCCATCCCAGGCGCCATTTGCCAACTGGAGAAAGAAAGAAAGAAAGATTAAAACCAAAGCTGCATTAGAAACAGAAACAGCCCAATTTTGGTTTAAAGGGGCCTTGCACAAGAATAAAAAGAGTAATCCCGTGTATGACCGATTTACATATGTGTGACCTCGGTGACGAGGGCTGGCTTCTGCAGCAGTCAAAATCCACGTTTTCTGAAAATGCAAGCAGTTTTCACTCATTTGTCAACCCTGCGTGACCCTTTGAGAGAGGTCACTCAAATTGGCATGTTTAAAAAGGTCTTGCCACAAAGTATCCTTTGGCCAAGCTTGAAGAATGTGGCTTGAATAGTCTCCGAGAAAATGCCACCGTTAACTCATTACACCCCCAGACACACCACAGCAGGATAACAGGGGTGGAATTCTAGTAAGAAAGAAAACGCTGAAAATCAAACGACATTTTTTTTTTTTTGGGGGGGGGGGTTCATGTCCTTCATTTTCAGCGGCCGAAAAATCAAACGACAGGGGGGGGGGGGGGGGGGGGGGGGGATAGGCACGCGTGTCCACCGTTCGCCAAAGTATCCAAAAACCGACAGGGGGAGCGAGACCAAACACACCCGAAAATGAACTTTGTTATGACACTCCTGATCTGCAGTATAAAAATGGAATGTGCGTACCAGTTTATGTTCAGTTGCACACTAAATGGCACTCTGTCTTGGACAATATCCTTTTTCACCGCCATTTTCCACTGCGACCTAAAGCTACCGGAAGTGTCGGGCGATAGTGAACCAAACTACAGACAAATCCAACCCATTTGAGATTTTTTTGCCATTTAAGAAGATTTTTTTTTTCGTCTTTTTCGTTGTTATTAGACGCGGAAAATAAATATGCTTCAGCGGAATTGTGAAAGAATTTCCACGGAAATCCGCGGAAACGCGGAAGAATCCCACCCTGGGATAAGGATCGACCATGATAGTTCAAAGGTGATGCCAGAACAGCTTGGCGCCTACGGGCGCCAAGCTATTCTGGCATCACCCTTGAACTATCATGGTCGATCTGTGTCCTGCGCTGCAATGCGGTCTTGAGAGGACAGGGGCAAAATTTAAGGATTTTGGTGTTGGGGTAGAATGAGTTAAAGTTTACCATGGACGACGGACGGACGACCAGTGGCACAGAACATAAACTCACTTTTGCTTCGCACGCACGCCAGCCAATAAAATGAAGATGATCATAAATCACTTTACTTACCAGTTTGTAATTGGGAGCATTCCGCTGCCGTCCATGCACCCTCCTACCAGACGCACCCTCTGTGGCAGAGTCTGGGGGGCCATGATTCTGCAGCATAGATCCCGATGGGTTTGGACATCCTGCTGCCATCCGGCGCTGGGTGTGTGCCAGAAAGTCCTGAGCCGGTGTGACCAAAATGGTGTTGCTGAGAACATGTCTAATACAACCATGTAAACCAACTGACATTTTGAATCAGATTGATTGTACATTGCTTAACGTCCCGACAGCCACTAGGCTTTCTCAGGACGTGCCTGCACTGCTTGTGAAAAAAACCCACCTAGACAGAACATTGCCATGTATGTCGCCTGCCGGTCAAATACGTTAACTCATTCTACCCCAACACCAAAATCCTTAAATTTTGCCCCTGTCCTCTCAAGACTGCATTGCAGTGCAGGGCACAGATCGACCATGATAGTTCAAGGGAGATGCCAGAATAGCTTGGCGCCCGTAGGCGCCAAGCTATTCTGGCATCACCCTTGAACTATCATGATGGATCCTTATCCTGCCGTGGTGTGTCTGGGGTAGAATGAGTTAAATAAACCTAACACATGGGGCCAAGACATAAAGCTAAGACCATTTAGCAACACACATCCAATATCAAGAGCTACAGGCAGTGCAGACAGTAGGGAGAGTTTTAAAAAGGCAAATTTATACAGGTGAATGGACAAAGGGTAGACAGAAACACATGCATGCCCCAGAATAGGGAGAAAAACCCACCCTGTGGGGCTGACCAGGGTGACCCTGAGAACTAAAAACTGGCAATACAGTAAAAAGCGATACTTCAGTTGCACATTCCTAAAGACCTGTTTGTGGACGTTCGTTCTTCGAATCGCGAGGCAGTTTTGCGAACGAGGATTGAAATCTGGCGCCATTTTTGTTTTTTTAAAAAAAAGTCAACTGATACTGTGCATGCATGTGGCAAGTTAACACGTCAGAAAAAAAAGAAAATAAAAGAAAGAAGAAACAAAATCGCGTGGCAGATTGACCTTGTAATGGGGTTATTGAACGAATTCCTTTCATTGAAGAAGAAAGATTTTGTTAAAATCGTGGGGTTCTATTATCATTTACTACAAGACTCAACGGTCAGGCCCGGAGCGGCCGAGAGGCCGAAGACACGTTTGAAGCAGACGCCTTATTTTTCTGGGTCAAACGGGTATCGGGGATTGGAGGCATCTCTCAGTTAAATAACTGCACTGAACAAGTACATTTGGGCGTGCTCTTAACTAAGAAATATTGCATAAAGTACCTCTGCAAACGCGAGAGAATGACCGGTGTGTCCGTTGGAGACGAAAGACGTTTAAGCAAGGGAAGCAACTCCGTTTATCGGTGTTGGACCAATCAAATTGATCTGAAAACACTCCGGCCGCTTCCGTGTCCACACACAGGCCCAGGGCATCCCTGAAACACAACGATGAAGTAAATCTGTTAAAATGGGGACATCGTATTTTGATATTTTTTTCTGAATTTTGAATGAAAGATAATACAGAAACAACCCTCAGAAAAAATGGGTGTCTGATCTGGCCACCCAGAATTTTACACACACCCAGATTGCATAAGGATGGTAAAGAAAGTAACCCATTTTAGTAATTTGGTGTACGCACACACACACACACACACACACACACACACACACACACACACACACACACACACGCACGCACACACACACACACACACACACACACGCACACACACACACCCACACGGCGCTAAAAAGACGTTCTCCAGCAAGGGTTGCGTAGCTAGACGTGATGTCATTCTTATCTTGTTACTTCTTTGCCAGAATTTCTGCCCCGCACGCCTAAAAAATCATGTGCATGCTCCAGAATGCGCTCCGACCAGCCCCATTTCAAAGTCTATCGTATTTTCAATACGGTACACAAAAAGCGTGTCGTGTAGGCTTCTTTTTAGAAACGATCGTGACAAAGAAGCTAAACATGGCAAACTGAACTACCACCACTTTCGAGAAGAAGTGGGTGTTAAGAAATGACCTTGAACTACACGTAAAGAGCGTATACCCGTGTAGGTAGTTATATGAGCTTATTTTATGTTCGTAATGCCGCACGCTGCACACTCGTGATACACTTTGTGAACTGTTTATCGCGCCCGATATAAATACTTGTCAATAGTCGATGTTCCACTTTCGCTATGCAGACAGTAGAAGCACTTGTCTGCCTTTGAGTACCACAGTAACATTTTTAGGTGCAAGGGGCAAAGAACACTCTGAACACCCGCTATTGCCGGGGCTCGAAATGTTCTTTACATTTTGCTTGGCGAATGTATATCACCGTTCCTCAGACGGATCAGGATTGCATGCCCGTGTCATGTTTTGATCAGCATAAATATGTCCACTTTGAAAATGTGAATCAGCGACGTAACCGGATCTATCACTTATCATGCATTTTCTTCAAACACTATCAGTATTATTCTTACGTTTATCTCCCTCATACACCGCACACATACAGAGATAAATCTAGAGACAAAGAGGAATATCAAACATTATTTATTTCGACGCTCATAAAGCGAAACATTGTTTTACAAAATGCGCAATAGTTTGACCAGAACTCATACTCTCCCCCCCCCAAAAAAAAAAAAAAATAAATAAAATAAAATAAAATAAAATAAAATAAAATAAAATAAAATAAAATTAAAAAAAAAACCACTTAAACTTAGATCACATAAATGCAGAATAGAAATGTTACAAAAATGAAAACAAGGAAGTACATGGCACGTATACATGTGTATGTTTACTGCAGACGCAGGCAGAAGACCATTTAATGCCAACTACTACTGAGAAACGATTTCTCTTGGATATACTTCTGACAACGAACCTGATGGCGTCAGCAAGAGGTACAGATCCTCATAAGCCGCCACATCTGCGGGGGATCATGAGGATCTAACCCTCTTGCATTTAAGTAGTGTTTGTATGACGAGATTAGCTGCTCGCACAGATAGATGTTACCAAACTGTTAGGCAGGACAACATTTTTTGTTAAATACCAAAAGTGACGTCAACAACAAAAATCAGCAAAACGTGATCGGGCCGACGTCCACCGCAGTGGGCACGCACACAAATGTGCACATGCTCACTGCGATGGACGTCGGCCCGATCACGTTTTGGTCACTAGTTTCTATTAACTTTATAGGTCGTGATTAGACTTGACAAGAACGCAATAATATGTTGTTTATCTTCTCTGTAATTCAAAACTCCCAACCCGGGGATTAACCCATTCGAAACGTGCCGCATCTGGATACGCTGCTTTAGGCCGCGTATCCGGATGCGCCACGTCTCGAATGAGTTAACGCTCTTGTGCATGCAGCCAGTAGTGCAGTTGGCAGTGCCGGTGGTTGCACGCACAAGGAAATTACACTTACTTATCTTGTTTGATTTTTTTACGAGTCCTCGGTAGCCTAAATGTTTTATGTTAGGTGGTGGTGGTCGTCGGGGGAGGAGGTATGTGTGGGGTGAGGAGGCGCGGGGGGGGGGGGGGGGGTATGGGGTGGGGAGGGGGGGGGGATTTAGGGGCGGTGCAATTCAGTGCGTTAAGGATATGCTTATTCAAACGTTTTCTATGTTGGCTCTGATCCAAGGAAACCAAAAGCTGATATTACTGAAAACGGTTCAATATATATTGCATGCATACGTGTCATACGTAATATGTCTGAGTGTACCACTGCCCATGCAAAGAAAAAGTATTTTCCGAGGAACGTTTACATTTGAAGGTCTTGAGAAATGCCAATCACTTCATAGTCATAAGCAAAATACACACAGAACCCTACATCCGAAATTCTCGAGTTTGGTAGTAGTCATATCTATTGGGAGGGGGGCAAAGAGTCAGAATGGGCACATGAGGATCTGTCTCTTGTGTGCTAATTTTACAGCGGAGCTCTGATGCGCCTCTTTGAAAAGCTAACCGCAGATCTGAGCTCTCATTATTTTTTTTTTTCGCCGGTGTGCAGGGCGTAAAGATGTGAAGATTAAAAATCACAGACCAGCACGCATTTCTCAACCCCGCAAGCAAAGGTCCTCGGGCCCAGGATGACCGCAGTGGGCCCGAAGACGTTTTGCTACTGGGGAACGTGGAATAAAATAAAAACAAATGAACAAGCATTGAACTTTAGAAATAATATTTGTTAAAAAATTAATTAAAAAAATAAATAATCAATAAGTGCAGACAAGGAAATAACAAACACAATAATTGAAGATATATATATATATATATATATATATATATATATATATATATATATATATATATATATATATATATATATATATATATATGCCATACTTGCTCACATTTTAAAGGGCAAAGCGTCCAAGCAACACATATAATTTGACATGCTGACAGACCATTTATAACAGTTTCCTGATTAAATACTTCCTTCAGAAAACAAACACTAATTTTTTGTCACTTGTCCAGCCATTAAAACGCATCAGAAATATGGATATGCAGTACGACTTTGTTTGCGCCTTATTGTTTGTGATATTTGACAACTCTTTTCGCTCTGGGAAAGCCTTGTGTACGTACTATGTAATATTATCAGTAATCCTTTAGCTTGTGGTCATAAAAAAAAATCATTTCAAAATGTGACGGAAGGATAATACATATTAATCACCCGCATGATTGACAGTAGATTTTTACTTTCTAACTGTCGGTCTTGGTTTTGCTAGTCGGTTAAATCATTTAAGTCACATGAAACAGCTTTAACCACTCTGAATCCAGCTAGGATGTGGTACTTAAGGAACTAAAGGCATAAGCACAGGACAGATCCGGCTGGCGTGCCGCCACCAGGAAAGCTTGCATACTCTTTGAACACAATTGGCTCTAAAGGATCACCAGTGCCAGAGCTCGCAGAAAGACAGCGTCGACTCTCCCCACAGCTATGATCCAGTGCCCCCATTGCCCTCGCAGGTCTGGCTCCAGGATTGGCTTGGCCAACTACACCCGCACCCACAAATAGAAGTCATGCACAATGACGACATCATCGGTTTTCGATGGTCTACCCATTATTAACAGCTAGGATTCAGTACAGAATTGCATGCATGACTCACAGTTGTATTTCCTGTTCCTGCTCACACTACCTTGCCTATATTCTCCAGCAGTATACGTCCTCAAGACATAATCTGCGCTCTGCTGCCGACTCTCGAGTTTTACGTATCCCTCTTGTCAAAACAAAGTCGTTCGGTGAGGGGCCATTCAGGTACCAGAGCCCGGTTGTTTGGAATGAACTCCCACGCGAACTGAGATACGTGGATTCGAGAGAGGCATTCAAGCGAGCCATAAAGACCGATATTTTTTTTGTCTGCTACAAATGACTTTCTCACACACCTGTCATGTTAAAGTCATCTCTATCTACGTTAGAAGGTGTGTGTGTATGTGTGTGCGTCTGTGTTTGTGCGTGCGTGCGTGTGCGCGCGCAGGCGTGCGTGAATTCGAGGATGAATCCATAAGCGAAGCACTTTTGAATGGTGACTTTATAGCTTGTTTACAGAGTGCGTTGTATTTTGTTTAAGTACTTTTTTTTTGTAAATTGCGTTTTTGTAATTAGTTATTTTTGTACAATTAGTTTGTGTTAAGCGCCTAGAGCTCTAATCTGAGGTTAGGCGCTATATAAGTACTCATTATTATTTTTATTTGTGCATAATAGCGTCGGTATTGTTTACAGTGTCGGCGCCTACATGTTCCAGCGGATTAATTGTAACTGCTCAGGCGATAAGCTATTTCTGGCATGTTCCTTGAACTGTAATGGTCGATCCGTCTATTACTGTTGTGTGCCAGTTTTGAATGTGTTAATTTCTTGCTGTTTAAATCCCAAGGTCTACACTGACATGCACAGTGTCTAATTATCCATCTCTTTTTTCTAGACATTGGTTCCAAACTTGCAGATTTTAAACATCGAATGTTACGTCGAAGAAACGGCGCTAATAGTTAACTCATTTATCCCGGCGCGCGTATTTCTCAACTTTTGGAGGCGTCATCTAACGACTCTGCACCGACAGGCGCCAAGCTAATCTGGCACTACCCTTGAATTATCATGGTCCACTCATCTACTGTTGTGAGTCAGGGCTGAATGGGTTAAGGGGCTCTAACTGTGGCAACATACACCAAAGAGCGAAGATCTTACTGACCTAGGACACCAAAAATAAATAAATAAATAAATAAAATTAAAAACAAATAATAATAAGAAGAAGAAGAAGAAGAAGAAGAAGAAGAAAAGGACGGGCACGCGCGGGGGAGGGTGGGGTGGTGGGAGCGGAGAGGGTGGGGGTGGGGTTGGGGGGTGGGTGGTTGAACTAGTAAGTGACTGGAAGTACTGTTTGATGAAACCCTCCTGCTTATCACAAACAGTGTATTAGCATGGTGCATAGGCATTTAAATTGAGACCACTCTACTGCGGGTCCAGTTTTTAATGGGTAGTGTTTTACTCGTCTCGGTGTTTCCCTTTATCCAAGTACAAAACAGTTTTATTTTCTTTGTTATAGTTGAATTTTTGTTTCCTACACTCAACAAGTCTACTCTTACCGTTACAGAAAACGATATGAGTAAACAACAGTTTAAATTTTCAAGTGTCGATTGCATTTGATCTGGTAAACAAACATACTATCAGTTTATAAAACAGCTGACAGACAAACTGTGTTCCACTACTTTCCTTACTTAGGATATATGCGGGTTCCGTTATTTTCTGTTTCAGTTGCATTTGAGTTTCCTACACTGAACACGACTACTATCACCGTCAAAGAAAATGCTATGATGACACTACAGTTCAAACTTTAAAATGTCGAGTGCGTTAGGTATGGTAAGCATACGATCAGTGTAAAAACAGCTGACAGACAAAAGTGGCTATGTGAAATTCCAATTCTGAACGGAACATGCCATGATTCAGGAAGTTGTCACTGTGATGAAAATGCACATTACACCTTGACCATCAACGTTACCAGACAGGACAGCCGTGTGTGGTTATGACAGCTGCTCACAAGGGACCCCATCAGTAAACAGAACAAGAAGATAAATGAGCAGGAACTCACACTGGATGTTACTGGTTCAGTGCCAGGTGACGAAGACTGTGTTTCTGCATGTATATTAACACAACACCAAAATGCCCTAAACTGATGCAGCAAGAGGTATAGATCTTCATGAACCCCCGCAGTTGCGGGGGTTCATAAGGATTGATATCTCTTGCAGTTGGGTGGTGTTTACATTTACTGAGCGGGTTAACTCAATGCAACTTAACTCATTTATCCCCGATGCACTACATCAGGAGATAGATGGACCATAATAACACAAGGGTGGTGATCGATTAGCTTTGTGCTAGCTGGCATCACGCTAATCTGGCACTACCCTTGAATTATCATGGTCGCTCCATCTCCTGCAGCTGGTACATAGTCGTTTGATGACAACCCCAAAATTTGGGAAATGCATTCGTGGGTTTAAATGGGTAAACTATTTACATTTCAGTTTGCTGTTAAAGGTGCGTGCCGAGGGAGTTTGACGTCATTTCAATCATTACTGAATTTCTGAAAGCTAGAACTTCGACTTGAATTCCTATTGTTCATTGGGATTCAGAATGAGAAAGGAATGGCCACTCCAATCGTTGCTATTTTACCAGGTGCCCGTGATGTAAAACGTAACAGAGCCCCTTAACACTGTTATGCATACAGCCACTGATACCGCAAGTTTACACAATGAAAAACGTTAACTCATTCTGCTCGCGACACACCACAGCAAGATATAACTCGACCATGATAGTTCAAGGATGGTGGCAGAATAGCTTGGCGCCTATAGGCGCCAAGCTATTCTGCCAACACACTTGAACTATCATGGTCGATCTGTCTCTTGAATTGTAAAGCAGTCCTCCAAAATCTGGGTATTTCGTACCTCGGGAACAATAAGTTAAACATTTAGGACCTAACGTCTTTTTTATGCCAATGAGGTAATTTTACGAGAAGGCACCGAAAAAGGTCTAAATATATTTTGACACTAGTTGGGTTCGAAGACGCGAAGTTTTGCACGTGAGTCGAATGTGTGACACTTGAGTTACCAAGCTGCCCTGCATGCACAATACGGAAGCATCATACAGCACGGTTCATTGTGCGCGGTTCCAGCAAAAGGAACACAGTCTGGGGTGTAGATGTAGATGCAAGATGTATATATCCTCGGGTCCCCCCGCAGAAGCGGGGTACATTGGGATCTATACCTCTTGCCGAAACCTCTTCTGATCCTTTTTCATTGAACTGCCGACAATCTTTAGTGTTGAATTAACATAAGATTTTAGAATTGCAGTCTGACACCACTGTTAGTGAATGTTTTAAATCCAGTAATGTTGTACTGTTTTTGCAGTCCCAGCAAAAGTACGAAGTCTCATTCTGACTACACACGGATTTTAGCTCCAAAAAGCAGCAACACAAGGCGACCATATACAGGTTCACTGTTCCATCGACAATGGCAACCCGCCTGTGACGGTCCGCCTGCTGGACAGACACGGGAATGAGCTACAGACACAGAAGGGTGATGAGAAGACAGGCACAGTGGACCTCAAGTACGACTTTCCCAATGTAAGCTGTGACCACGCGGGCAGTGTCACGTGTGAAGCCAAGGGCAGTGAGAGCAAGACAGCAACACTGTTGGTCGCATGTGAGTTTTAGACGGACACATACTCGCATTATATACCGATGTCAACTTTTATAGACTACGCTTTCTTCTTCTGCTGCTTTTTTTTTTCTTTTCGTCTTCTTGGACGTTTTAGTGTAGTATGGTTAATTAAAGTTTTTATTCATTCATTCATTCATTCGTACATTCATTCGTTCGCTTATTATTTTGATTTGATGCTGGTTTTTTTGCCTGCTGCCTACGTTGCTTTCCTGCTTGGTTGCGTGAAAAGCAAAATGAAGACTTACCAGTTTGTTCCTCAGACATTATCCGCTCTAATGACAGAAACGAAACTTCACAGCATTACCATTGTATTTTGTTTTCAGGCCCGCCCATGTTTGTGGGCGGCGACATTCAGCACGGCACGATCGTCGTTGACCAAGCTAATGTTAGTTTGAACATCAGAAGCCACTCAGGCGAGATGACTGGGTGCAGCATGATGTCCTACCGTGGAAGAAAGTGCGACTGTATGCGGTACTGTATATACAATACAATACAATACAATACAATACAATACAATAATACTTTATTAATCCCTGACGGGGAAATTCACTGTCTGCCCATACAACACATGGCATCATCAATCACTCATCACTCATTAAAAAAAAAAAAAAAAAAAAAAAAAAAAAAAAAAAAAAAAAAACAACACTTTTTTGGACAAGAAAAGTTCACTGTTCCATCGACAATGGCACAATGGTTGCCATTGTCGATGGAACAGTGAACTTTTCTTGTCCAAACAACTTCACAAAATCCTGACCGAAAACGGGAATGAGAAACTTTTAACCCATTCAGCCCTGACTGCAGCAGGAGATGGATCGACCATGATAATTCAAGGGTAGTGCCAGATTAGCTTGGCGCCTATCGGCGCCAAGCTAATCTGGCACTGCCCGTGAATTATCATGGTCGATTCATCTCCTGCAACAGGTGCACAGTCATTAGACAACACCTCCAAAATTTGGAAAATACGGCTGTCGGGCTGAATGATTTAATTGAAAAAAATAGTATATAAAAGGACTGTAGCATTTATATTGTTCGCTTTTTGTTGATAGAATTGTTAAGGAATAGAACACTATAACTGAGCTTCCCTGACCCGTTGAAAAATAAGATCAGTTCACTGAGTTATTAATTCATTGAGTTCAACTGATAGTGCAACGTTCATGTGTTGTCCACCGTGTAGATAATTATGCTGTGTGTGAACTTTTTTTTTCCCTTTCTAAGTTCTCTTTCGGTGACTGGCTCCCCTCCTGACCTGACAGCGAGTGTCTGGCTGGACACTATCTGCAAACGAAACCAGGGAACATGGCCCCTGACACTGACCAATGACGTGGGGTCTGGACATATAGACTTTACAGTGGAAACAGAAGGTAATATGATTTTATCTTGTTAACAGCATCGTGCTCTAAAACTGTAACAGCTGTCGATTTGTATGAGGTATAAATTGTTTTGAAAACGTTTCTCTGCCTCAAACGAATCGACAGCTGTTCAAGTTTCTCTTCCGATGCTGTTTTTCAAATTTCCTTGTTGCTGAATAAAATCTGCTCTCGCAGACTTGTGGGGAGCAGTAATTTCCCCTCTCATAATGTTCCGTCATCTGGACTATTTTTGTGTGCTATATTGCAACCTTTGTAATTGTGGAATTAGTAGTTACTGGGGTTTACCGACAAGCAGGCTACCCAGGTCACCTCACGGACGTTGAAATTTAGCAAAATCGAGGTCAGAAGAACAGTTTCTGGTTATATAAATGAGTGATGCTTATAATTATCAGTAACCCTTGGCTGTCGGTGGGGGTTTTCTCGCAATGATTCCGGCAGGAATCGTCTTGACAAACACCTCCACCGACAGCCACAGGGTTAAACAGATACCAGTCTATGTTTCGTTAATATAATACAGTTAACAAGTAGAAAATATTCCTTGTTACTTTCTAACTCTTAAAAAGGCAGCGACGCCCGATTGCAAGGACGTATTAGCTGATTTTTGGGGAAGAAATTAATCCATCGTTGTTGCTGTTGCCGTCATAGTAGGAATCATCTCCGTCAGTGTTAGCGTCACCGTCATCTGTCTGAAGAAGGGTAAACGTTTACGTTTAAGTCTATTTAGCTTTTATGTTTATGCAAATTTGGCACGTGCTGGTCTGTGATAATGGAACTTACGGCCCGAGGGCCGTAAGTAACATTATCACAGACCAGCACACAACTGATTTATTTCTGGGTATGACACCTTTAAGAGTGTCAGAGACAGGTAGTTAGCTGTGATGGTGTTCATAGTGAGTCGAGTCCTCCATCTTCAGTAAATAGTCAACAACTAATCGGGAGTGCTATTTTGGTTAAACCTACAGCTGTTTGTTTGTTTGTTGCTTTAAAAAAAAATTAATTGCAGCATTTGAAAAGCACACTGCCCTTTGGCTTTTTCTGTTTTTTTGTTATATGATATCGTGATGAGCTACCAAAATAATTATCTTTTTGCTGTGATATATTACTTTACTATTGTACTAATACTACTGCTACTACTACTACTACTACTAGTAGTAGTAGTAATAGTAGCAACACTTTTTCTACTTCATTTCACGGATACTACTTTGAATCATGAAACGTTCACTCATCGAGAATATGTTGATATGCATTCCTTAGTCTACCTTTCGTTATTGAAGTTTTGTTGTACGGTAATTTGGTGCCTTTTCCCATCAGTGGTTTACGTGCTCATGGGAGATGAGTCAAGAGTCATTTCCTATTCCTGTTTTCAGTTTGGGCAAATTGTCTGTTTGTAGCTTAATCTTGGCCTCCAGGCGCTCGTAGTTCTTTGACATGCATCGCGGTCACTGTCGAGTGGGTTTTTTTCTTCTGTCAAAGCCTGCTTGTCGTCTCGGCCACGGCATCTGACCACCTTTTGCTTCAGTTACGTGACGGTTAGCAAAGGTGGAGAAAAACGGTCGTAACAAAATTGTCCACAGAAGCCGAAGATAATTAAAAGTTGAACTGTGAGTGATGGTGCATAATTTACGAGCCGAGCTTTGCTTTTAACACGCATGTTCTGGCTTTGATGTTCTGCCGAAGAGCCAGAACAGTGTGTCTAAAGCAAGTCAACGCTCGTAAATCACCACCGCTCATGGTTTAACGTATTTTATCAAGCCACTGTTTCATGTCATGTCGGTTTGACAGCTGCACTGATTCTACACAGGTAATAAACCAGAAAGAGATGTCTAACTCGAAATTCCACAACTGTGACGACAGCAGTTTGTAGCGAGTTTCACTGTGACATCAATAAGTGTATCATGCTCCTCTTCATGATGTTACGAAACTTACCTCTAATGTGGCCCTGGGCTAAGCTCAAGTTTCCATTAAGAATGTTGCTGAAAGTCAGGCGCCACGCGACATCTTGGTGATTATGGGGACATCCTAGAGATAGTAAACACTGAAAATAAGGACGGCAAATCTTGTAAACCAACAATGCATTGTAATGGACAATGTAGTCGTCTTGATCACCGCAGTGAGTATAACGTTCAGCGAATTCGACTTTTAGCAACAAGTCATTGGGCCCGGAGCACGTATTTCCCAAATTTTGGAGGCGACATCTAACGACTATGCACCTGTTGCAGTAGATGGATCGACCATGATAATTCAAGGGTAATGCCATATTATCTTGGCTCCGACAGACGCCAAACTAATATGGCACTTCCCTTGATTTATCGTGGTCGACCCATCTCCTGCTGTAGTGCGTCAGGGCAGAACGGGTTAAACAACTTACATTCAGATCGGGGCCGCATGGTGGCAAAAGCCCGGACCGTAGGGCATGGTCATTAAACACACATACGCACACTTACACACACACACACACACACACACACACACACACACACACACACACACACACACACACACACACACACACACACATGCACACACACACACAAAAACAAACAAACAAACACACACACACAAACACACACACACACACACACACACACACACACACACACACACACACAAACATCTGTGACGTCGCATATGACACGAAGCGACACACATTGTACTTAGGCAATTTTCACGCAGATAAGGCGTGTAGCGATCAAAAGAACTTATTTTTGACACTTAAGATCTATTTAAAGGCAATTGACTAACCTAAAAGAGCTGTAGTAGTTTGGAAAAATAAAAGACGAAAAATGCACAATATGACGTTAACGCACCAAGTGCGCAAAAGCCATCGGGCCGAGGTCAGCCAACGATGGCCCGCGCACAGTCGTGCGCGGGCCATTGGCGGCGGACGTCGACCCGATGTCTTTTTGAGCATTGGGAAGTTGTGTCAAGTCTCAAGTCATGACTAGGTCAAAGTGTGGAGGTAAAATCTAAGAGCCATATAAAAAAATTAAAATAAATTATGCCAGACTTCTTGTTACGTTTGAAACTAAATAACTTGTGTTCAGATCGACCGATAAAATGATCGATAAAACTCCCATTATCTTGGTCGCACTGAGCACTCGTGATTTTTTTTTGTCCATGTTGGGAGGTCGGGCATACTTCTGTTTTAATATTATGTCCTTGCTTTCAGGATCCGGAAGTAAAAGGCGTCAAGCCAGACGAGAAAAAGAGTCGGAACATGTATGGCCAGCTTTACCTGATCCGGACAATGGATCTGGATCAAGCGCGGAGTCCGGACAAACCAGCAACACGCACCAAGAAATCCCAGATGATCCGGAGTCAGTTCCACTAGGTAAGACCTCATTATTACCCTTCAGTCATTCAAGGCCTGGCGCAAACTACCCCATGCTGCCACGGCAACATTGGCTAAAGTAAATGCTAGTAAAGACGAATTACTCCCAATATGGCGCTGTTTTTTTTCCCCCATCATATTAATAAAACGAGTGTGTGTTCATGAAAGTGCGTGATGGATACCCAAGGATGTTCACAACGTGCATAATTTACTCATCTGTTCCAGCGATTGTACGTCCCACCCGGCATTGTCACGCACCCCGTGAGGACCCAGGCGGGTATCTCCACGCGTCACCTTCACTGCCGGATATCAGTGGGATTAGGGTCAGAGGATTAGCCCAAGCCAGTCACCCGAGGCAACTCAGTCACCCGTCTAGGCATCAGGACTGTCTACAGGAACAACAGCCGATCTACGAAAACTGCACTAACAGCCTGTGACCAGTACGCCATCCGCGATTTAAAAAAAAAAAAAAAAAAAAAAAAAAAATGTTACAATCCAAAGTCTGCGGAAACATGATCGACTATGATAGTTCAAGGTCAGAGCCAAATTAGATTTGCGCCCTCGCGGTCGTGCAAATAAGTAACTAACAGTGATTTCGCGAAAGAATTTCCCTTGTGAGGTTGTATGTGAGAATCATCGAAGTTAGCTATGTTTAGGGGTTTAACGCAGTGCATGCAACTAGGCCATCTCACGGCGGGCGAGCACTATCAAAATACAGAGGCGTTTACTGGTGGTATAACCTGCTTTTACACTTAAGGCGTGTTTGCATATAGCGACGCGACACGTACAACGGAGGGGACGCGGTAGCGACAAGGACAAAATCGAGAACATAGAATGAGAGTTTTCATTTGCGCGACCCGACAGCCTCGTGGAAAACTGAGAAGCTGGCGACAGCGATGAAAGTGCAATATTCTGCAATGAAAAGAGGGTGGCTTAAAGGACCTTTTAAACAATTCTAAACAACCGAATAAATGGCGTAACTCCGCCTGTCCTACACTATAGAAACACAAGAAAGGTGTTTTTCGTCTGCCGTTCAGATACATTGTGTCATTTCGCCCACCGAACTGCCGTCGCTTACCTATATGGAAACACAACTTAAAGGCGCGTTTCCATACAGCGATGCAACAGCAGAGCGACAGCGGGAATAAAATCGATAACATTTTAACGTATAAATTAAAAAAAAAAAAAGAAGTGCGCGTGTATATGCGCTTTGCGCTATAGACGTCATCGCGGAACAGCAGGCGACAGCGACGCCACAAACGTGTATCGCCTCATGAAGCGGAAAGCTGTCGACTCTGCCTCATTTACGCTGTGAAGGGAGCGTGGCTTTTTGTTCGCGCAAACAGATCTATAGCAATAATTATTTAATACAACTAAAATAATAGGACGATTCCACAAGTTGCACCGCTATAATTATGGACACACATCCAGACTTTTTTTGTTCTATTTTATTTGCGTTATCTGTGCAGAATTTTCTTACGTGTTTGTATTACCGCGTTGTTTCAGCCATTCTTACTTTGTATTTCACTATACATTTCTGCAGAGGGCACACATGCAGTTTGCATTACTCTTTGGAAAGTTGGTATGTTAACTCATTGTGCCCGAGGAACGAAATACCCACATTTAGGAGTTATCCTCTGAGGACAGCATTAGTATTCAGGGGACAGATCGACCACGATAGTTCAAGGGTGGTGGCAGAATATCTTGGCGCATATAGGCGCCAAGCTATTCTGCCACCACCCTTGAACTATCGTGGTAGAGCCATATCTTGCTGTGGTGTGTCGCGGGCAGAATGAATTAAATCAACGCATGAATACAAACATAAAGCGCTGAACATAGTGTAAATTGTAATCAGGAAAATTACCTCTCAACGATCTCATCCATAAGTTTATTCTGAAGAGACAAATCTCATCATTACGCATTTTCAAATAATTTTGTTGCCGCTGCGGATTTTGTCATGTGTAGGTCAGTTTTTCCATGCAAACTTCCTAGTCTATTCCTCACGCTTTAACCCGCCCAGTGCCGAAAAATATAAATGCCACCCAACAACAAGAGGCGCAGATCCTTATGACCCCCCGCACTTGCGGGACTCGTGAAGATGTATGCCGAATCCATGTTCCTAAAGCTAGGAGTTTTTGGTGTTGAAATAACAAAGAATGAAGAAACACAATCTGCGCCAACTGGCACTGAAGGGGTTAAGCCATGTTTCCATACAGCGACGCGACGGCTTTCGGTAGGCGACGCGACAAATCAGACTTACGTCTTCTGTTTGTGTGGTCACTCTGGTCAGCCCTAGGAATGAAGAAATAACCAACAACCGAACGAACTCGCTTCGAAAGAACGAGGACAAAAAAGTTTAGATTAAAACTGTTGATCTGAAGTGCGTCATTTACTTGTTTATTAGTTTCTAGAACTAGTTATAAATAACATGTTTTGTCCATGCTTTTCTCAAGCGTGTTTATTTTTTTGTTAAATATGTCCATACATTTTATACATTAGAAAGTAGGTTTTGCCTTTAATGTCGCGACGAAGTTTACATGGAAAAACGGAACTGTCAATAAACCTAAACCTCATTTTCTCGCAATACATTAACAAGATCTGCCATGGATCATATACGTTTGTATTGATGAATTCTCTTCCCTTAGAAAAAGGGTGGCTTGAGTTCACTTAGAGGTCAGCTTTCCCGATTAAAATTCACAATGTGTTCGGCGCGATGTAATTGGCCTTTAACTCACTGTGCTCGAGATACGAAACACCTGTATTTTGGAGTTACCCTCTGGGGACTGCATTACAATTCGGTAGACAGATCGACCATGATAGTTAAAGGGTGGTGGCAAGCTATTCTGCCACCACCCTCGAACTATCATGGTCGAGGCATATCTTGCTGTGTAGTGTTACGGGCAGAATGCGTTAAATATAAAAAGTAGTCCGATACAGCGCTCCTCCGCTCGAAGAGTACTTTCGTTTCTATGCAGTGTGTCTTTTTATTAACTAATTCAAAACGAACGGCTTAAGCCGCGTATCCGGATGCCGTTCGTCTCGAATGAGTTATTCCGTGTCCCCTTCTAGAACATTTTTATGTGGAACAGCGGGAAATGGAGCCATCAACGAAAAGGTTTCGGTTCTGCTTCATGCTCGAGTAAAAGTTGTCAGTATATGCCCCGCCAATAATTATGTCGTAAATGTTAAGTTAGGTTATGTAACTGTTTCCTCCTGTTTGGAACTGCTCATATTAACTCCTTCAGCCCTGATACACCACAGCATGGCATGGCTCGAGCATGTTAGTTCAAGGGAGGTGTCATAATAGCTTGGCGCCCCTGGGCGTCTAGCTATACTGGCACCACCCTTGAACTATCATGCTCGATCTGTCTCTAGAATTGTAATACAGTCCTTCACAGGGCTACTTCAAAATGTGGGGATTTCGGTCCTGGGGTAGAATGTGTTAATGGCAAGAGTACGGTGCACACTGGTTGTATCCCTCAATTCGTTACGATCAGCGTGGCGAATCGAGGGACATAACCACTGAAACGGGGTACAACACCGATCCCCGGGTATTTGCACCGCCACAGCTCCTACCGCAGCTCTATAATTTTTACGGTGTCGTGCCGCAGCCTTACATCACCATGACAACACACGCCCCTGAGTCTTAGCCCTCATTACAGCAGTGGCCGCAGCCTATCCGGGTCCACGACTTCTAACTTGACCTGACATTGCTACCGTATTTGTTTACCAGCAAGTGAATAAGACAATATTTTTATTTTCGTTGAACTCCTTGCCATCAGCCACGGCCGGAATCTCTGCTTGTCTGATATAACCGAGTTTGGGAAAAAAAAACCATAAAGCATGTTCATGTGCTGTCCTCAACTTTGACTCAAAGTGACTCAGCGCCATAGACAATTTACTGTAGTTGTGGAATTAATGTTTCACACCGGACTCTATAGATCTCTATTGTTTACAACACTATCACAGTGCTAGTGATCCTGCCGAGACAAATATACTGTCGGACAATCGGCATCACGTGTGCAAGCCATTATTGACTGTTGTGTTTATTTCAGACATTGCTTCAGAAACGTGTGTTCCTGTACCATCTTATTTCATATGCTTATTTTCTTTTTCATTTTCTTGACTTAAACTTCTAGTCTTTTAAGATGTCGAATAGCTCATTACAATTTCACAGTTTACACGTGGGGCATCTAAATATCTATCATTTGCTGAATAAGATTCCCGATTTGACCGTCCTTCTGACTCAACCCACCCCATTTCAAACAGTCTCGATTATATTCTGACATAAGTGATTTGTCCATTTTGATACCGGAGTTTTCTGTAATCCGGCGCGATCATGTACGTCCTCAACAAACTGGATTAGCTGTCTATATTCGTGATTCTATTGCGCACTTTACACGCAGAAGAACAGACCTGGAATCAGACTCTGTTGAAAGCGTGTGGGTTGAGGTGAAGTCAAACAAATCGGCCCCTTTGCTTGTTGGATTTGTCTGCAGAAACCCGTCTGCATCATTTGAGTGGTACGACGTTTTCTTACAAATGGCGGACACCGTTAACAATTGCAGTTCTGATAGTTTACTGCTCAGAGACTTTAATATTAACATGTTTTCTCCACACACTGCTTGGGAGTCTACTATTACTATGGTAGGCCTCAAGCAGCTTATCACATCCGCAACTAGAGTTACGCAGTCGTCTGCCGCTCTAATTGATCATGTATACACTTCCAACAAGTCAAGGGTCCTTAGCTCTCGTGCTCTTCAAGTGGCGATCAGCGACCACTACCCTGTGTGCTGTAGATGGGCTCTGAAGGTGGATAAGCCATGTCGTAAAAACCAGCATACATTACAGGTCGCTTAACCACTTCAATCGGGACGCGTTTCTCGCCGACCTGAGCGGAATCTCTTTTCAGTCAATATATAACTACGATATTCCTGAAGAAGCGTTGACCGAATGGTACAGATTGTTCCTTGGTGTACTTGACAAGCATGCGTCACTACGTGAGAAGAGAGTCAAACACGCACAGTTACATCAGTGGTTAAGTAAGGACATTAATTCCGCAAGCAGCGCAACCGCGGAAAATACCTGGTGCTCGAGGCCCAGAAAAAACACTTCCAGCGCTTGATGGATAATAAAACTGATACCGTATCTGTCTGGAGAGCCCTCAATGCCTTTACCAAATCACGTCAAACACCATTATGTACTTCTATACCTGCTGATACTTTTAATCAACCTTTCCTGTCTGCTGCCGACTCACTTTTGAATAAAAGTAAAAATAACCTAAACAAGCCGACTATTTATGTAAAACTTAATAATTTGTGCGACGAGAGACTGGCGCCAAACGACTTTTTTAGTATTCAGTACTTAACTGTTTTCGACGTAGGCAAGTTATTAGCCAGCTGAAAAATAAACGCTCCCTTGGTCATGATGGCATTAATAGTTTCTTTTTAAAACTGTCTGTCCCCTATGTGGTTGAATCGTTAACATTTATCTACAATCTTATAGTACAACGAGGTACTTTCCCAAGAAGCTGGAAAATAGCTAAAGTCATTCCGCTGCCTAAAA
The DNA here is from genome assembly GCA_036245525.1 of Semisulcospira habei. NCBI lineage: Eukaryota > Metazoa > Mollusca > Gastropoda > Semisulcospiridae > Semisulcospira > Semisulcospira habei. The sequence goes on from BTPG01000003.1 coordinate 3,121,422, forward strand.
CTAAAGACCTCACTGACCCCAACAAATTCAGGTCAATTTCACTTTTATCAGCTTTGTCAAAGCCGTGAGAAAAACATGTCCACAGGCACCTGAGTCACTTCCTGGAGACACATAACTTGATTTATCCGTTACAGTCAGGCTTCAGACCCCGCCACTCCTGTCACACGGCTCTGTCTCATCTGACCATTACCTGGCTAACTTCAATAAACAATGCTGAAATGACCGGTGGTGTACTTTTGGATTTTTCTAAAGCTTTTGACTTAGTCAACCATGAACTGTTGCTACAGAAGTTGATGGCATACCACATAGACACAGTTTCCGCTGCCTTCTTTAAATCTTATCTAAGCAATAGATCTCAGTATGTTTTTGTCAACGGTAAGCGTTCCTCAAAAGGCGTAATTAAGCATGGAGTGTCTCAGGGGTCTATTTTAGGCCCTCTCTTCTTGTTTTTAATCTTTATTAATGACTTGCCTTTGTGTATCTCACAATCAAATGTGCGATGCAATTTGTTTGCAAACGACGCTACTCTCAACGTGTCGTCGGCAAAAATATCTACAATTAATTCTTCGTTGCAACATAGTCTGTTAGACGTCTCAAATTGGTGCCGAGACAACTACATGATACCTAACCCATCTAAAACAGAGTGCATGTTAATCACTACACGTCAAAAGCACCAGCTAAACCCACCACTACTTAGCCTTTCCCTTAACTGTGAGCCGATTAAACAAGTTAATGAGCGCCGGCTGTTAGACGTCATTATAGGCGATCAATTGACATGGCATGCGCATGTAAACAGTGTGTGCAAAATTGTGTCCATATATCTATTTCTCCTTTCAAAACTTATTTACTTTACGAATTCACCAACTAGAAAACTCTTCTTCAGCGCTCACATCCAGTCCCACATTGACTACGCATCTACAGTCTGGGACGGGTGTAGTGACGCGTGTTTAAAGTGGCTTAATACCCTCCACCGGAGGGCAGCCAAGCAAATTCATCCTAGTAGCAGAGACAGCACTGACGTGCGACTCAGGGCCCTTGACATGCTTCCGTTACGTAACCTCTTTCTGTTCAATAAATGCGTGTTAATGTTTAAAGTCAGCATATCCAAAACCCCGCGGTACGTCTCGGATTTGTTTAAGTATGCTAACACACCACACAAGACATCAAGGAACAAACTGTCAGTACCTAGTCCACGACTGTATATATTCAAAACTAGTCTGTCTTACTCAGGGGCCAAACTTTGGAACTCGTTTCTGACCAATATTACCGAGGCATCTTCATTGTCCATATTCAAGGCAAGACTATTCCGGCACTTAATTGAGCAGCAAAACAAAGCGCACGCGACTACTGCGTTCTGATTAATGACTGTTATCAAACATGTAAGTGTGTGGGCGCGTGTGTATGTGTGTGCGTGCCTGTGTGCGGAACAGTGTGTTTTGTGCATGTTTGTTTATGCTGGTGTGCGTGTGTGTGCGTGAGTGAGTGCGTGTGTGTGTGTGTGTGTGTGTGTGTGTGTGTGTGTGTGTGTGTGTGTGTGTGTGTTTGTGTGTGTGTGTGTGTGTTCTTGCGTGCTTGTATGTGTGTGTTTGGTTAGTCAGGAGGAAGTAAAACGTCTAGATAATCTTAAAAAAGCAGACCGAAAGGGTTGACTGCCAGTGCCTGTAATTTAGAAAAAACTACCAAGTGAGTAGGAAAAGGCACTGTCAAGGGAGAGAAGTGTGCAAGGGTCGCCAAGACCGAAACAGCTGTCCACACCGGCTAAATATCTGGACCCCCCTTGGGGGGACCTAGGTTTAAATTTCCATGCACTGAGTGGCTGGAACAGTGGATATGTGATACGCCCCCCTTGGGGGGGGGGGGGGCTTCCATATGCATTGCTTTCAGTCACTTTCTTAGCGCTCCCTCTCTTTCCTATCTCTCTTTTTTTGTGCTTTGGCCACAGTAGATCTATGATCACTGGTCGATCATGCACACTTCTCTCCCTTGACAGTGCCTTTTCCTGCTCACTTGGTAGTTTTTTCTAAATTACAGGCACTGGCAGTCAACCCTTTCGGTCTGCTTTTTTAACACAATTTCGACTGCAAATCCTTCCCCCTTTTTAGTAGGTTCTCTCTTAGGGTGCATGGAAATTTGGCTCTAGGTGGAGGCATGGAATGTATGCCCCTGCAGAAACCACAGTAAAATGTGGTCTTCTTTGCAGGTAAGCAGAAGTTCCTTCTTCCTCCAGTATTGCCGATGGTGTGCTGAAGAGGTCGCCAAGACCGAAACAGCTGTCCACACCGGCTAAATATCTGGACCCCCCATTGGGGGGACCTAGATTTAAATTTCCATGCACTGAGTGGCTGGAACAGTGGATATGTGATACGCCCCCCTTCGGGGGGGGGGGGGGGCTTCCATATGCATTCCTTTCAGTCACTTTCTTAGCGCCCCCTCTCTTTCCTATCTCATTTTTTGTGTGTTTTGGCCACAGTAGATCTATGATCACTGGTCGATCATGCACACTTCTCTCCCTTGACAGTGCCTTTTCCTACTCACTTGGTATTTTTTTCTAAATTACAGGCACTGGCAGTCAACCCTTTCGGTCTGCTTTTTTAACACAATTTCGACTGCAAATCCTTCCCCCTTTTTAGTAGGTTCTCTCTTAGGGTGCATGGAAATTTGGCTCTAGGTGGAGGCATGAAATGTATGCCCCTGCAGAAACCACAGTAAAATGTGGTCTTCTTTGCAGGTAAGCAGAAGTTCCTTCTTCCTCCAGTATTGCCGATGGTGTGCTGAAGAGGTCGCAAAGACCGAAACAGCTGTCCACACCGGCTAAATATCTGGACCCCCCTTGGGGGGACCTAGATTTAAATTTCCAAGCACTGAGTGGCTGGAACAGGGGATATGTGATACGCCCCCCCCCCTTTCGGGGGGGGGGGGGGCTTCCATATGCATTGCTTTCAGTCACTTTCTTAGCGCCCCCTCTCTTTCCTATCTCTTTTTTTTTTTTTTTTTTTTTTTGTGCTTTGGCCACAGTAGATCTATGATCACTGGTCGATCATGCACACTTCTCTCCCTTGACAGTGCCTTTTCCTACTCACTTGGTAATTTTTTGCCTAGATAATCTTGACGCTTATGCTTACAGTTTTGCGTTCAATGTACCAGATGTAGTTTTAACAGTGTGCAATGGATATGTATATGTTTATTATGTAGTTGTATTTCATGTACCGTGTGTAATGCAAATTAGCCAGACGTGGGTCGGGACTGTGCTTCGTCTGACGCGGGCATTGGTTGAAGGCCCCGGACATACATCACGATACCATGTTTGTCCGGGCCTTTAATCCAATGTTTGAGCCGTAGTGGTCTGACCTAACTCTGATTTACGTACTTCCGTGGGTGTGTGTGTGGGTGGGGGGGGGGGGGGGCGTGCCGGCGTGTGTGTGTGTGTGTTTGTGTGTGTGTGTGTGTGTGTGTGTGTGTGTGTGTGTGTGTGTGTGTGTGTGTGTGTGTGTGTGTGTGTGTGTGTGTTTCATGTAGTTTGTAGCAAGGACAAGAATGAAACAATGTCTGCGCACCTATTCTTTTATCCTTGGAAAATAAAGTTTCATTTCATTTCATCTCTCTCTCTCTCTCTCTCTCTCTCTCTCTCTCTCTCTCTCTCTCTCTCTCTCTCTCTCTCTCTCTCTCTCTCTCTCTCTCTCTCTCTCTCTCTCCCCCTCTCTCTCTCTCTCTCTCTCTCTCTCTCTCTCTCTCTCTCACTCTCTCTCTCTCTCTCTCTCCCCCTCTCTCTCTCTCTCTCATTCTCTCTCAGTTTCTCTCACTGGCACGAACATGCACACATCTCTGGTAGGAATAGATCCTCATGCGCCCGGAGGGCGCATGAGGATCTATGCCTTTTGAAGATGTTTGCATCGCCGCGCGCGCGCGCACGCACTAACATGCACACATATCGACGCGCTTCCAGAAGAGCATGTAACTGACCCGTGTACTTAGTAGCTAGTGCTTTCACACAAATTATAGCAAGACTGACTTCGTGTAGTTCTAGTTGTGTCACCATTTTCTCAAGCCACATATGAAGTGAAAGGGAAACTCATATCAAGTAAAATATAAAATTACGTAAAATCTAAACTTACGTCATCACAAATGACGTTTGACAAATCAGTGAGGCATTTGTCCTGCGCCCCTTATATAACTCACTGATGGATTAGCAGATATGCGAGACGTTTTCAATAGGAGATAATTCAACATCAAAATCAGACAACAGGTAAAGACCCTTGACAAGAAGGACATCTCTCAAGGGACTTTGTGGGTTATGGTTCCTACCATCTTTTTTTAAAGTAAAGTGTTGTTTTTTATCTTTAATTTTTTTACGGGAAAGGAAAGCATAACAATCTAAGTTCCAGTTTAGAAGTAGGCCTACTAGTTAACATGTTTCGCATGTTGTATGGCCGTTTCAGTGAACGAAGCTTGCCATGTGTTTTTCTCAATTAACTTTTAAACAATGCATATATATTTCAAGACAACACTAAAAACAAAAAGAGATTACCAAACTCGGTCCTAATATCAAAGCATCTTAAAATTTAGATGGTTTCATACCCAATGGCCGGTTTGGTCAATACCCTCTGGAGATCGTGGAAATGGATGGCCCTAGTCAGCTAAACCTTTATTGTCAGGCGGACTAAATACAATTTGAAATAAATTAGGACCAAGGTTGGTGACTATCCTTTCTTCCTAGAGATGTTATGAAATTATTGGCGTTCAAAAGTTATTTGCAAAACAAAAAAAAACAAAAAAACAAAAACAAAAAAAAACACGACTGAGGTGGCAAAGAGTTTTGCACTAATCTAATCTGACATTACTAGATACTTTTCTAAAAATATTCCAACCTTCTTTACCATTGTGTCTTCTTTGGGCTTAGTAGAGAATTTCGGAATATCTGCTACGAGTTTGATAGACCCTACAATAGTGGTTTTCTCAGAGTATTCGGTTTCTTTAGCATTGTATCTTCTCTGGATCTAGCAGAGGTTTTTGGAATACGCGGCCCTGTCTCTTCGGCTATCAAGGAGGGTCGTTTGGAGGCCTAGCAGAGGCGTATATGTGTAAGGATCAGGTGCACAGAGAGAGAGAGAGAGAGAGAGAGAGAGAGAGAGAGAGAGAGAGAGAGAGAGAGAGAGAGAGAGAGCAGACATCACGATGTTTAACCTGCGGGCGGCAGCACAAACAACATCTTAGTAACAAACGTGCTTCTCTGTCTCAGTTTTACATCATACTTTGATAGCCTGTGAGAAGAAGAAGGGGTTATCGCGAGTGAGCTGAAGGCTTACACTGCGTGTGCAATGCTAGGCATGACACATAGTGTTCACGTGACCTGCTGAGCGAGTGGCAAGTAAGAGGTGCCAGCACCGCTGAGCTGTTACCGTGGGCAGTTGGTCGCCTTTGTCGACAGTGAGTGTAAGGCTGCTCCGCCATCTAGTTTATCGTTTGTTTATGAAATTTAAATTCACACCATAATTTGCTGTTTGCGAAGGAAAAGTGGTGACCATGTGAAGTAGAGAATGAACTGAACAGACTACAAGGCTATCTCACTGCATTGTGAAGCCGTCTGTACCTGCATTGTTCACACGATACCGTCAGCAGGGTAAGTTTGGCGCACAGCGGAATTATTGTCCGTCACTACTACCCAGATACACGTCCCAAGTAGGTCTGCCTTGTTGGTTGCGCAGTAGATACGTACCAAAGTTACTTCCTAATCGATAAATTGTGATATGGAGTACATCTTTGCGTGTCGTAGCGGTTTTTGTCGCGAAGATTCCTGTCGGAATCATCGCGACTAAAACCGTTACCGACACTCAAAGTGTGATCAGCAGCATATGCATGGCACACGTACAACTAAAGTGTAGGTAGATTTATGCGCAATACATTTTATTTTTCAGAGCAAAGAAGACAGTAAGCAGTTGTCTTTTGTTCTTTACGTTCATCTCCAAGCCATTCAACATGATCCTCCTTGTCTTTCTCATTGTGTGCCTTACTGGTGTAGTCCAGCTTATGGCAGAAGGTAAGATAATGTTAAATGACTACATCTTAGGAATTTGTGTTTGATGTTCATGTTGTGATATTTTATGTATTTGTTGACAATTCGTTGTTATCGCAGGTGATGTTGACAAGTGTAAAGTAGGCGTCGTTGGATATTGTAAAGTTACGAAGACCTGGACTGACTTCAAAATGACAATGAGCGTGTACAGTTTGTGTGCAGTTTTGTCCAGTTTTTGTTTACCTCTGCCGTGGAGCGCTACTACTGTGTTGCTATTATACTACTCCGACTTGTTTTGTAATACATTTTTATCAGTATTCTCGATTCTAGCTATGTCTGCTTCTGTTTCTGTTATGTTTGCTTTTTAGTAGTATTTTTACATGTAAAATGACTTCCATTAAAAAACGCGAAAGGTGTCTGTAATTGTACCCACAAACAAAGAGCCATCCTGACAGCAAAACAAGAAAATTTTATTTGTTGCTTACTTCAGATGTTCAGCCTATGCCTCAGCTACCTTCACACCAAAAATTGGATGAGTTATCGCCCATGACTACCTTGGAGTACACAGGGTTTCATTAGTGGTGAAAAAAAGCAAAACTGGAACAATCTGTGAAGCAGGTTTTCTGTGATATGTTTTAACACACAAGTTGTGTGGATTGCTTATAATGTTATTAACTGCCTCAAACGAAATTTGACTCATTTTAGTAAAATTCATTAGAAAATCAGAACTACCGTGCACATCATTTTCTTAATAAATCTTTTTTGATTTAATGTGAATTACTTTCAAACCATTTTTTATGCTCCAGTGACTGACACAGAGATTTAAAAAAAAACATATCTATTTGATTAGCTAAATATGGTCGCTAATATAAAATAAAGAACTTTTTGATTTTCATCTTTGTAGGTAATATTGATTATTTATGTGCCTTTGGCAAACGAAAAAGAGGTCAAGACCAAACAGGCCGGATTTTCATGCACACGGACCTTAGTGACACGCTGCACATTGGTTGGCTTTCAGCTGTGTTTTCTGCAGATGCTCCCCATTTCACTTTCAATATCCTGTGATGGTAGTGTAACTGATGACGTCATAAGTGAGCGATGTGAGATTTGTAAGACTAGACATTCTATTTGCACACGACATAACACACTCATCATAACATTTTCAATTAAAAATGACGTCAAAATAACCCGACTTAAAACATATTTACGAAGAAAAGCGCTATGGTGAAAAAATTCGGGTTTCTTTTGTTGATCAGTATATTTCTATTATCAAATGCCCAGCGCATACTAGAAGGTTTCTGAACCATTATACCTTTATACGAATACCTTTATACAAAATACTCTAAAACGGCTGTGGCACGTGGACTTATCTCACTGAAAATTCATTATCTGAAAGCAAAGCATACTGACGAGCAAAAGAAATGAAAAAATAATTCTTTTACTCTTCAGAATACATGCATCGTTTTGTTTCCAGAGATCTGGACGTCGTGCGTGATAACAGGACACCGTGAAGGACCTGGGAATTTGACCTGCAAATTTGGTGTGGACTTGAGAATGTCGAAAAAGCCTTTTGCCGTACAGCGCTATGGCCTTGATTCTTATAACACGGAACCCGGTGGGTGCAGTTAACTAAGGTTTATAGCAGATCTTAATACTCACGCGAGAAAATACTGCGATGAATTTATACAGCAATTCCAAACAAATGTGTGAAGATCTCATACTGATTTAACTGTGTAATTTATTCATGCTATTTGAAGCAATTTCATTTAGTCATTAAATTGGCAATTAATGTAAAAAAAACGAGCTGATACTGCACTGCTTGTGTTGCTTTTGTTAAAGAACACAGAAGTGTATGTAAGGGAAACGTTAAGCGTTTTTAAATATGTAACGTTACTTTTTTTTAACTAAGAAGATGATTTAACAGAGCACTGAAAAAGGATTTGAGCAAATGGTGACCCCACAGGGGTTCAAACCCACGACATTACGATCGAGAGTCTGAAGCTCTACCACCTGAGCCACCAGGGTCCCCCTCATAAAGGAATAACAAATTGTCTGTTACCGATGTGCGTGCTAAGTAACGTTTCTGTGTTACGCACTCTGCCACTAAGTAATAATTGTGGTAAGAGGTAGTGATATATATAATTTTTATAATTTTATATATATATATATATATATATATATATATATATATATATATATATATATATATATATATATATATATATATATATATATATATATATATATATATATATATATATATATATATATATATCCGGTGCGTATGCCAATTGATGGCTTGTAATAGCACATTCTGCACTGAAAATAGTCAAGCACATGCAGTGCAAATTAACCTTGGCTGGACGGGTCTTGCCTCCCTTAGTGTGCCGCGGGAAATTGTCTCACGAAGGCTGGACAAAGGGTAACTAAATAATAATGAGAAAACCTTGTTTCCCACTTACGTCGTCCTAAGGCAGCCATCTTTGAATATGAAGCTTAATATATTAATCAACCAAATGCAGAGTGGAAGCTGTGCTTTTGATGTAACTGATGCCACTCATCACATATTATTGACTATTTCATTTCTTTTGGTTTTTTTTCCCTGTGACATGAACAATGGGAAAAAAAACATCTGTGATTGAACATTCTTCATCTGAAAACAAACGGATCTTTTGTTCTTTGTCTATTCTGCATGTGCAGTTTAGCTAAAACCTGTCGGAGATGGTGTGAGATTAGAAGAACGTGCAGTTAGATTTCAGAAACATCGCGTAGTTTATAAGGTAATGGAGATGTATCCCTGTCTGACACAAACTTCATCTTCGCACCTGCTTTAGCTTGTTTTCAAATACCTCAATGCACACCTATTTATTCGACTTTGTTCCAATTTATTGTCAATGGCTACTTGGGAAAGATCAAAGCTATAAATAGTAATGAAAAATCAACTAAAGTTTACTCATTATTAGGAGTATATTTAAGTAAATCTCTTTTTTTAGCGATGTCGCCGCGAGTACCATAAATTGTGCCTAGAGCTTATGCAATGGTCTACAAGTGTGAGGTTTACAGGGCAGCCTCCAAGGACTTGTAACATGATTGCATACTTCCATATTATGGGCACAATGTGCCGCATTTACGCTTTTGCACATGCGCGTATTTTTTGGATAAAAAAAAAAATGACCCGCTCTGGGATCGCCTTAATCGCCTGCTCGGCGTTAAACCCCAATAACTAAATAACTACCTAAAATAGGAGCGTGATTGGGGTTAGGTCTTGAAAACTTCAGATATAGATTTACCTAAAGTACACTTTAGCTTTAACATTTGCTTCTACTCATTGTTATAAAACGTTGTTTTTTTTTCCCTGAAATGTAATGACACGTAGCAGACGTATATGATTTCAACGTGCATGAAACATCAAATTCGATGTGCTCAACGGCTGAGCCGAAGATTTCATCTGTGTACATTTCACACACCTGGTGTTGTCGTCCTACTGTTAACCCCATCACTGCCAGTGAACGTAGGTCGTGGTTTTGAAATCATCGTTTTCTCAACGTCACAGAGGCCCAGACGTCCAAGGAACATGGATACAAAGTAGCGACAGCAAAGGCATAGGTCCTAATAATAATAATAATAATAATGAGTACTTGTATAGCGCCTAACCTCAGATTAGAGCTCTAGGCGCTTAACAAAAACTAATGTACAAAAAAAAAAAAACTAATTACAAAAATGGAATTAACAAAAAGTACAAAAACAAAATACAACGCACTCTGTAAACAAGCTATTCAGTCACCATTCAAAAGTGCTACGCTCATGGACTCATACTGGCATTCACACACACACCCACACACACACTACTTCTATAAATAGATAGAGATGACTTTAACATGACAGGTGTGTGACAAAGTCATTTGTAGCTGACAGAAAACATGTGGGTCTTTAGGGCTCGCTTGAATGCCTCTCTCGAATCCACGTATCTCAGTTCGCGTGGGAGATCATTCCAAACAACTGGGCTCTGGTATCTGAATGACCTCCCACCAAACGACTTTGTTTTGACAAGAGGGATACGTAAAACTCGAGAGTCGGCAGCAGAGCGCAAATTCTGTCTCAAGGGCGTATACAGCTGGAGAAGAGAGGCAAGGTAGTGTGGGCTGGAACAGGTAATACAACTGTGAGTCATGCATGAAATTTTGTACTGAATCCTAGCTGTTACAGGTAATCAGTGTAGGGCAGACAGATGGGGTGTGATATGATCTGATCTAGGGACTCTAAGAATCAACCTAGCAGCTGAGTTTTGAATTTTCTGGAGTTTGCCAATCAGACACTGGGAACAGCCAGCCAAAAGAGCACTGCAATAGTCTAATTTAGACAAAACAAAAGCGCAGACAAGTACTTTAGTTGCTTCAGGTGTCAGATAGTGGCGGACTGAAGCAATACGTCGCAGTTCAGTATAGGCGGATCTGCAAACGTTGTTCACATGAAGGCGCATGGACAGGCTACTATTAAGTGTGACACCCAGATTTTTTACATGGGGGGGGGGGGGGGGGGGGGGAGAGAAGGGGACAGTGGCACCACAGATTTGTAATGACGGGGGGAGTGTCAGCGTCTTCGTCAACCTCGGGGAAGCAATTATCATGGCCTCAGTTTTTCCGTCATTCAACTGTAATTTGTTTGAAGTCATCCACATCTTAGTATCCAAGACGCACTCCTGAAGGATCTCGATTGTGTCCATAATCTGATCAGGTGAACATGAGTCATGGAGTTGAGTATCATCTGTAAATGCATGATGTGATATAGAGAAACGGTTAAAGACACTGGCCAGTGGCTGAACATACAGGGTAAAGAGGACTGGTCCAAGAACTGAACCTTGTGGGACGCCAAAGCGCACGGTGGATGGGCTGGATAGTTTATCATTAACAACTATGCACTGAGTTCTGTCAGTCAGATAATATTATGATCTAAACCACGATAAAGCAGTTTCATGAATGCCATACACAGAATAGAGACGTTGTAGCAAAATGTCATGGTCAATCGTATCAAAGGCAGCAAATAGGTCTAACAGTGCGAGAACAGATACTTTGCCATCATCAAGAGCCTCGAGGAGGTCATTAAGAATTTTTGCAAGCGCAGTTTCAGTGGAATGACCTGCACGGTAAGCAGACTGATTGGGACTAAGAAGATGATTCAGGTTCAGATGGTCGAAAAGTTGCGACAACACAACCTTCTCAACGATCTTAGAGAGAAAAGGGAGGTTTGAGAAAGGGCGGTAATTCTGTAGATTGTTAGGGTCTAGAGAGGGCTTTTTTTTAGCAAAGGTTTAACAATGGCGGACTTGAAATCCGACGGAAAAATACCAGACCTCAGGGACTCGTTGACAATGTTGAGACCCGCAACTGTGGGAGCTCATGAGGATCAATACTTCTAATATTTATTTGGGGTTGAGTTTTTTCGGCAGTCAAGGGGTTAAAAGATGTAAACGTCCATACAGAACCTGTCTGCTTGTGTTTATTTCAGATGACGTGCTACTCGGTGCGTGGTATGATCGGGATACGATCGCCTGTTATGTGCATGACGGGTATGCGTTTGACCGCCAAGTGTCCAATACGATCGTGATCAGAATGTCTAGCATCACTGCATACTACGAGGGGCGCTACCGATGTCAAGTCATCCCTCCTGATGAGGAATTGGTCGATGAATGTGTGTTAAAAATGTCAGGTGGGTGTTTGATTTTTGCTGTGTCATAGATGTGCATGGCATTTGACAGCAGTTTTAAATAAATTATTTTGAAATATTTTCTGTGTAATTTTATCACACACAATTTGGTTTCACGTGTGTAACTCTTTGGCTGTCGGTCGTTGAAGCGTATCGGTACAAACAGTGCGTCACGGCTAAATTAATGGATTTGAAAACTAAAACGTTTATTGTTATTTGCAGACCTACCTCCTCCGCCTTCTACATCACCAAGATCAATGGATCGCACTACAAAAGGTGAGGGCAGTTTATCTGAAACACTTTCTAACACAGGTCAGACTGTAAAACATTAAGCAAATTGTTTGCGGTGTGCGTAACTACTTTCATGTATGCTTCTCAATTCACGTAATTACTCAATCACTTACTCAATCGATCAATCAATCAACCAATTAGTCAGTCAGTTCAGCTTGACACCTGTGTGCCCGCCTACGCACCTAGCCAGCCAGCGATCCCATCCCATCCCATTCCATCCCAACCCACCCACCCATCATCATCGTCATCATCATCATCATCATCATCATCTCTCTCTCTCTCTCTCTCTCTCTCTTGTCATTTGATGTGTGTGCGCGCGCGCGCGCGTGTGTGTGTGTGTGTGTTTGTGTGTGTGTGTGTGTGTGTAATCTTAAGCGACTTTGGAACTTGTATCGGAATGTAACACAAGTGACCTGTGGGTGTAGCCTCTTGTTTGTGCTGTTCACATGTTGTTTTAATGTTGCTTTTTATGTTGTAGTCTAGCATGGACAAACACGAAAAGAGAGCTGTGCTCCAATTGTTTCCATCCTTGAGAATAAAGTGTCATTGATTGATTCATTCATTGATTGATTCATTGATTGATTCATTGGTTGATTCATTCATTGATTCATTCATTGATTCATTCATTAACTCACTCACTCACTCACTCACTCAGTCACTCTCTCTCTCTCTCTCTCTCTTTCTCTCTCTCTCTCTCTCTCTCTCTCTCTCTCTCTCTCTCTCTCTCTCTCTCTCTCTCTCTCTCCCTCCCTCCCTCCCTCCCTCCCTCTTTGTCTCTTCCTCTCTCTCTCTCTCTCTCTCTCTCTCTCTCTCTCTCTCTCTCTCTCTCTCTCTCTCTCTCTCTCTCTCTGACTGACGCTTTAATTAGACGTTTATATTTGGTGATTGTGAACACGAGCACGGGAAGCTGACTGCTATTGCTACAGATGTAACTTGTTCTTACCGTAAATCAGTTAGAGTGACTACCAACGTTATTGTCTGCATCCACTGTGCTGTTTATTGATTACTTTGGTTCTGCCTTCTAGCCGCGTTGGTCATAAACTGATGTGACAGTAACATTGAGTGTTACCACCAGAGACTGTGTTAGTTTACACTGTAAAGATTGTGCTCATTTAAGAAAGACTTAATTTTCAGCCTCATTCGTGTCTTTACAGTGAGACAGACTATTAGCTTGAGTGATTTAATTAAAATTGTACTGGAACGACAAAGAAGGGAACTTAGTGACAGCCGAACATACAGGTGTTCCATGTGGCGTTTCAAGTTGCGTCACTTTTTTCTTGTGGTTCAGTCACTCCCGCAGCGAGTTTTTGAGAGCTCAGTAGCTTAACTGCTACTTGTTCTCTGGAGGACTTTTATTCAATTACGTGGCCTTTTATCGTTTTATAGTTTTATAGTTTTTTTTTTTATTTCCGTGTTTTTCTGTATTCAATTGTTTCTTCATTGTTTATCTTGTGCACTCTGTATTTTGTAATAAGTCCAAGCGAATTTTCCATCAAAGGTGCAGTTATGAGAATAGGGCACCTCAATGTGTTTCATTTGTACAACAAACTAGCCGACATATCTGTATATATCAACGATCCTACACCGTTCCACCTGTTTGGACTCAGTGAGACGCGTCTGAGTTCCTGTGTAAGCGATGCAGCAATCAGTATCCCCAATTTTTCAGTTATTAGACGAGACCCCTTGTCTCCCGGTCAAACTGACATCGCTGTCTATATTCATAATTCTATCCAGCAATTAGTTCATCGACGCGTCGACCTAGAAATGATCGGGGTGGAGTGCGTATGGGTCGAAGTTAAGTGTCCGAAATCAAAACCGGTATTAATTGGGTTCTTATATAGAAATCCCGCCTCAACTTTTGAGTGGTACGATCAGTTTAGTCATAACCTTGACAGAGCTTTAAAAAAGAAGGCCGACATTCTTCTATTGGGCGATTTTAATATAGATTTACTTCAGCCGCACCCCGCCTGGGGCTCAACGTCATCTCTGTTTGGCTTAGTACAGTTAGTGAAATCACCCACCAGAATTACTCCAACTACTTCCACGCTTATAGACCACATATATACTAATAAACCCAAAGCCGTCTCTGACGTTGATGTCTCAAATCTTAGTGTTAGTGATCATTATCCTGTGGCTTGCTCCTGGTCTTCTAAACTCCCTAAACCAAAAAAGAACGGCCATACAACTATAACGTATAGGACATTCAAACACTTCAGGAAAGACGAATTTCTATTTGATCTAGAAAATACTCCTTTTAATAACGTGCTCCTGTCCTATGATCCTAATACCGCCCTCAGTATTTGGTACTCTCTTTTCCTAAATGTACTTAATAAACATGCTCCTCTACGCGAGAGGAGGGTAAAATCTAACACTCTTCCTCCCTGGCTTACTCCGGAAATCATGCAGGCGATGGCGCTTAGAAACGATCTACGTAGCAATAAAATGTTCACTGAATATAAGCAACAGCGTAACCGTGTTAAATACATGATCAGAGAGGCAAGAAAAAAGTTAGTTCGTGACACGGTTAAAGACAGCAAAGATACCTCTACTATATGGCGCCTTCTAAACACACTTACTAGGGGGTCTCCAAGTACCGCAACTACCATTCCCACTAATCTTACTGCTGATACATTCAATGATCATTTTCTTTCGATTGCCAAATCTCTAATATCGCCAAGCCAGGATAACACTTATCACCGCTCAAATTTGCTGTCTGAGTTTTGTCAACAAAGAACAATGGGCACAGCCCCCTTCAACATCCCTATGTTAGCTGTTCATGAAGTGGGTTTACTCATAAGTAACCTTCCAAATAAAAAGTCCTCGGGGCCTGATGACATCAGCCCGAAAATACTTAAACTGTCTCTCCCATACATTGTAGAATCCTTAACTTATATTTATAATCTCTGTATCCAGCATAACACTTTTCCTAACGAACTTAAATATGCCAAAGTAATTCCACTTCCAAAAACAAAAGATCGTTCTGATCCTAATAATTATCGGCCTATTTCTTTATTATCTGTTTTGTCCAAACCACTGGAAAGGCACGTTCATAAACACCTGCTTGCTTACCTAGAAAACCGTAAGCTCCTCCACCCTTTCCAATCCGGATTTCGTCCGCAGCATTCATGCCACACAGCACTTACACGCCTTGTTGACACATGGCTCAAGGGTATGAATAAGTCACAGTTAACAGGAGTAGTCTATCTGGATTTTAAGAATGCTTTTGATCTGATTAACCATACTATTCTGACTTCTAAGCTTCACACATACCTCAATAACGGAGACGCAGTTGCTTTTTTCACATCTTACCTTACTAAAAGAAAACAAAAGGTTCTTGTTCATGGCTCATACTCCTCTCTCAAAGATGTAAGCTTCGGTGTGCCCCAAGGGTCTGTGCTGGGCCCTCTACTGTTTTGCTTATTTATCAATGATTTGCCTCTACATATTACTTGCCAAGATGTACAATGCGACCTTTTTGCTGACGACACCTCAGTTCATACTACTAGTAAAGATATACAGGCAATTTCCGACAACCTACAACAAAGTCTTCATGAAGTATCAGCTTGGTGTATAAACAATTCTATGGTTGTTCATCCAGCCAAAACGAAATCGATGGTAGTCGCCACGCGCCAAAAACAGCAGATAATGCCTCTATTACTTAACCTTTCTCTTAAAGGTAGTCAGGTAGAACAGGTAAATGAATATCGAGTACTGGGGATTAAAATCGACAGTCAGCTAAAATGGCAAGCTCATACAGACGCCTTATGCAAAATAGTAGCCAAAAATCTATTTATGTTATCAAAACTAAAATATTATACTGATTCAGATACCCGTAAACTATTTTATAACGCTCACATACGTTCTTATATCGATTACGCGTCATCGGTATGGGATGGGTGTAGTGAGGTCCATTTAAAGAGACTCAATTCCCTTCACAGACGAGCGGCCAAAATAATCTGCCCTGATCAACACCTAAGCACTGAAGAAAAGCTCTCAAAAGCAGGTCTCCTGCCACTTCAAGATCATTTTAAATATAACAAAGCAATCTTTATGTTCAAAGTGTGGAAACGCAAAACACCTGAGTACATCTCCACTTTGTTCCGTAAGTCTGAGTCCAAGCTTGGAAACATCAGAAAGCTTTTCATAGTCCCAAAACCAAGGATCGATCTATATAAAACTAGCTTATCCTTCTCAGGGGCACTTATCTGGAATGCCCTTCCCGACCATGTAAAATCCGCCTCCTCGCTAGCCTGTTTTAAAAAGGGTCTCTGCAAATATTTTGTGGATCACTCGTAGGGATGACTTAACCACTTGTATTATATGTTTCTTTTTATGCTGGGTCCAATTTATTCCCAATTAAGTCTGTTATCCTTTTCATTTATCATTTGGACTACTTAGCTCTGTCTATGTGTGAAGGGGGGTGGGTGGGGTGGGGGGTGTCTGTGAGTCTATGAGTATGTCTGTCTATGTGAATAGTGTTGTCATCTCTTTGTAAGTATTATGTTTACTTATATGTATGTATATTTGTAGTTAGTCTTGTAGTTGTTAGCAACGGCAGGTTTGTAAAATGGCTGTGTCGATGACGATGTCAATGCCTAAACCGTTGTAAAATAAAGTTTCATTGATTCATTGATTCATTCTCTCTCTCTCTCTCTCTCTCTCTCTCTCTCTCTCTCTCTCTCTCTCTCTCTCTCTCTCTCTCTCTCTCTCTCTCTCTCTCTCTCTCTCTCTCTCTATAAAATGTAGCAATAAAATGTTAACTGAATATAAGCAACAGCGTAACCGTGTTAAATACATGATCAGAGAGGCAAGAAAAAAGTTAGTTCGTGACACGGTTAAAGACAGCAAAGATACCTCTACTATATGGCGCCTTCTAAACACACTTACTAGGGGGTCTCCAAGTACCGCAACTACCATTCCCACTAATCTTACTGCTGATACATTCAATGACCATTTTCTTTCGATTGCCAAATCTCTAATATCGCCAAGCCAGGATAACACTTATCACCGTTCAAATTTGCTGTCTGAGTTTTGTCAACAAAGAACAATGGGCACAGCCCCCTTCAACATCCCTATGTTAGCTGTTCATGAAGTGGGTTTACTTATAAGTAACCTTCCAAATAAAAAGTCCTCGGGGCCTGATGACATCAGCCCGAAAATACTTAAACTGTCTCTCCCATACATTGTAGAATCCTTAACTTATATTTATAATCTCTGTATCCAGCATAACACTTTTCCTAACGAACTTAAATATGCCAAAGTAATTCCACTTCCAAAAACAAAAGATCGTTCTGATCCTAATAATTATCGGCCTATTTCTTTATTATCTGTTTTGTCCAAACCACTGGAAAGGCACGTTCATAAACACCTGCTTGCTTACCTAGAAAACCGTAAGCTCTTCCACCCTTTCCAATCCGGATTTCGTCCGCAGCATTCATGCCACACAGCACTTACACGCCTTGTTGACACATGGCTCAAGGGTATGAATAAGTCACAGTTAACAGGAGTAGTCTATCTGGATTTTAAGAATGCTTTTGATCTGATTAACCATACTATTCTGACTGCTAAGCTTCACACATACCTCAATAATGGAGACGCAGTTGCTTTTTTCACATCTTACCTTACTAAAAGAAAACAAAAGGTTCTTGTTCATGGCTCATACTCCTCTCTCAAAGATGTAAGCTTCGGTGTGCCCCAAGGGTCTGTACTGGGCCCTCTACTGTTTTGCTTATTTATCAATGATTTGCCTCTACATATTACTTGCCAAGATGTACAATGCGACCTTTTTGCTGACGACACCTCAGTTCATACTACTAGTAAAGATATACAGGTAATTTCCGACAACCTACAACAAAGTCTTCATGAAGTATCAGCTTGGTGTATAAACAATTCTATGGTTGTTCATCCAGCCAAAACGAAATCGATGGTAGTCGCCACGCGCCAAAAACAGCAGATAATGCCTCTATTACTTAACCTTTCACTTAAAGGTCGTCAGGTAGAACAGGTAAATGAACATAGAGTACTGGGGATTAAAATCGACAGTCAGCTAAAATGGCAAGCTCATACAGACGCCTTATGCAAAATAGTAGCCAAAAATCTCTTTATGTTATCAAAACTGAAATATTATACTGATTCAGATACCCGTAAACTATTTTATAACGCTCACATACGTTCTTATATCGATTACGCGTCATCGGTATGGGATGGGTGTAGTGAGGTCCATTTAAAGAGACTCAATTCCCTACACAGACGAGCGGCCAAAATAATCTGCCCTGATCAACACCTTAGCACTGAAGAAAAGCTCTCAAAAGCAGGTCTCCTGCCACTTCAAGATCATTTTAAATATAACAAAGCAATCTTTATGTTCAAAGTGTGGAAACGCAAAACACCTGAGTACATCTCCACTTTGTTCCGTAAGTCTGAGTCCAAGCTTGGAAACATCAGAAAGCTTTTCATAGTCCCAAAACCAAGGATCGATCTATATAAAACTAGCTTATCCTTCTCAGGGGCACTTATCTGGAATGCCCTTCCAGACCATGTAAAATCCGCCTCCTCGCTAGCCTGTTTTAAAAAGGGTCTCTTCAAATATTTTGTGGATCACTCGTAGGGATGACTCAACCACTTGTATTATATGTTTCTTTTTATGCTGGGTCCAATTTATTCCCAATTAAGTCTGTTATCCTTTTCAATTATCATTTGGACTACTTAGCTCTGTCTATGTGTGAAGGGGGGTGGGTGGGGTGGGGGGTGTCTGTGAGTCTATGAGTATGTCTGTCTATGTGAATAGTGTTGTCATCGCTTTGCAAGTATTATGTTTACTTATATGTATGTATATTTGTAGTTAGTCTTGTAGTTGTTAGCAACGGCAGGTTTGTAAAATGGCTGTGTCGATGACGATGTCAATGCCTAAACCGTTGTAAAATAAAGTTTCATTGATTCATTGATTCATTGATTCTCTCTCTCTCTCTCTCTCTCTCTCTCTCTCTCTCTCTCTCTCTCTCTCTCTCTCTCTCTCTCGCTCTAGTGCGAGTAAGTCGCATAGTCACATCGCTCCGTCTTCAGTGACAATTGTGTTGGCATTGTTTGGCTGTGATGTGAGATTTTTGCCTCAGTGACTTGTGATAGTGACTTCTGTTGGACTGTGATTTTTCGTTTGTGTGACATTCATTTTCCGAGAGATATTAACGTTTCTTTTTTGTTTCATCATGCACTGTTCTGTTGGATGTTAGACCCATGGAACATGGACTCTTCGTTTCTGTGTCGCTTGGCGCCAAGCAGTCAGTCACCGGCCAGACTCGAGTTTTCCCTGCCGTTAACCTATAGCATAGATCCTCATGGTGCCCGCAGATGCGAGGATGCGAAAGCGCATGAGAATCTTGGCTGCGCGAGCTGATTCAGTGACTGTTTCATCCATCGTGTCAGTTAGACGTGTTGACAGCAATGATAAACAGCCGGACCGCGCTGCTGGAAAAACTGAGGGCGGCGAGCTCACATTCCAGCTAATCAAAATGATTAGACATTTCCGGAGTCCGAGTTAGAACTATGTGTGGAATGTAACTGACGCTAGCCCCAGTGCCTGATACTCGCTGCCGTCACTTGAGCGCAGCAGCGAGCTCTCTCTCTCCCCGTGTAAACAGTTCCAGCCTGAGTCTTCCCTCCCCCCTCCCGCCCCGTCTGTTCCTGGCACTTCCTCCACCCTACCCACCCTTTGCACGCCCTCCCTCTCTTGCCTACCCACCCTCCATTCCCCCCTCCCCCCCCCCCCCACTCTACTTACGCCTACACCCATCCATACCCCCGCCCCATTTTCCTGGCGCCACCACCTTCCCTACCCACCCTCTGCCTCTGCACGCTCTCCCTCTGTTGCTACTGCCCCACCCTCCATTCCCCCCCCCCCCCGGCCCACTCTACTCACGCCCACACCCATCCCTACCCACGCTCCATTTTCATGGCACCTCCCCCCCCCCACTACCCACCCTCTGTCTCTGCACGTCCTCCCTCTCCTCCTCCACTCAGTGTCCCCCCCCCCCCCCACCCCACTATAAACCACATTTCCGTCAGTGACACCTGCCTACCCATCCTCCGTTCTCGCCCCACTCTAAATCACATGTTCGTCCTACTGATCTGAAACCATGACAACTATAGCCATTGTACACCAACCCCTGTCCACACCCACCATCCCCCGTGACCCAGTACTAAGAGATACTCTAGACAATCTTCAAACACGATTTGAAAGTAAAGGTGCTAATGCATTCAACATTCTCAAAGCATGGAGGAATGCCATGTATGTGAGATACATGCAGCTTCTGCCCAAACACACTGCAGGAGTACACAATGTGTTATGGGAAGACTTCAACTATGACAATGAAACTGTCGCCTTTGATGGCTACCTCTCTCCCCACACCCCGGTCCCCGATCACCTGGCCAAGACAATAGTAAAGATATATGAAGGGCCGGTACACACAGACGAAAACAAACTTATCGTCATCACTGTGCACTTCAGGAAGAGGCGGACAACCGGTGGCACCTGCATGATTCAGGGGAAGAGAAAGGGTCTGTGGGTGAGATCGGAGTACCGGGCCCTTTGTGATTATGTACAACAGCTCCTGGCCGGTACAGCGGACCCTACAGAAAATGTCCCCGTCACCAGCAACCATCTTGCATCTGTCCCCGATTTTACAGAAAGTACCGTCACTTCACCCGCCACCCCTCCCAACTCCTCACGGGGCCTGCTGTTGGCTGTCTCCCTAGCAGACACCCCCATCACCCCTACCCTCTCCACTCCCTCGGACAACAAAGAAGTCTCTCTTCTAGTGCAGCCGGCGGAGTCGTCAATCAAAAGGGATTATCAGCCGAAAGCCCTTCTACCCGACCACTCATCCCTGCTTAATCCCATCACCACATCTACTGGCCAACCACTTCAGAACGCCCTTGTTGCGGCAACAGTTGATGGTGTAATGTCCACTGCCACGCCCCTTCCCCCAACCCGACCAAACACGAACTACAGTCCCCAGTCCCTGGGCCTGGGATTACATAATACAGAGGCCGCACCCACCACGGCCCGCGGGACTACCTGTCCTGATGAGGACACCACTGACCCTGATACTCTGCAAGCGCAACTCAAAAGTGCTTGTAACCTCATCACGGACCTTCGCGCTGACGTCAGTACACTGTTTAAAGGACTTTCAGCAGCCCTAGCCAGGATTGACCAGCTCGAGAGTCAGCTCCGTGATGAGGCGGTCAAGAGAGCCAGAGACCTGCAGGTTACAGAGAAAAGTGTGGGCGAGTTGTTGTCCGATCTGGATGACAGAATAACTGGTGTGGAGACAGCTCAACACGTCACAGACGGCACTGTCAACCAGCTATCATCCGCCAAACAGAGCCACAAGCAGCGCCTGAGGGAAATTCAAAAACAGTTGAAAAGGAAGTCACCCCCTGCGTCCAACAGCTCAGACGCTGCCATGAGTGGTAACATTCAAACTGACATGTTTCCCAATGTTGACAGCTGTGCGTCTATGCGCCAGGTAACGGGCAATGCAATCGCTGCTCCCTGTCACCCCTCCCCTCCACCCGTTATGCAAGAACTGGCCGCGATACAGGCTGTGAGGGCAGCCGAGAAGAGCCCAGAGCGCCTCATACCAGTGCGGATTACTGGCGGCCTGCCTGAGGTCAACAACGGGTCTGACCACGCCAACAGCCAGCAGCAGCGTAGCAACAGAGTTTCTCCAGAGGAGCAACTACTGCGACACACAGTGCAGAGTGACACCACCACGCTGGTCATTGGAGACTCTGTTGTTCGCAACATCAAGGCCGAGAAGATGCCCACCTACCCTAGAGAGAAAGTAGAGATATTATCTGTCTCTGGCCTGCGGACTGCCCACCTGCTCAACTGGCTCCAGCGACAACACGCGTCCCACACAGCACTGGTGACCTTCCACGTGGGGGTCAACGACTGCAAACAAAAGGAAGTGGCCAGCGCTGTGTGGGAACAGCTCGTCCGGGAATGCAAGCGGGTATTTCCCGACGCTCGTCTGCAGGCATCCTCCATCCTACCGACCGACAGTAGACACCAGCTGTACAGGGCCATCACCGCCTCCAACAGTAACCTGTTACATGTGTGCAGAAAGCTGGGTGTCACACTGATAGATAACACTCCGGTCTTCACTGCTGTTGATGGGTTCCCGCGTAGAAAATTCTACAGGCGCGGTGACCCCATCCATCCTAGTCGCCAGGGCACCATCAGTCTGGCCCTCAACATAAAGAGAGGCGGGCCAGCTACTGACGTCACCCCACCCAACAACCAGACTGCAGATGGTGGCCGTGACCGCCGTCAGCGATGTGAAGGACACGCTGGCACCACCAACACTTACGCTGATGTCACAGCCGGCAGACAGTCAGTCTCCGCGGCAGCACCCAACCTGGAATCACTCTGTGGTGCATCCAGCTTCGGTGCTGCAACGGAAAGTCAAGGTGGACTGTCAGTGTCCTCTGCTGTAGCACCAAGTCTGGAATTACAGTACAGCGAATCCAGGTTTGGTGGTACAGCAGAGAGTCAATGTAGCTATCAGCAACAAATGCCGGGCCAGTATCCTATGTGGCAGCAACCACCGCTACCACCATACAGTGCCGCGTTTCCACAGTATCGCGAGGCGGGTCCATGGGGACTCTTCAGCATGACGCAACCAACGTATCCTTTCAGCGTCCCCCCGCTCACATACACGCCATACGCACAGCAGGAACTGTGGGCACAGTACAGCCACCCCGTGCGTGTGTATTAGACTAATTTCCAGAACATTCAGTTACTCTTCCTTACATAATTGTGTGCTTTGCTATCACTGAACATCATCGAATTGATTTACTTGCGTGCCATTGCTCATTTTGTGTTTGCGCAGAGACGTATTCATTTGTTTTTAACTTCAACCACTGCACGTGGTCCAATATTAATATTGTCATCCTTTTGACTTCTGCCGACAGTACTCGTGACTACCGATCTGCTCATTCTGTGCGATTTGTGACGCTTATAGCACTAGTACTTGTGCACCGGGACACTTTCTGTACTAGTGTTCTACGTATATTCACACAACGATTTATTTCCCCTATCGCGCGGCGGGGTCGTTTAGCTTTGACTGTTGAAGTGTGCTGAAGGGATTAGTCCCTATTAATGAACGTTGTGACGTTATTTTCTGGTCGCAAGGTAGTGAGATCTATGTTAGTTACTTCACTTGCCTCACACATTCTGTGTGTTAGAGCGGTCTGATATTTTTTTTTTAATTTTTTTTATTTTTTATTTTTAATTTTTACTTGTTTCACGATTTCAGTTCTTATTTGCCGTTGTATCATTTATAAGCTTTTTCATTAGTACTCTTTAGTACTGACATACATTAGCAATCATGGCGTATGATCGCCAGTTACATATTGGCCATTGAAATGTTTATCATTTAACTAACAAAGTTCCCGATCTGTGTGTCCTCTTGAGTCAGCCCAATCCATTTCACTTATTTGGTGTAACGGAATCGCGTCTCAATCCTAACATCAGCGATGAGGCCGTTTCTATCCAGGACTTCACTGTACTGCGCCGCGATGCTGAATGCCCGGGACAAACGGGTATTGCAGTATACATTCATAATTCAATTAGCGGTATTACTCGCAGGCGTGGGGACCTGGAGTCAAAAACCGTGGAATGCATTTGGGTTGAGTTGAGGGCAAACAAATCAAGCCCCGTGCTGGTCGGGTACATTTACAGGAATCCAGCATCAACATTTCAATGGTTCGACGACTTTATCGTCATGATGGATAAGGTCAGAGAGTCCAGCTCTGAAATTTTGATCCTAGGCGATTTCAATATTAACATGTTTTTGAATAACCCTGCTTGGGAGTGCACCATGTCTATGTTTGGTTTAAAGCAGCTAGTTAAAACAGCAACTCGTGTTAGTCCAACTTCCTCCACCCTTATAGACCACATATATACAACTACTCAATCAAGGGTGATGGCGGTAGACGTGCCTCAGGTAGGGATTAGCGATCACTACCCGGTATGCTGTTGCTGGGCATTAAAAGCGGATAAGTCATTCCGAAAACATCAGCACACGACTATTAGATATAGATCACTTAAACACTTCAACAAGGAAACATTTCTTTGTGATTTAAGTAGCGCACCCTTTGATACAGTGTACTACCATAATGACCCCAACGATGCTTTGTCTGAGTGGTACGGATTGTTCCTTGGTGTCCTCGATAATCACGCTCCATTCAGAGAGAAACGGGTGAAGAACCCCCAGCTTCCCGCCTGGTTAAGTAAGGAAATCAAGGATGCCATGCAGCTCCGAGATGACTATAAAAGAAAGAAGGATTTTGTAGCTTATCGAAGGCAAAGAAACCATGTTAAACATTTAGTGAGGAAAGCTCAAAGGTCACTTTTTCACCGTCTTATGAACGGAAAGAAAGATGTCGTATCTGTGTGGCGAGCGATCAATGCTTTTACGAGGTCAAAACATACCGCACAATGTACACAGTTATCAGCTGATATCTTGAATCAGCATTTCCTCTCAGCTGCCAGTACGTTGCTAAAAAATACATATTCTGATCAGTCTTCATCTGTGTCAGAAAAGCTAAAGACGTTTTGTGCAGAACGGCTGGACCCTGATACGTCATTCAGCATTCCCCTGTTAACGATATACGACGTGGGAAAATCAATCTCGTACTTGGAGAACAAATGTACGTCTGGCCATGATGGTATTAGTAGCTCAGTTCTGAAAATGGCCCTACCTTATATTGTAGATACCTTGACATATATATACAACCTTTGCATAAAGCAGGGGATATTTCCATCTGCTCTAAAAACAGCCAAAGTGATCCCACTACCTAAAACGAAAGACCTTGCCGACCCTAACAAGTTCAGGCCCATTTCGCTCCTGTCAACACTGTCGAAACCGATAGAAAGACACATTCACACACACTTACAACATTTTCTAGAAAAACACAAACTCATACATCCATTACAATCTGGCTTTCGGCGGAAACACTCCTGTCACACAGCATTGGTACACCTAGTTGACAGATGGCTTACTGCCATAAATAGCAGTCAAATGACTGGAGCAGTATTTTTGGACCTTTCAAAAGCATTTGACCTCGTCAATCATAAAACTTTAGTTCAAAAACTTAATGTCTATCAACTAAGCGCAGACACACTTGCCTTCATTACGTCATATCTGCATGGGCGTACACAGTATGTCTACGTGAATGGTAAAAACTCACCTGAAGGGGTGATAAAGCACGGAGTACCACAGGGATCGATTCTTGGTCCATTATTGTTCTCTGTCTTCATAAACGACCTTCCATTACATATATCTGACTCCAGTGTAACTTGCAGTCTTTTTGCAGACGATGGAACACTAGACGTTTCGTCATCAGACGTAACATGTATGGTGAAGATTCTCCAAGACAGTTTAAATGAGGTATCTGATTGGTGCAGAAATAACGCCATGATACCTAATCCCACTAAAACCAAATGCATGCTGATTACCACACGGCAAAAGCATCAGTTGAACCCCCCTCCCCTTCAACTAACACTTAACAGCCAGCCTGTGGAGCAAGTCAGAGAACAACGCGTGCTTGGAGTCAACTTAGACGACAAGTTGTGCTGGCAAGGCCACATTACTAAACTGTGTAAAATAGTATCTAAAAATGTATTTCTCCTGTCGAAATTGAGACATTTCGCCGATGAGCCAACAAGGAAACTCTTCTACTATGCCCATATTCAGTCACATTTGGATTATGCCTCATCTATTTGGGACGGTAGTAGCGATGCTAATTTAAAACGTCTGAACTCGCTCCACAGAAGAGCCATTAAACTCATTGTTGACAGACCCTCAGAAGTCATTAGTACTGACAATAAGTTCAAGCTGTTAGACATTTTGCCACTTGAAAAACAGTTTAAGTACAATAAGTTGGTGCTCATGCGCAAAATCACCCTCTCAGAAACACCAGCCTATCTCAATAGTTTGTTCCACTTTGCTCATACGAGGTCCAGTCGAACACCAGGGAACAATCTTGTTGTACCGATGCCTCGACTGGACATTTATAGGTCGTCATTGTCCTATTCTGGTGCAAAGTTATGGAACTCTATTCCTGCGGATGTTAGAGCCGCGCCATCGCTTAAAACTTACAAGACCAAGCTGCTCAAACATATAGACAAAACTTAATTTTTCCTTTTATTTTTTATTTCTATTTTTATATGTAGCACTCCATGCCTTATGCGGCATTTCACGGATAGTCTGCACTCTCTTCTAACATTTATATTTATGAACGCATGTAATATACCGCTGGCATTCCAGCAAGCCGCATTATGTAATATCCATGACCCCATGGACTCGGCTGGCCAGACGGGATGCCGTCGATAGACCCAGCATTGGGCGCTCGCGCCGCGAGGACCGCGTCGACCCGCGCGCGCGATGATTGCGGGATCGCTATACATTACTTTTACTGAAGACTATAGCATCTAGCTGTGCGCTGTTTGAGTGTGCAAGTGTATGTGTGTGCACGCGCGCATCCCTACGTGCTTGCACACACACGCGCGCGTGTGTGTGTGCCAGTGTGTGTGTGTGTGTGTGTGTATGCCTGTTGTATGCTTGTTGGAGTGAGTCGTGTTGATTTTTATGATGAGAACAATAGCGGTTTTATGTACAAAATCCTTTATACTTTTTATATTTGCTGTAGTATAGTTTTAAGTGATAGGATGTATGTGTACATGATATATATATGTGTGTGTGTGTGTGTGTGTGTGTGTGTGTGTGTGTGTGTGTGTGTGTGTGTGTCTGTGTGTGTGTGTGTGTGTGGAGGGTTGTGCAGGCTTGGCTTGGCGCCTGTACGGGCTACAAGCTAATCCGGCACACACCTGTGCACGCGGCAATTGCACACCGGCGCGTGTGTGTGTGTGTGTGTAAGAGAGTGATTTTATGTACGTTATTTTGTTTTGTAGTGTGTAGCAAGGACAAGAATGAAAACAGGTCTGCGCACCTATTCTTTTATCCTTGGAAAATAAAGTTTCATTCATTCATTCATTCATTCATTCATTCATTCATTCATTCATTCATTCATTCATTCATTCTCTCTCTCTCTCTCTCTCTCTCTCTCTCTCTCTCTCTCTCTCTCTTTCTCTCTCGCTCTCTCTCTCTGTGTCTCTGTCTCTCTTTTTATATATATACCCTCGTTTCATTTGACTCGTGGGCTAATGACCCACACAAATAAACATGCACGTTTCACAAAGAGCAGTTGTGTTACGTAAAAATCAAAAAATACACATTTGAATGTGGGATGCCCGTTGGTGGTATGCTTTGTGCAGTTTGTCATAGTAAGTCAATGTAAAACCTCATGCAGAACCTAAATAAGTTTTAAAAAGTTTGAGTTAAGAGGGACAAATACTTCAGAAGAGATACACACTTGGTGAGGAAGGACAAACATATCCTTGACGACTTTTAGCACCCAAATGCCATCCATGTTATCAGGGCAAACAGTTGGTGTTATAATTTGCCAATGAAGTGTGTGTCTCTCCTCAACTACGTCGCCCTTGCCCATTTGTCATAAGACACGTGAGTAGGCACACGTACCTTACCGACGGGAGATCACTATCGTAACAAATGATGAGAAGAGCAGACGATTTTTTTGCGCAATTACTTAACCCCTTCAATACCAAGAAAATGTGAACCCAAACCAACTGGAAGAGAAACAGATCATCATGGAGGCTCTTGATGAACTATGCCTCTTGTTGAGACCGATTTGTATAAGTGTGTCTTAGACGGTTGTGGCGTTTGGTCGATGAATAAACAACGATTTCAGAAACAAAATGTACTTCCACTGACACGGAAGTGGTTAAGACATAGCAAGAACTTTTTATAAAGGAGATATCTTGAACCATTAACCTTTAATGCACGCGGTTTGCATGAGCGGATGAATTATCTTTATGTTACAGGTGATCAAGAAGATCAAGCCTCATCCTCAGCAGGTATGTTTGCGGGAGCTCTGGTTCGATGGTTACCCATTACAGCGTTGACAGCAGTGGTCACACGCCTTTGGTGAAGAGTGAGCGTTTTCGTGTGCGTGCGTGCGTGAGTTCACGATATCGACAGTATTATTCAAGGTGCATAACCTTCAAGTCTGGTTGTGAATAGCTTAACCCATTTAACCCCATGGGCGCATTTCCGAACTTTTGGAGGTGTCACCTAAAGAATATGTGCCAGGTAAAGAAATGGATTGACCATGACATTTCAATGGTAGTCCCAGATGCGCGTGGCGCTTATATGCGCCAAGCTCAAAAGCATTTCACTTGAATTATCATGGTCACTCCATCTATTGCTGTAGGGTGTAGACGTGCCAGCTGAAGGAAATGGATTGACCATGACAATTCAATGTTAGCCCCAGATGCCCTTGGAGTCTATAGGCTCCACGCTCATCAAGCATTTCCCTTGAATTATCATAGTCACTCCATCTACTGCTGTAGGGCGTTAAAGCCAAATGAGTTATAGCTATCAGCTCCTTGGCGGGCATACATTTCTAAAATTCACATTTAAATACGGGCTGCGAATGTTTTCTACCTAAATTAAGACGTGTTTAATATTTTCCTTTGACAATCTATGTGAGTAGACAAACGCTACATTACGTTAGTCCTTTTCGCCAAAATTATTCTGAGACATAATGAGAAGGTTTCTAAAGAAAAAACTCATTACGGCCTGGAGCAGGTCACTTTAAATTTAACTATTTTCGACTGATGCATGAGCATCGCCAAAATAAGCTGGTTGTTCGCATTGTTTGTCTAACAGCCTTTTTCGACCTCAAGTGAATATGGTTATTTGTGTGCTGCTTATTATATGTGTGCAAGTCTGTGATTTTTGACTGTACGACTCCAGTCGTAAGGTCCAAAATTAAAGACCTTCACAATATCATAAGACGCAGGTTATAACGATAGTGTATGATGTTATACACTATTTATCCAACTGTTTAAACGTTATTATTTATAACGTGTTGGTACCCACTGCGGTCGAGAGGCTCGTTGGGACCATACGTGATTGTATTTGTAATGATCTTTTATTAGTATTAATTGCTGATGTTGTTTTATCTTTCATTGAGATAACGGGTAGATTTACATGAATGATTATGCTTTTGTACGTTGTCAGTACTTTAGTTCGTTAATTTCAATTAGTTAGACTATCTAGATGTAAAGCGCTTTGGGCCTTTCTTTGTGGGGATATTGCGCTATGGAAGAGCTATATATTATTTTTTTACTTTTATTTAGTGACATTGAAGCTTTTCCGCTGTCAATATCACCAGTCAGCTGAAATCAGCCAATCAGCTAGTTTTCATGATCTCTCATTGGCAATATTGCAGCTTTTTTTTGTAAATGATGATTACGAATGGATGATCTCGTAGTGTTTGGGTATCCCACTCAAATGTACACGTTCTAAGGGAAAACTGTATTGTACGTTCGACCCACTTCCGAGATTACAAAAGCTGTTGAGATCTTAATTTTTCTCATTTTACTCAATCTACTAAATTTGGTAAAAATGCCGGGATGGCTCAAAATTCATTCATCAAAATTCATTTTTGGGTCCTGTACTCTCTCAGAGAAGTGTATGAATATATTTTGACAAAGAATTTATTGCCGAAAATAAGAGCGTCAAATCCATTACAAACGGCCTGTGTAAATGTTTATCAAAGATTGTTTAATAATGTTTCAATTATATCGTAATAAAATAATGTATATAGATTGTATATAGATTGTATCAATAGTACCTTTCTCGTACAGTGGCCAGAGATCTACTATATTTCTATATGAACGGACGAATACATGCCATTAGCACGAACCACGTTTCAAACACTCAAACGTCAATAATCAATCTAAAATCAAACACATGCACAAGCACCAACGTTTTTGTGTTTTATTTAATTGGTGATCATTTGTGTTTTATTTAGTTGGTGATCATCAATCTTCACTAGTGCTTGTTTACAAGAGGCTATAAGTTAATTAAAGCAACGGAATGGTGGATAGAGAAAGAGTGGTCAATCTCGAACAATTTCGATTTTGAGTTAAAGTGTCCAGGGATACGTCTGGCATGTATCTGTCATGAAACAAAGTGGTGTAGGTGTAATGTGAATGCCACCTAACAGACACCTGCTAGAACATTGGATTCATAGTTGGGTTCAGCCTGAAAGTGGAAGACTGCACTAGCTTTAGTCAGACATTATCTATCCACGAACTGAACTTTTTTCAGTTAGATCTTATCCTCAGGGTCGCCTTCGTTTAACTCTAGAATGGAAAATTGGTGTATCTTAATATAGATCGTATTTCTTCTTCAGTTAATTTAAAGAACATATTGTCAAGACTATCAAGAGATGCTCCACTCCTCCTCTGCGCCATTCAACTATGCCTGAGAATTCCTTTCTTTCCTAACGCAGAGAGCGAAGACAGTACCTTTAGCTGCTTACTTTGCGGCAAAACAACAAGACTAGTGATACGAGCTTAGCAAAATGTTTCACATGCAAAACGCTTGAGAAGTTTTTTGATTTACATAAAATACATACATTAATAATATCTAGGCTATCATCCAGTTGTTATTGCTTCTGTTGTTGTTGTTTTATTTTTTTATTTTAAGGACAACATATGTTTTGTGTGTCGTCTGACTCTACTGAAACCAAAATGGTGTTCACCGATTTCTTTCAAAGGCCTTTGCAGAAAGTTATGTAAATAAAACATAGATTGGCCCTTTCTGGCTAACAGGAAATACATGAAACCCTTGCAAAATCGTACCATATCATCGTCAGAGTATACCGATCTCGCCTGACGGATCAGTATGTGTACAGATGTGGGATGATGTTGCTCACTGACAAGCAAAAGAACTGCTACACTTTTGGAATCATATGAAACACTAAAGTGTGTGTGTGTGTGTGTGTGTGTGTGTGTGTGTGTGTGTGTGTGTGTGTGTGTGTGTGTGCGTGTGTGTGTGTGTGTGTGTGTGTTTGTGTGTATATATATATATATATATATATATATATATATATATATATATATATATATATATATATATATATATATATATATATATATATATATATATATTACGCCAGAAAGTGATATACTGTCCGTATACTTCGCTTCAAAAGACGACATTTTTGTATTTCCTATTTTGTAAGTTCAAACTGCACCAGCAAGAAGCTTTCAGTTGTTACAGTGCAGCAAACTAAACTTGTGTCCGCTCAGTTTTCATATCAGAAAGCACAAAAGGGCGGTTCCTGTATAAAAAATGAAAGTATTAATACGAGAACTTACAGTATTCAAACATAACATGTGAATCTTTCTTTGACAATATTACGCGTATGATGCGTTCTGAACTGAACACCAAATGCAACTAAATTGTTGACACTGTTACGGGTATTTTACAATGTGTTATATATTTTATTGCATACGTTATGAGTGCTTATAACATATTTGAGATCGACTTATATTAGAATTGTCACGTGCATGTAATAGGGTGAAAACATATATAAACGAACAAAAAAGGTTTTCCCATTATAACGGCAATAACATGCTTTTGTGTAATAATGTTTGGCTCTGTCAATACGCCTTGTTGTGATTGAATGTTTTGTCACCTAGCCAAGCAAACTTTGTCTTTCCTTGCAACCTTTGCCTGTGTTGTCACTTTGCCAAAAGAAAAAGAAATAAAAACATGAATAAGAACGACCCTTTTAATACTTGTGTATTGCCTAACGCATATCCATATAGTCAACTTTTTGGATGACGCATCGGGGTCACACTCATACAGACTGCGGCAAACAAGAGGCATAGAACCTCATGTGCCCCCGCAACTGCGGGGGCACATGAGGGTCTATGCCTCTTGCAGCTGGTTGCTGTGCGTCGTTCTGCGTCAGTAAAGATTTGCAGGGTATGTCATATACCCGTACAAGCTGCAATATAAGCTTCTATCTTGGCTGCTTGCCACGCGAAGCTCACACACCACACAGCAACAGAGCCCTGTCGTGAAGTAAACATAGACGACGAATCTGACCTTGGATAACGTTGTTTATTGGACATGTTCAGATAGACTTTAAAAACCTGAAGCCTCACTACGAATGCACGCATGGTCAGCGGTGTCTTAACAAGAGTAGGGTGGATAAGAAGGAGCTTTATGTAAACTTTCTGCGCACGAACTTGGCTATTTTCCAGAGAAAAGGAAACAAACATTGAAAAAATTAGTTTGATAAGAATGAAATACAGTAAAGTCCGGACATAACATATCGCCGGAGGACAAGATTCTTCTTCTTGTATATCCGACAGTTGTTATAAGAGAAGTAATTTACAGTCTCTTCCGCTTATAACAAGTCGGTTATAACCAAAGTCGGATATAACGACACGTTTTTAAGATCCCTACTGCCATCATTCTATGTAAATTATGTCACTTATAACACTCTTCGGATACAACAACAAACTGCGACCCCTGGTGATTTGTTATATCCGGAGTTTGCTATACATTTAAATAGTGCGGTCGGGACCTGTGGGGAAGTGTTGTTATATCCGACTTTTATTATATCCGACCTTATTATAAGCGGAGTAGACTGTATTGAAACTCAGTACATCATGCCGAAGGTGATGGTGCCATGAAGTTACACCACGTTTCTTTGCGATCACGTTTTTGCAGTGCTGAATAGTGAAGAAAACAAAACCCAGCAAACACACAGAGTCCTGAAGCCGACGTCAGCCTTGGCTGGCCTGCGGGACAGCCAAGCCAGATTTAGAGACCCGTACGCCTTATATCCGATACCGCGGTTCCCCGGAAAGCGTAGTACTGAGGACGACCTGTGCGTTCAAACATCGGGATAGACTGAATTCGTTATTGTGTTAGTGACATTCAATGATTAATGAACAATTTTAGTCACGTGAAAAGAAAAACTCGATAAACAGATACGAGAAAAAGGGAATGGGCATCACCTTTTGTTTTACGTTTGAACTGGGATGTTGATGAAAAAATACAAGCGCTTTTAATTTTATGTTCTGAGTTTTCTGTTTCTTCCCTAGATGTGTAAATAATTATGCCAACATGAAGACTCCTGGAGAAAAAAAGGTATTAAAAATAGTTATCTGTAGCCTTACGTCTCTTTTTTTCGAAATACCCATTTCCCTATGTGTTCCGTATGTGAATTTTATTTGATTGGAAAACAAGATGAGGATTTCATCGCAAAGTCTACCGTATTGTTTGCAGCTCACATGCTTTTATCTTAGGAAAATTCAGAGTTGTTCATATTTTTAGGCTTATATTGCTGATCCAGTTCATTCCTCTCTAAGCCAACCTCTGATCAACAAACACGTCGGCGCACACAATTAAAGACGGTAACACGACACGGCGCTTCCCGTCATTAATACGCTCTGTGGGCTCGTGTAGCGACAGGAATAATCCATCTACTTCTACTCTAACCTACCCTCTGATCCACACGCACGGGCACACATGAATAAAGAAGGACACAGGGCGATTCCCGCCATTCGTAAGCTCTGTGGTCTGGCGTAGCATAGCTATTCTGATGAAGAATAATAGCACGAACGGCGAAATGACGTCACTTCAAGCTTCACGGCATCATTAGTCCCACGACGCCGTGTTCATAGTGACGACTCGACGTTATACGCCACTCATCGCAGTACTAACATTTGACGTATCAGAGAATCAACTTTGCAATTTCCTTGCTGATATTCACGCCTAGAGCTTACAGGTCACAATTTGATCTAACCCAACCATAGGGCCGGGACAAATAGCAGGCTTATAGAAACAGTGCTTATAAAAAATCATGTGGGTATTAATGAGAAGATAGCTTTTTTTTCGTTATGTTAGCTGTTTTACAAATGACTCCAAAAAAGTGCTGCAGAAAATTGTCTGATTTTCACACCTAGGGCATACAGGTCATAATTGACCTAATCGTACCCGACAGCCTAGACAAACTGTAGGCTTATGTAAATACCGTATATGAAAAATCATGCAATTATTAATGAGAAGATTGTGTTTGGTTGTGTTTTGTTTTTTAATGATTCAATTGTTTCAGATTAACCCATATAATTCGTGAAATTAATCCGCAAAACGTGAAAATATATATGTTTGCAAAACATATTTAATAATCACGCAAAAAGTTATAAAGGTACAATGCCAGTTCACGAACTCATTCAATATCTCCCTTTTATCTATCTACATGCAAAATATCTAGTAAAAATAATTTAAAAAAAACAGACTCCAATGTGGATCAACCGTTTTTTTGTGAAACGGCCATTTTCTCGCCAATGAGCATCTTAACAAAAAAAAAATAGAAAAAAAAAAGGGTCCCGAGATAATTCTTTTAGGAAAAATATCTTAAAACTTCAAGCATGTCCGCCCTCAAACGCGGGCTCTAGTTGCTGTTACACACACACACACACACACACACACACACACACACACACACACACACACACACACACACACACACACACACACACACACACACACACACACACACGCATACACACACACACACACACACACACACACACACACACACACACACACACACACACACACACGGCGCTAAAAAGACGTTCTCCAGCAAGGTTTGCGTAGCTAGACGTGATGTCATTCTTATCTTGTTACTTCTTTGCCAGAATTTCTGCCCCGCACGCCTAAAAAGTCATGTGCATGCTCCAGAATCGCTCCGACCAGCCCCATTTCAAAGTCTATCGTATTTTTGAATACGGTACACAAAAAGCGTGTCGTGTAGGCTTCTTTTCAGAAACCATCGTGACAAGGAAGTTAAACATGGCATACTGCACTAGGATTACCACCAATGGGTTGCTCGCTTTCGAGAAGAAGGGGGTGTTGTTAAGAAATGACCTTGAACTACACGTAAAGAGCGAATACCCGTGTAGATAATAATATGAGCTTATTTTATGTTCGTAATGCTGCACGCTGCACACTCGTGATACACTTTGTGAACTGTTTATCGCGCCCGATATAAATACTTGTCAATAGTTGATGTTCCACTTTCGCTATGCAGACAGTAGGAGCACTTGTCTGCCTATGAGTCCCACTGTAACCTTTCAGCTGCAAGGGGCAAAGAACACTCTGACCACCCGCTATTGCCTGGGCTCGTAATGTTCTTTACATTTTGCTGGGCGAATGTATATCACCGTTCCTCAGACGGAACAGGGTTGCATGCCCGTGTCATGTTTTGATCAGCATATATAGGTCCACTTTGAAAATGTGAATCAGCGACGTAACCGGATCGATAACTTATCATGCATTTTCTTCAAACACTATCAGTAGTATTCTCATGTCTATCTCCCTCGTGCACCACACACATACAGAGATAGATCTAGAGACAAAAGAGGAATATCAAACATTATTTATTTCGACGCCCATAAAGCGAAACATTGTTTTACAAAATGCGCAATAGTTTGACCAGAACTCATAATTAAAAAAAAAAAAGAACAAAAAACAAAAAACCGAACTTAAACTTAGATCACATTAATGCAGAATGGAAATTGTACAAAATTAAAACAAGGAAGTACATGGCACGTATACAGGTGTATGTTTAATGCAGACGTAGGCAGAAGGCACTTTAATGCCAACTACTACTGAGAAACAATTTATCTTGGATATACTTCTGACAAATTCAGTCCAACGAACCTGAGCAAGAGGCACAGATCTTCATAAGCCGCCACGTTTGCGGGGGATCATGAGGATCTAACCCTCTTGCATTTAAGTAGTGTTCGCATGACGAGATTAGCTGCTCACACAGATAGCATGTTACCAAACTGTTAGGCAGGACAACATTTTTTGTTAAATACCAAGAGTGACGTCAACAACAAAAAATCAGCAAAACTTGATCGGGCCGACGTCCACCGCAGTGGGCACGCACACAAATGTGCACATGCTCACTGCGGTGGACGTCGGCCCGATCACGTTTTGGTCACTAGTTTCTGTTAACCTTATAGGTCGTGACTAGACTTGACAAGAACGCAATAAAATGTTGTTTATCTTCTCTGTAATTCAAAACTACCCACCCGGGGATTAACCCATTCGAAACGTGCCGCATCTGGATACGCGGCTTTAGGCCGCGTATCCGGATGCGCCACGTCTCGAATGAGTTAACGCTCTTGTGCATGCAGCCACTAGTGCAGTTGGCAGTGCCGGCGGTTGCACGCACAAGGAAATTACACTTACTTATCTTCTTTGATTTTTTGTTACGAGTCCTCGGTAGCCTAAATGTTTTATGTTAGGTGGTGGTGGTCGTCGGGGGAGGAGGTGTGTGTGGGGTGAGGGGGCGCGGGGGGGGGGGGGATTGAGGGTAGGTGCAATTCAGTGCGTTAAGGGTATGCTTATTCAAACATTATCTATGTTGGCTCTGTTCCAAGGAAACCAAAAGCTGATATTACTGAAAACGGTCAAGGTATATTGCATGCATACGTGTCATACGTAATTATGTCTGAGTGTACCAATGCCAAGCGAAGAAAACGTATTTTCCGAGAACGTTTAAAAACCAAACCATTTGAAGGTCTTGAGAAATGCCAATCACTTCATAGTCATAAACAAAATACACACATAACCCTACATCCGAAATTCTCGAGTTTAGTAGAAGTCTCCTAAACAGTTAAGGAAACAGATCGACCATGACAGTTCAATGGCGGCACTAGGGGCCAGTATATTCTAACACGACCCCTGTTCTACCGTGGTTCGTCCATGTCTTGATGTTATGTGTCAGGGCTGGTTTAACACATTCTACTCCAGGATCGAAATCCCCAAATTTTGAAGTAGCACTGTGAAGGACTGTATTACAATTCTAGAGACAGATCGAGCATGATAGTTCAAGGGTGGTGCCAGTATAGCTAGACGCTCATGGGCGACCAGCTATTATGACACCTCCCTTGAACTAACCCTGCTCGGCGTTAAACCCAAATAACTAACTAACTCCCTTGAACTAACATGCTCGAGCCATGTCATGCCGTTGTGTATCAGGGCTGAAAGAGTTAAACATATGAGCAGTTCCAACCCCCAGGAAACAGTTACATAACCTAACCTAACATTTACGACATAATTAGTGGCGGGGCATATACTGACAATTTTTATTCGAGTATGAAGCAGAACCGAAACCTTTTCGTTGATGGCTCCATTTCCCGCTGTTCCACATAAAAATGTTCTAGAAGGGGACACGGAATAACTAATTCGAGACGAACGGCATCCGGTTACGCGGCTTAAGCCGTTCGTCTTGAATTAGTTAATAAAAAGACACACTGCATAGAAACGTAAGTACTCTTCGAGCAGAGGAGCGCTGTATCGGACTACTTGTTCATATTTAACCCATTCTGCTCGTCACACCCCACAGCAAGATATGCCTCGACCATGATAGTTCGAGGGTGGTGGCAGAATAGCTTGCCACCACCCTTTAAGTATCATGGTCGATCTGTCTACCGAAATGTAATGCAGTCCTCAGAGGATAACTCCAAAATATGGGTGTTTCGTATCTCGGGCACAGTGAGTTAAAGGCCAATTACATCGCGCCGAACACACTGTGAATTTTAATCGGGAAAGCTGACCTCTAAGTGATCTCAAGCCAGCCTTTTTCTGAGGGAACAGAATTCATCAATGCAAACGTATATATGATCTATGATCCATGGCGGATCTTGTTAATGTATTGCGAGAAAATGAGGTTTAGGTTTGTTGACAGTTCCGTTTTCCCATGTAAAATTCGTCGCGACACTAAAGGCAAAACCTACTTTCTAATGTGTAAAAAGCATGGACATATTTTACAAAGAAATAAACACGCTTCGGTAAAGCATCGACAAAACATGTTATTTATAACTAGTTCTAGAAACTAATAAACAAATAAATGACGCACTTCAGATGAACAGTTTTAATCTAAACTCTTTTGTCCTCGTTCTTTCGAAGCGAGTTTGTTCGGTTGTTGGTTATTTCTTCATTCCTAGGGCTGACCAGAGTGACCACACAAACAGAAGACTTAAGTCTGATTTGTCGCGTCGCCTACCGAAAGCCGTCGCGTCGCTGTATGGAAACATGGCTTAACCCGTTCAGTGCCAGTTGACGCAGATTGTGTTTCTTCACTCTTTGTTATTTCAACACCAAAATCTCCTAGCTTTAGGAACATGGATTCGGCATAGATCTTCACGAACCCCGCAACTGCGGGGGATCATGAGGATCTGCACCTCTTGTTGTTGGGTGGCGTTTAGATTTTTCGGCACTGGCGGGTTAAAGCGTGAGGAATAGATTAGGAAGTTTGCATGGAACAACTGACCTACACATGACAAAATCCACAGCGGCAACAAAATTATTTGAAAATGCGTAATGATGAGATTTGTCCATTCAGAATAAACTTATGGATGAGATCGTTGAGAGGTAATTTTCCTGATTACAATTTACACTATGTTCAGCGCTTTATGTTTGTATTCATGCGTTGATTTAATTCATTCTGCCCGCGACACACCACAGCAAGATATGGCTCTACCACGATATTTCAAGGGTGGTGGCAGAATAGCTTGGCGCCTATAGGCGCCAAGCTATTCTGCCACCACCCTTGAACTATCGTGGTGCATCTGTCCCCTG
Organism: Semisulcospira habei; assembly: GCA_036245525.1. NCBI lineage: Eukaryota > Metazoa > Mollusca > Gastropoda > Semisulcospiridae > Semisulcospira > Semisulcospira habei. Next base: position 3,160,044 of record BTPG01000003.1, read on the forward strand.
AATACTAATGCTGTCCTCAGAGGATAACTCCTAAATGTGGGTATTTCGTTCCTCGGGCACAATGAGTTAACATACCAACTTTCCGAAGAGTAATGCAAACTGCATGTGTGCCCTCTGCAGAAATGTATAGTGAAATACAAAGTAAGAATGGCTGAAACAACGCGGTAATATACACACGTAAAAAAATTCTGCACAGATAACGCGACAAAATAGAGAGAAAAAAAAAAATCTTGATGTGTGTCCATAATAAAAGGCGGTGCGGCTTGTGGAATCGCGCTCTTATTTAAGTTGTTTTAAATAATTATTGCTATAGATCTGTTTGCGCGAATATAAAGCCACGCTCCCTTCACAGCGTACATGAGGCAGAGTCGACAGCTTTTCGCTTCATGAGGCGATACACGTTTGTGGCGTCGCTGTCGCCTGCTGTTCCGCGATCACGTCTATAGCACATCGCGCATAAATTATAGACGCGGACTTTTTTTTTTTTTTTTTTTTTTTTTTTTAATAAATTTCTACGTTAAAATGTTATCGATTTTATTCCCGCTGTCGCTCTGCTGTTGCGTCGCTGTATGGAAACACGCCTTTAAGTTGTGTTTCCATATAGGTAAGCGACGGCAGTTCGGTAGGCGAAACGACACAATGCATCTGAACGGCAGACGGAAAACACGTTTCTTGTGTTTCTATAGTGTGGGACAGGCGGAGTGACGCCATTAATTCGGTTGTTTAGAATTGTTAAAAATGTCCTTTAAGCTACCCTCTTTTCATGGCAGAATCTCGCACTTTCATCGCTTCAATTTGGTCGCGTCGCTGTCGTCAGCTTCTCAGTTTTCCACGAGACTGTCGGGTCGAGCAGATGGAAACTCTAATTCTATGTTCTCGATTTTGTCCTTGTCGGTACCGCGTCCCCTCCGTTGTACGTGTCGCGTCGCTATATGCAAACACGCCTTAAGTGTAAAAGCAGGTTATACCACCAGTAAACGCCTCTATATTTTGATAGTGCTCGCCCGCCGTGAGATGGCCTAGTTGCATGCACTGCGTTAAACCCCTAAACATAGCTAACTTCGATGATTCTCGCATGCAACCTCACAAGGGAAACTCTTTCGCAAAATCACTGTTGGTTACTTAGTTGCACGACCGCGAGGGCGCCAATCTAATTTGGCTCTAAACTTGGACTATCATAGTCGATCAGGTTTCCGCAGACTTTGGATTGTAACAGTTTTGTTTTTGTTTTTATAAATCGCGGATGGTGTACTGGTCACAGGCTGTTAGTGCAGTTTTCGTAGATCGGCTGTTGTTCATGTAGACAGTCCTGATGCCTAGACGGGTGACTGAGTTGCCTCGGGTGACTGGCTTGGGCTAATCCTCTGACCCTAATCCCACTGATATCCGGCAGTGAAGGTGACGCGTGGAGATACCCGCCTGGGTCCTCACGGGGTGCGTGACAATGCCGGGTGGGTCGTACAATCGCTGGAACAGAGGAGCAGCTTATGCACGTTGTGAACATCCTTGGGTATCCATCACGCACTTTCATGAACACCGCACTCGTTTTATTAATATGATGGGGGATAAACACTCAGCGCCATATTGGGAGTAATTCGTCTTTACTAGCAATTTCTTTAGCCAATGTTGCCGTGGCAACATGGGTAGTTTGCGCCAGGACTTGAATGACTGAAGGGTAATAATGAGGCCTTACCTAGTGGAACTGACTCCGGATCATCTGGGATTTCTTGGTACGTGTTGCTGGTTTGGCCTGACTCCGCGCTGGATCCAGATCCATTGTCCGGATCAGGCAAAGCTGGCCATACATGTTCCGACGCTTCTTCTCGTACGGCTTGACGCCTTTTACTTCCGGATCCTGAAAGCGCGGACATAATATTAAAACAGAATTATGCCCGACCTCCCAACATGGAAAAAAAAAATCACGAGTGCTCAGTGCGACCAAGATATTGGGAGTTTTATTGGTCATTTTATCGGTCGACCTGAACACAAGTTATTTAGTTTCAAAGGTAACAATAAGTCGAGCATAATTTATTTTATTTTATGGATCTTAGATTTCACGTGAAAACTTTGACACAATCATGACTTGAGACTTGACACAACTTCCCAATGCTCAAAAAGTCATTGGGTCGACGTCCGCCGCCGATGGCCCGCGCACGACTGTGCGCGGGCCATCGGCGGCCGACGTCGGCCCGATGGCTTTTGCGCACTTGGTGCGTTATAACGTCATATTGTGCATTTTTCGTCTTTTATTTTTCCAAACTACGACAGCTCTTTTAGTTTAGTCAATTGCCTTCAAATAAAACTTAAGTGTATCACTGTCAGAAAAAGTTACTTGGATCGCTTCACGCCTTCTCTGCTTGAAAATTACCTAAGTGCAATGTGTGTCACCTTCGTGTCAGCTGCGCCATCACAGATGTTTGGGTGTGTGTGTGTGTGTGTGTGTGTGTGTGTGTGTGTGTGTGTGTGTGTGTGTGTGTGTGTGTGTGTGTGTGTAATTGATGGTGTGTGTGTGTTTGTGTGTGTGTGTGTGTGTTTGTTTCTTTGTGTGTGTGTGTGTGTGTGTGTGTGTGTGTGTGTGTGTGTGTGTGTGTGTGTGTGTGTGTGTGTGTGTGTGTGTGTGTGTGTGTGTTTTCAATGACCACGCCCTACGGTCCGGGTTTTTGCCACCTAGTAGTAGTAGTAGTAGTAGTAGTAGTAGTAGTACAATAGTAAAGTAATATATCACAGCAAAAAGATAATTATTTGGGTAGCACATCTCGATATCATATAACAAAAAAGACAACAAGCCGAAGGGCGGTTGCTTTTTCAAATGCTGCAATTTATTATTTAAAAAAAGCAACAAACAAACATCTTTAGGATAACCAAAATAGCATCCCGATTAGTTGTTGACTATTTACTGAAGATGGAGGACTCGACTCACTATAAACACCATCACAACTAACTACCTGTCTCTGACAATTTTAAAGGTGTCATACCCAGAAATATATCAGTTGTGTGCTGGTCTGTAATAATGTTACTCGGGCCATAAGTTCCATTATCACAGATCAGCACGTGCCAAATTTACATAAACGTAAAAGCTAAATAGACCAAAACGTAAACGTTTACCCTTCTTCAGACAGATGACGGTGACGCTAACACTGACGGAGATGATTCCTACTATGACGACCACAGCAACAACGATGGCGATGAACTTCGTGACAGACTGGGGATCGTTGACGTCAGCTACGTCTTTCTTCTCTTTTCCATCAGTCTCCACCATACTAAAAGTTGACGTTACTACTGCAAACTCAGCTGCTGACAGAAAAAGTAATTTAGCAATTTCCTAAAACCTGTAGTCACTTTCCTGCAAGTCGTTATGCTGCATTTTGTTTTTATATCATCGCTTACATCGAATTACACAAAGGTCATTGGGCCGACGTTGGCCGCAGTAGGCCAGCGCAAAGCTGTGCGCGGGCCCACCACAGCCGCCTTCGGCACGACAGACTTTGGCGAGCTGGGAAGTACTGCCGCTCAGTTCTTGTTGCATGAGTTTTTAATTTATGTACGTTTTTGGCAGTTGTTTCATAAGTTCTGAAACAAACGTTAAACACAAAGAAATTAAACAGTTGAACGAGTGACAGATATTTTTCTCGGAATGAGAAAATCTTGTTCCGTTGATGTTCGTTTTGGATTCCTCAGTGAGATCTCATCGTGTGTAAGAGGAAATAATACAGTTTTGTTCATTGTTTTACGCCGATAGGCGCTTTTTGTTTTATTAAGTTCTTCCCCTAAAACAGCTACTACTTCTTTGCAATCGGGCGTCGCTGCCTTTTAAGAGTTAGAAATTAACAAGGAATATTCTCTACTTGTTAACTGTAACTTATTAACGAAACACACACTGGCGTCTTTTTAACCCTAATCCTGTTCCTGCAGGAATCATCGCGACAAAAACCCCACCGACAGCCAAAGGGTTATCAATAATTATAAGCATCACTCATTTTTGTAACCAGAAACTGTTCTTCTGACCTTGATTTTTGCTGAAATTTAACATCCGTGAGGTGACCTTAGTAGCCTGTTTGCCGTAAAACCCCAGAAACTTCTAACTCCGCAGTTAAAAGAGTTGCAAAATAATACATAAAAATAGTACAAGCGACGGAAAATATGAGAGCGATAACTACAATTACAACGGGGAAATTACTGCTCCCAACAAGTCTGCGAGAGCAATTCTGTTTAGCAACATGGAAATTTAGAAAACAGCATCGGAAGAGAAACCTGAACAGCTGGCGATTCGTATAAGGTGAAACGTTTTCAAAACAATTTACTACCTCATACAAATCGACAGCTGTTACAGTTTCATTTCACGATGCTGTTAACAAGATAAAATCATATTACCTTCTGTTTCCACTGTAAATTCTATATGTCCAGACCCCACGTCATTGGTCAGTGTCAGGAGCCATGTTCCCTGGTTTCGTTTGCTTATATTGTCCAGACAGATACGCACTTTGAGGTCAGGAGGGGAGCCAGTCACGTTCAGAGAACTTAGAAAGAGAAAAAGAGTTCATACACAACATATATACACGGTGGACATGACATGAACATTGCACTTTAAGTTGAACTCAATAAATCAATAATCAGTGAACCGATCTTATTTTTGAACGGCCAAGGAAGCTCACTTAAAATTTGCTATTCCTTAACAATTCTATCAACAAAAAGCGAACAGGTTAAATGCTACAGTTCTTTTATATACTATTTATGTCATTAACTCATTCATCACGACGACCGTATTTCCCAAATTTTGGAAGCGTCATCTAATAACTATGCACCAGTTGCAGCAGGAAGATCGACCATGATAAATCAAGGACAGTGCCAGATTAACTTGGCGCTGACAGTCGCCATGCTAATCTGGCACTACCCTTGAATTATCATGGTCGGCCCATCTCCTGCAGTAGTGCGTCAGGGCGGAATGGGTCAATCGTTTTTGCTATTAGTTCTTTTCTTATTAACTTTTTGTTTGCTATGGGTTTTTTTTCAATCTGGGGAAGCCGGGTGGCTCGGTGGTAGAGCGTTCGACTCTCACCCGTAACGTCCCGGTTGCGAATTCAGCTACGGTCAAAATTTGTCCGGACCCTACTCTGTGCCCCGTCTTTCAAATCACCTTCGCAGTAGACGAAAAACGTTACGCCCTAAACGTTGAACGTTTAATGTTTTGTTTTACAAAATCTGGAACGAAAGACACCAATGGTAACAGGCGTCCGCTGACGGATCCACAGTAGCGATAGTTCATTTGCAACGAACGTCCGGTGTAAACGTAACGTTTGTAAAAGCTGTGGGAGACGTCCGTTAGACACTAGACAGTTTAAGGGCAGTGGCTAATTTGATTGGCGCGTGAGAGGCCTCGGGTGTAACGCCATCACTGCCGAAGAAAACTTCAACGCAGGCACATTGCAGGAGCAACAGAATCTCTCATCATTCTTCAAGGAAATCGGTTGTCAGGCTTTCTGTATTTTGACAGTTTGACTGAAATGGACCCTTTATGACTGGTGGCAATGAAGTTGGTTAGCACAAGCCAACAAAGAAAGGAAAACGCTAAGCGTGTTTGTTTCGTCGTTGTCTTGTTCTAACCAACTAAGCATGTTTCCTTCTTCATTGTCTTGTCCTAAACAACTAATCGTGTATCCTCCTTCGTTGTCGTGTTGTAACCAACTAAGCGTGTTTCTTTCTTCGCTGGATTGTTCTCTGCATATTTACTTATTCAGCCCGACGGCCGTATTCCCCAAATTTTGGAGGCGTCATCTAATGACTGTGCACCAGTTGCAGGAGATGGATCGACCATGATAATTCAAGGGCAGTGCCAGATTAGCTTGGCGCCTGTCGGCGCCAAGCTAATCTGGCACTACCCTTGAATTATCATGGTCGACCCATATCTTGCTGTAGTGAGTCAGGTCTGAATGGGTTACACATTTAACAGTCTCATTTTTGGTCTGGATTTAGTGAAGTTGTTTGAATAAGAAAAGGTCATACGAAACTGTACAACAAGAACAAAAACATTACCGCATGCAGTCCCTCTTTATTCCACGGTAGGGCACCAAGCTGCACCCGGTCATCTCGCGTGAGTGAGTTCTGATGTTGAAACTAGCACCAGCTTGGTTATCGACGATCGTGATGTGCTGACTGCCGCCGCCCACAAACATGGGCGGGCCTGAAAACAAAATACAATGGTAATGCTGTGAAGTTTCGTTTCTGTCTTAGAGCGGATAATGTCTGTTGAACAAACGGGAAAAAAGTCTTTATTTTGCTTTTCACGCAACCAAGCAGGAAAGCAACATAGGGAGCAGGCAAACGACGCCGCATCAAATCAAAACAATAAGTAAACGAATGAATGAATGAATGAACGAATAAATGAATGAATGAATTAATGAATGAATGAAAGCATTAATTACTCATACAACACTAACACGTACAAGAAGACGAAAAAAAAAAAGCAGAAGATGAGAGCGTAGTCTATAATAGTTGATATCGGTATCTTATGCGAGTATGTGTCAGTCTAAAACTCACATGCGACCAGCAGTGATGCTGTCTTGCTCTCACTGCCCTTGGCTTCACACGTGATACTACCCGCGTGGTCACAGTTAACATTGGGAAAGTCGTACTCCAGGTCCACTGTGCCTGTCTTCCCATCATCCTTCTGTGTATATAGCTCATTTCCGTGTCTGTCCAGCAGGCGGACCGTCACAGGCGGGTTGCCATTGTCGATGGAACAGTGAACCTGTACATGGTCGCCTTGTGTTGCTGCTTTTTGGAGCTGAGATCCGTGTGTAGTCAGGATGAGACTTCGTAATTTTGCTGAGACTGCAAGAAAAATACAACATTACTGGATTTAAAACATTCAACAGTGTTGTGAGACTGCAATTCTGAAATTTTTGTTAATTCAACACTAGAGATTGTCAGCAGTTCAAAAAAAAAAAAAAAAAAGGTTTCGAGGAGGTTTCGGCAAGAGGTATAGAGCCCCATGTACCCCCGCTTCTTCGGGGGGACCTGATGATTTATACATCTTGCATCTACATCTACATCCCAGACTGTTTTTTTTTTTTTTTTTTTTTTTTTTTGCTGGAACCGTGCACAATGAACCGTGCTGTATGATGCTTCCGTATTGTGCATGCAGGGCAGCTTGGTAACTCAAGTGTCACACGTTCGACTCACGTGCAAAACTTCGCGTCTTTGAATCCAACTAGTGTAAAGATATATGTTTAGACCTTTTTCGGTGCCTTCTCTTAAAATCACCTCCATGGCATAAAAAAGACGTTAAGTCCTAAATGTTTAACTTATTGTGCACGAGGTACGAAATACCCACAATTTGGAGGACTGCATTACAATTCAGGAGACAGATCGACCATGATAGTTCAAGGGTAGTGGCAGAATCGCTTGGCGCTTATAGGCGCCAAGCTATTCTGCCACCACCATTGAACTATCATGGTCGAGTTGTATTTTGCTGTGGTGTGTCGCGAGCAGAATGAGTTAACGTTTTCCTTTGTGTAAACTTGCGGTACCAGTGGCTGTATGCATAGCGGTGTTAAGTGGCTCTGTTACGTTTTACATCACTCCTGGTAAAATAGCAAAGCTTGGAGTGGCCATTCCTTTCTCATTCTGAATCCCAAAGAACAGTAGGAATTCAAGTCGAAGTTCTAGCTTTCAGAAATTCAGTAATGATTTAAATGACGTCAAACTCCCTCGGCACGCACCTTTAACAGCAAACTGAAATGTCAATAGTTACCCATTTAAACCCTAAGAATGCATTTCCCAAATTTTGGAGTTGTCATCAAACGACTATGTACCAGCTGCAGGAGATGGACCGACCATGATAATTTAAGGGTAGTGCCTGATTAGCGTGACGCCAGCTGGCACAAAGCTAATCGGGCACCACCCTTGTGTTATTAAGGTCCATCTATCTCCTGATGTAGTGCATTGGGGATAAATGAGTTAAGCTGTGTTGAGTTAACCCGCTCAGAGCCGAGTAAATGTGAACATCACCCAACTGCAAGAAGTTTAAATCCTCATGAGCCCCCGCAACTGCGGGGGCTCATGAGGATCTATACCTCTTGCTGCGTCAGTTTAGGGCATTTTGGTGTTGTGTTAATATACATGCAGAAACACAGTCTTCGTCACCTGGCACTGAACGGTACTTACCAGTAACATCTAGTGTGAGTTCCTTCTCAGTTATCTTCTTGTCCTGTTTACTGACGGGGTCCCTTGTGAGCAGCTGCCATAACCACGCACGGCTGTCCTGTCTGGTAACGTTCATGGTCAAGATGTAATGTGCATTTTCATCACAGTGACAACTTCCTGAATCATGGCATGTTCCGTTCAGAATTGGAATTTCACATAGCCACTTTTGTCTGTCAGTTGTTTTTACACTGATCGTATGCTTACCATACCTAACGCACTCGACATATGAAAGTTTGAACAGTAGTGTAATCGTATTATTTTCTTTGACGGTGAGGGTAGTCGTGTTGAGTGTAGGAAACTCAAATGCACCTGAAACAGAAAATAACGGAACCCGCGTATATCATAAGAAAGGAAAGTAGGGGAACACTGTTTGTATGTCAGCTGTTTTTACACTGATAGTATGCTTACCAGATCTAATGCAATCGACACTTGAAAGTTTAAATTGTAGTTTAATCGTATCGTTTTCTGTAAGAAGACTTGTTGAGTGTAGGAAACACAAATTCACCTATAACAGAAAAAAAAAAACAACAACTGTTTTGAACGTGGATAAAGTGAAACACCGTGACTAGTAAAACAGTACCCATTAAAAACTGGACCCGCAGTAGAGGGGTCTCAATTTAAATTCCTATGCATCATGCTAATACACTGTTTGTGATAAGCAGCTGAGGTTCCTCAAACAGTACTTCCAGTCACTTACTAGTTAACCCCACCCACCCACCCCCACCCTCTCCGCTCCCACCCCCCTCCCCCCGCTCCCCCGCGCGTGCCCGTCCTCTTCTTCTTTATCTTCTTCTTATTATTATTATTTTGGTGTCCTATGCCAGTAAGATCTTAGCGCTTTGGTGTATGTTGCCACAGTTAGAGCCCCTTAATCCATTCAGCCCTGACGCACAACAGCAGGAGATGGGTGGACCATGATAATTCAAGGGTAGTGCCAGATTAGCTTGGTGCCTGTCGGTGCGAAGCTAATCTGGCACTACCCTTGAATTATCATGGTCGATCCATCTCCTGCAACCGGTGCACTGTCGTTTAATGACTCTTCTAAAATTTGGCATATGCGGCCGTCGGGCTGAATGAGTTAAGTATTAGCGCTGTTTCTTCGACGTAACATTCCACTTTTAAAATCTGCAAGTTTGGAACCAATGTCCAGATAAAAGAGATGTTTAATTAGAAACTGTGCATGTCAATGTAGGCCTTGGGTTTTAAACAGCAAGAAATTAACACATTCAAAACTGGCACACAACAGTAAGAGTCTGATCGACCATTACAGTTCAAGGAACATGCCAGAAATAGCTTATCGCCTGAGCAGTTATAATTAATCCGCTAGAACATGTAGGCGCCGACAGTGTAAACAATATAGCCGCTATTATGCACAAAGAAGCTAAGGCTGTTTCAAGTGACTTAAAATGATTTAACCGACTAGCAAAACCAAGACCGACAGTCTAGAAAGTAAAAATCTACTGTCAATATGTGGGTGATTAATATCTATTATCCTTCCGTCACATTTTGAAATGATTTTTTTTTTAATGACCACAAGCTAAGGAATTACTGATAATATTGCATAATACGTACACGAGATTTTCCCTGTGCAAAAGGAGCTTGCAAATATCACAAACAATATGGTGCAAACAAAGTCGTAGCGCATGTCCATATTTCTGATGCATTTTAATCGCTAGACAAGTGACAAGAAATTAGTGTTTGTTTTCTGAAGGAAGTATTTAATCAGGAAGCTTTTATAAAATGGTATGTCAGCATGTCAAATTATATGTGTTTCGGGGACGCTTTGCCCTTCAAAATGTGAGCAAGTATGGTATATTATAAGTTATTGGTCGGAGGGGTTCACTACAACGACCTTTGTAGGCCTGAGGGAGGTCAAAGGAATCATTGTACCCCGAAGGCCGAAGGCCTGAGGGGTACAATGATTCATTTGAACTTCCGAAGGACTACAAGTGTCCGTGCGGCGAACCCCTCTGACCAATAACGTATTTGTTTTCATTCCACCACTATTTTCGTAAAAGAAATCAAGAAGACATCTTGCGACCTGGATCACGTCACACATGACTGACGTCAAAGGAATATACATTTATAGACTTATGACGTAATTTAAAGTATGTCATGACGTTGCCGTCTCCAGTACTGATTGTGCTTGTTGTTTCGAACAACACTAAGTAACTTTGTTCTTTAGAACTTAGGTGATCGTTTATAGAACAAAACTGGCATCCAAGACGCGTCATAGAGAGGGCTACAAAAATTCCGCCATTTTTCGCTACATGGTTTTTATATCACGTTCACATAGTACGGTTGCGTTAAAGTGACTAGTCGTGTGAGTAGGGAGGGAAAAAAATGTGTATATATATATATATATATATATATATATATATATATATATATATATATATATATATATATATATATATATATATATATATATATATATATATATATATATATATATATGTGTGTTGTTTGTTATTTCATTGTTTGCTCTTTTTTTTTTAAGTTTCCCTTGTAAAAAAATTATTTCTAAAGTTCACTGGTTCTTCAGTCGGTGTTTTTTTGTTTTTTTTTTATTCCACGTTCCGCAGTAGCAAAACGTCTTCGTCCCCACTGCGGCCATCTTGGGCCCGAGGACCTTTGCTTGCTGGGTTACAAAATGCGTGCTGGTGTGTGATTTTGAATCTTACGGCTTTACGCCCTGCACACCTGTTTAAAAAAAAATGAGCGCTCAGATCTGCGGTAAGCTTTTCAAAGAGACGCATTACAGCTCGGCTGTAAAATTAGCACACGAGAGACAGATCCTCGTGTGCCCCCTCTGACTCTTAGCCCCCATTTGACTCTGAAAAGCACACTGGACAAACCCCTATAAACAACTTGAGTGAGAAACACAGACACGAATAAAACCACAAGAGGAATACAGATAATCAATTGAAATCTGCTCCTGCGGAAGTTTATGGTCATCTATGTCTCCTTCGCTTGGTTGTTGTTTGCTGTGGTTTGGCGTGGCTTGGCTAAAGGTTCTGTTCTGCTCGCACGATCATTTTGAATGACAAAGGTTATCGCCTCGTTTTCATATATTCCATTTAGCTAGATGCGCGTATATACCAGCAGTAATTCAGCGGAGATACAACGTGCGCTGTAATAAAAATTTTAAAAAAAGATATTCACATCGCAGCGTTACATGTAAGCAGGTAAGCTGTCGTGTAACCCAAATGTTTTGCAACGTTACTGGCCGCGCGCTCAGCTCTCTCTGAGTCATATGACTGTCTTTCTGTGTGAAACACGTTGAGGTAAGATTTCTTTCATGACAGGGAGATGCGATTAGTGAGTACTGCGTGAGCTGTAATCGATAGTAATGTGTAGATATTTAGTTTTTGTGGTTTGAGATTTGTTGTTATCCAGTGTGGCGACTGAGTTTTTGTTTCTATAATCTCTTCTGTAGCAGGTTTATTAAATGGTGAAAGTCATTTCGGAAAACGATTTGCCGCTCATTACGTTAATTTGTTCTATAAGCTCGAGGGAAAAAAAAAGCTAACGTGATTAACTCATTCGAGACGAACAGCCACCGGATACGCGGCTTCAGCCGCGTATCTGGAGGCCGTTCGTCGCGAATTAGTTAAATAATTGTCTACACTTTAATGGGTGCACTGCGTAAATTCGACTGTGCGAAAAAGCGTGCGCGGTAGCTACATTTAGTCATGGTATACTCTCGGTACCTGTGAGCCATCTAGAATACCACACTTATGCACTAGAGGACACAAGATAAACGTATCATTGCGCACTATATTCATGGGAAAATGTGTACCTTCTGTGTCAACTGGAACTGTACAATACCATAATCTATTTCAAATCATACAACTCAATTTAAACCATAATATATACACCTAGACGGGCGTACGCGGTAACTGGTGTGTGACATGTACCGCCCATCAGTGTTCGTCATACAGTGCGTGCGATACCTATGAAGCCGAACGACTGGGCCAGTAAGTGTTTCATTGTGCGCAGTAGTAGCGGGAACAAACGGAATGCCTGCTCGCTAATTTGTTATAATACTGCCGGTTTCTTCGGTAGGCGACACAAGATAAAGATTTTATATAGACTGTATACTTGCGAAGTATGGTCCGTTATCAAGTTATTGTAATTATCGTACTGCCTTTAGTACTGCAACTTTTGTGACCACCCTTTGAACTCTCAGAAGGGCGCACGTTGTACTATCAGCCGTCGTTCGAATGTGATATGCCTAGTTCTCACTCTGTCGCGAAAGTTGCTTGCATACAGTGTAGAAAATATATTTTGTGCAGATTCCTTCAACGAACTTTGGCAATTTGCATCAGAATTCCATGGAACTATTCTTTAAATATGTAGACCGAACGGAATTAGTCCAGCTTGCTGGGTTTTATTATTTTTTTCAGGAACATTCGGATGGTATGTTTATTGTTGGTTTGAGAGTCTAATGGGCGTGCAGCAAGCGCGTGACGCATCGGCCTGTGAATTAGCCGACAACGTGAATACACGGAACTGCATGTTGTGTGTCCGTACCAGAAGGCAACCCTTCGGGAGGCGACACTGACTGACATTACTCCTGTGCTAAATGCTTAGTGTGATATGTTTACGGGAAACTGACTGAAGTCAACGTTAATTTCGTAAGATCGTCTTATGTGGTTTTCCAGTTTTCCAGGATTACCTACACTTAATATATACATATACCTTTATATATATATTATATATATATATATATATATATATATATATATATATATATATATATATATATATATATATATATATAGATTTTAGCAAGAAAATGGTTTAGTCATAGCTTATTATTCGTAAGAAATCATTTTCCTGAAGGTAACGACATCTTTTAAACATTATATTTTATATGGTAGGCATCCTTCAGTCTTGCTAGACTATGGAGTTTTGCCGCTGATTGTCGTCTGTAGAGTATTGTCTGCTGTAGCTGTAGATACCTATTGTTTAGTAATAATATCCCTTGAACATCTTGCAGGTGAAAACTTTAGATGGCCTAGCTGCGGGATGTTTGGGTCTTCCGCAGTAGTCTTTTGTCCTAAGCCTGTCTTCTTTCGGTGTCCTCAAACTGTGCCAACCCCTCCTTCACTTCATATCTAAATGTCTTTGGGTCCACGATAGCCACAGTGGCCCGCGCAAGGCCGTGCGCGGGCCACTGCGGCCGTCGTGGGCCTGAAGCCGATTTGCTACTGGGGAACTGTTTTCCAGGAATCCCGGCTGATGTCTAATGCCTTGATGTCTTCTGGCACGCTTCGTTGCAGCGCATTTACAGAATTTTATATCAAAGAAATATTGTTGCAGTCCAAATATACGAGTGGTGTGCTGTGTGGATTTGTGTAATGGATAATCGTGATCAATCTCAATGGGGTTGCCACACTGCCTGGCGCTGTTCCATATCTCACCTTCTGACTTATTATCGCTTTTGTTTGCAGATTTCCATTGATAACATCGCGTGAACATTGCTGCTGTCTAGGATTCGGAACACATTTTAACCGTCCAGTCACAGCCAACTTTGGAAATGCTTCCATTAAAAATTTGTTTGGGGTTTGCAGTTCTTCTAGCTGCAGGAACACACGTTTATGGTAAGGAATATCTGATGGTGTTTATGTTTGTACACAAGTTCCTAAGTTCCGGAGAAAGACATGGGTTATGTAAGAGACCTGATCCATTCTTTTTTGAGGATGGAAATGATCGTATTGTTCTATACCTGCGTATTTCTCTGTGGGCTGGCGATTGGGTGCCTGATAGGCGTGGGCAGGGGATCTAACTGTTTGTCTGTCCAGCGCTGTGATTCCCCTTGGTTTGTGTACAATTCTTCCAGCGCTAGCCTCACCTATCTGGTTTGTGAGTGTTTATGTTTGTATCATTAAGGTGTTGAAACACATTTATAAAACAATTGTCATAGTTCACAAGGACATGAATTCATTGTTTGTGATGTCATTATAATTCGTGGAGCCAAACTTTGTCTTACACAGTGCAGCTAGCCGGCAGATGCGATTACCCGAGCCGAATCAAAACGTCCTAGGCGTTAGTCGAGGATATTTCCATTCTGGTTGAAGAAACACATCTGTCGGTTTTCGACAAAATTGCAAACTAAATGTTGCTCAAAACTTGAACTTACTGAATTAGTTATTTAGTTATCTGGGTTAAACAACGAGCAGCTGACTAGGCCATTTTGCGGGGTGGTTAGCTTACCGAGACATAACACTGGCAGATTATTTTTAAGTGGTCAATACTCCCAACGAAAATAAGTTCAACAACTTATTGAGAGAATCGAGATGTTTGTCTGTAAATAAGTTCTATGTAACAATGCTATTTGCAAGACACCTTACACGTGCAAACTACATTACAACCTTATCACTGTGCATTTATTTAATAATAAAAAAACACAAAAAACACAAAAAACAACAAAAACAACAACAACAACAACAACCAAAAACACACACACACACAGAGGAACATACTTTTCATTTCAAGACTAACAAAGTTTTAACTTTCAGAAACCTTGTCACACCAAGTTAATTATTCTATTGACGATCGTGCTGTTCACCATACTGCATGGGTGTGCATTTCTTCAAGCTGTCGGCTCAGAGAGTCGATTTCGTCTGATCGTGTACATATCATTGTTTCCTATAATCTTACGTGTTACTGAGTAAATGTCGTTACTAGATATGAAGAATCCTGACGGAAAATGTCACCAGTATTTTCTGTACAGTCATTTTTCAGTTTATCACTTCCGTTAGAATGGTAGCGGATGTCTCGTCAGTTTCACTGGTTCAGAGATTTGCTTTGCGTGTTTCCTGCTGTCTGATCTCCGTTCCGTTGTGTACACCGCAACATTTTCTAGAGAACGGACACACTAAAAATTCTTTCCGTCCTAGTAGGTATAAAAAGCTTGTTGACTTGGCAGTATAAACATATTTTACATTACTCTTTTAACAAAACTGAGGATCCCCACATTGTATTGTATTGCCCTGCTAATTTGCTTGTTACACAATAAATCACTATATTTCACCAATAAGGGAAAACTTGATAGAGCTGGTACAGACATATATTTGGGCTTCCATACCCAACTTCTCAGCGTTAACATTAAATATTGCAAATTTTCATACAGCTGTAAATAGTATTTCTGTTTTTAACAGGGTCTGTAACCACGTGCCAGACCCCTCAGGACATTCACGTCGGCGAGCCCGGGACAATAAAGTGCTCTTTCCCAGACAGAGTTGACAACAAGCCATTTGTGATATACAAATACGATCTGAACTCAACAGAATATGATGAAGGTAGGTAGTTTCTTTACATCAAATCAGTTCGTACTCGGTCACCCCTTAGCCACCCCACCCCCATCCCTTTCTCTTTCTCTCTCTCTCTCTCTCTCTCTCTCTCTCTCTCTCTCTCTCTCTCTCTCTCTCTCTCTCTCTCTCTCTCTCTCTCTCTCTCTCTCTCTCTCTCTCTCTTTCTCTTTCTCTAGGTGCTGCTGACTTGATCATTTGGTGATTATTGCGTTATTTGTTCAATTCTACGCTCACTCTTTCTGTTAGTTTTCTTCCCTCCTCACCCCTTCCCCTTTTGTTAATGAGTGACTAATAAGCAAAAGATTCATTACAAGTACAAACAGCATTGAAAGTATTGCGAATGAAAAAAAAACCACGTAAATGAGCAGAGAAGTACCCAACGGAGAAAGAAACACGCTTAGAAAAGACGGGAATAACACAATTTATTAATATTTCGGGAAAATACCCTTTGTCAAAATAGACAAACAGAGAGATTAGCCGCTACTTATCTTCATTAGCAGAAGGAATGCGGGAGTTGCCGCATTACTTCTGCGAATAAAGATAAGTAGCTGCTAATCTCTCTGTTTGTTTGTCTATTTTGACAAAGGGTATTTACCCGAAATATTAATAAATTGTGTTGTACCCGTCTTTTCTAAGCGTGTTTCTTTCTCCGTTGGGTACTTCTTTGCATTTTACACGCTTGGCAGTCACCTTTTTGGTCTGGATTACGTCAATGAACAGCAGTGAGAGAGGGGTGGGGCGGGAGTAGGGGGGGGGGGCGTTAGGAGGGAGCGGGCGGGGGTAGGGATTAAGGTCGAGAGAGAGAGAGAGAGAGAGAGAGAGAGAGAGAGAGAGAGAGAGAGAGAGAGAGAGAGAGAGAGAGAGAGAGAGAGAGAGAGAGATAGAGAGAGAGACAGAGAGAGAGAGAGAGAGACAGAGAGAGAGAGACAGAGAGAGAGAGAGAGACAGAGACAGAGACAGAGAGAGAGACAGAGATGATGAAACGTTTTATTGACAGGATAAAGTTTTAGGCGAAACGCCTCTCTTACAAACTGTCCTGTTAGAAAAGAAACATTAATAGCAAAGAGTAAGAGAGAGAGACAGAGATAGAGAGAGAGAGAGAGTAGTTAACAATGCCAAGATGGAAGAAAAGTCTTTGTACCCAAATGTATATAACCTTAAAAAAGTGTGGCTTTATACATCAGTAGACTATCGTTAACTTTGTCCTACAGAACGGGTTGTGAACTGCTACATAGCCAACAATCAGCAGCTTTGCGACGTGTCGAGCGGGTTTGACTTCACCTGCACGAATGGCTCGGAACAGACTGTGTCCATTCCAAATGTAACAAATCGACATGAGGGCACATACGTCTGCCAGCCGATTCCTGGTGACGGAGAGTGCAAACCCTGCGTGCTAAAAGTTAAAGGTAGAGTAAACCCTGCATGTTAAAAGTTAAAGGTAGGATTTACTCCTGCTGATCGTGCCAATTAATGTGAAAGTGTCGGAGTGCACTTCGTTTTCTTTGCTGGAGAAAGACATTGACTAAGTTCTCAGCCTTTCCAAACTATACTAACCAATGCTTGATAACGTAGTATATAATCATCACACTAATTACGTCAATATCATTTTGACTTTTTCTAATGTAAAGAGTTTAACACACTGTCGAAGTCTTTGATTTGTAGTTATTTTGTTGTTCAGCTTTAAAAATTTGAATCGTGAACTTTGAAAAAATGTCACAAGACTGATTTTTGTAGTGGAAAAAATCAGACCCGCTTTGTCCGGAACCCCCAAATCATGCTGTCATTCGTTTTCAGCAGATCAAATTCTTGAAGACAAACAGAATCAAGAGAGGAACGAGGTAATCAATGGCGATCGCGTCACCGGTAAGTATCATTGCGAGAAAAAAGGTTCTTATACATGCTCTCTATCTCTCTCTTACTCTCTCTCTCTCTCTCTCTCTCTCTCTCTCTCTCTCTCTCTCCCTCTCTCTCTCTCTCTCTCTCTCTCTCTCTCTCTCTCTCTCTCTCTCACGTGCTTAGTGAAACTGACCCTGACAGCGCTCTGTCTGTCTGTCTGGTATAGCATTTTTCTTACTATTTTAAATAAACATGCGCCTGTGCGGCGGAGGCGAGTCAAACACGCATCACTCCCGCCGTGGCTGAATCAAGACATCATTCAGGCCATGAGGGTGAGAGATGATCTGAGAAAACAGAAGTGTTTTGCTGAATTTAAACGTGAGCGCAATCGTGTCAAATGTCTAGTGCGGCAGGCTAAAGAATCTTTCATTGATCGTTTGATTAAACAAGACAAAAATATGTCTAAGCTCTGGCGCGCTATGGCCGTAGTGACTGGAAGCAAAAGTAGTAAATCCAGTCTACCCTAACTGCCGATAAATTTAACGATCATTTCCTTTCAATTGCTGAGTCTCTGGTCCCTTCTAAAACAAACTCTCGGCCCTATACCTGTCCTGAAACCCTGACTGATTTCTGTAGAACGCGAACTGCGAAATTTTATCCTTTTGCTATTCCACCTCTGGCAGTTCACGAGGTTGGTAAGACAATTAGTTCCATGAAGAATAAAACATCTTCCGGGCCAGATGAAATAAGCTCTAAAATACTGAAACTATCACTTCCCTATGTTGTAGTAACAATAACTTATGTCTACAATTTATGCATCCAGAAAAATGTTTTCCCAAAAGAACTAAACAAGGTTAAAGTTATTCCCCGACCTAAAACAAAAGATCTGTCCGATGTTAACAATTATCGCCCCATTTCGCTTTTGTCTGTCTTAAGTAAACCCCTTGAACGACACATGCATAAGCATCTGTTAAAATACCTGGGAAAACGCAAATTAATCCACCCCCTCGAGTCAGGTTTTCGCCCGAAGCATAGTTGTCATACAGCCTTAACGCGACTTACAGACGCGTGGCTACGTTCAATGAACCAAGGCGAATTTACAGGTGCTGTTTTCATAGACCTTCGGAAAGCTTTCGACCTCGTAGATCATGACATTCTCCTGTCCAAGCTCAGTATATATCTGGATGGTTCATTTTCAAGTAACTGTTTTCATACATCAGACGCCAGCTCTCAGGCATCTATTCATTCCTTGAAAACAACCTCGTTTTTCGCTTCCTATCTTACAGACAGACAGCAGCGCGTGATGGTCAATGGATCTTACTCATCAAGTGGTTTAGTAACAAGAGGAGTGCCCCAAGGCTCTGTCCTGGGACCTCTTCTCTTTTGCATATTGATCAACGACCTGCCACTACATTTCACGAATGACAGAATTGCATGTGATTTGTTTGCCGATGACGAACAATCCACACCCCCGATAAGTGTCTCGAGTCTTTAACTCAATCAGCACTGGCTGTTTTTTCGTTAGCAATGCTCTGTATACTGGCTGTTTCGATGGGTTAGAAAAAAATCATTAAAAAAAAAACTTTCTGACAAATGTAAATACAATTTTCAGGTTAGTTGATTAGTAAATGGGTGCATGCATATACAAAATTTTGAGTTACTAACCCCAAAAATGTATATTCTGGAGCATAGTAAAGATACCACTTATTTTTCACACTGCACTTCCAAGTGTAATCGGTTATCAGTTCACTTGTGACCCACCGAACAGTTCAATCAGATGCATTCTTCTCACTCTCTGCTGGTTCAAAATCGCTATCACTGTCTTCAGCAGCCTCTTCTGCATCCGAATCCTCAATCTGGATGATTTCTATCACTTCTCTGACAGTAAATTGACGATTACTTTGCGCTCTTGTGGTGAGTGAAGCACACAGAAACGCCATGTTGTTTCGCAAATGTAAGCAAAGCTAGTATGTTCGAAAAGCACGCTCTACTTCAGTAACTGTGAGGCCTAGTGATAAAAATAGGAATGAGGGTCATTGTACGAAAACAGAGCTGCACACTAGGCAGGTTAGTTTCGTATTCAGTAATCCCCAGTTCTTGTAGAAGGCGGCCAACTTCACAACCCGCGATCCCGGTGATCAGTGTGCAAGCGTTGTGCAGGCCATCACCGGGATCGCGGTGATCCGGGTGGAGTGAGTTAAATGGTCGTTTGCAACAGGGACTGAGCGAAATTTCAAAATGGTGTGAAAATAATGCAATGATCCTTAATCCCACCAAAACCGAATGTATGACGATAGCAACCCGTCAGAAGCATCAGGTCAAGCCACTTTCGCTTAACCTGGAAATCCATGACCACACCATTACACAAGTAACTGAACATCGCCTACTTGGAGGTATTGTTGATAACCAGATAAAATGGCAATCTCACATCAATGCTGTCTGTAAAACTGTGTCGAAAAATGTTTTTATGCTGTCTATGCTAAAATATCTTATTGATGTCGACGCTCGCAAACTATTTTACAATGCCCATGTCAAATTCCACATCGATTATGCCTCCACGACATGGGATGGCAGCGGTGACATACACTTAAAGAGGCTTAACTCCTTGCATCGCAGGGCAGTGAAGCAGATCCTTCCTGATCCAGCCCTTTCTACTGACCAAAAATCTGAAAAACTAAAAATGCTTCCTCTCGACAGACACCATCTCTTTAACAAAGGGGTAGTCATGTATAAAATCTGGAATGAAATCCACCCAGAATACTTGTGTAAGCTCTTCACAAAGGCAGCTTCAGGCTATTCAACATCAAGGCGTAACTTCATCACACCACGCCCGAGGATAGATTTATTTAAAACCACCCTCTCATTCTCGGGCGCCTCATTTTGGAACAAACTGCCAGCGCACATAACACACACTGGTTCACTCCCTTAATTCAAGGAAAGCCTCTTCAAGTACTGACCTGCTATCTAACAGCTCATTCACTGGTTAGGGTATCCCCATCGCCTAAAGCCTTGATATTAACCTCCGCGCGCACGTGTGCATATGTGTGTGTGTGTGTGTGTGTGTGTGTGTGTGTGTGTGTGTGTGGGTGGGTGCGGCGAGAGCGTGCGAGCGTGTTTGATTTCGGCGAAAGAAGGAATTTTAAAGAATAGTAGTTGTAGCAACGGCAGGTACGAAAAATGACATAGTCACTGACTGTGTTAATATCTTCACCGTTGTAAAATAAAGATTGATTGATTGATTGATTGACTGATTGATTGATTGATTGATTCTCTCTCTCTCTCTCTCTCTCTCTCTCTCTCTCTCTCTCTCTCTCTCTCTCTCTCTCTCTCTCTCTCTCTCTCTCTCTCTCTCTCTCTCTCTCTCTCTCTCTCTCCCCATAGAGCAAGTACAGCAGCACCGTTTACTAGGGGTAGTTGTAGATAACCAACTTAGTTGGCAGCCTCATCTCATACACATCGGAAAGACAATTTCAAAGAAATTATTTTTACTGTCTAAACTGAAAGCGGTCATTAATCTGAACACGCGTAAACTATTTTTCAATGGATACATCAAGCCCCACATTGATTATGCCTCAACAGTTTGGGATGGCTGTAGCGAGGTTCAGTTCAAGAAAATAAATTCGCTATACAGAAGAGCAGCCAAACTCATTATTCCTAGCTCATCTCTACCCACTGAGGCGAGGCTCGAGGCAGCTGGACTCCTTCCTCTTGAGTTGACAAACACTTAGTATTTAACAAGTGCGTACTAGTGCACAAAGCTCTTAAGGGTAAGGCCCCCGGCTACTTATCGGAACTTTTTACTCTTACTGAGAAGAGATACAGCACCTCTCGGAGCAACCTGAGCATAAAACGGCCCCGCATTGATTTGTATAAATCCAGTTTGTCATACTCAGGTGGTTTCCTGTGGAATTCTATTCCTCTGCATCTACAACAAGTTAATTCACTAGCTGCTTTTAAAGCAAAACTGTACAAGCACTTATCCAAAAAAACGTAAATTTAATTATCTCGTGCTGTCTAAACATAATATATTTTTATTTCTTTTTATGCAACTATTATTTTTATTATACCATTTGCATTCACGTGCCGTTTGTGGGGGTGCTTCCCGTATAGACCTGGTCAGGGGATGCAGTGCCGGTGCACAGTTTATTCAAACGATGTGCTTAGTATGTCATTCGAGTGAAGTATATTTGTAGCGTGCCCCCCCCCCCCCCCCCCCCCCCCCCCCCCGGGTGGGAGTGTCTGGGGAGGGCTCCCGCAAACGGATATTATGACACGTGCAAACATCTTCGTATGGGTACCTGTGTGTTTTGTTAAATAATTGTTGCTGTTTGTAGTGTTGTTGTAATTCGCATTACTTTCGACGTTGTTTGTGAGTGTAATGTAGCTTTGCCTGTTATTATATGTCAGTAGATGTAGCAAGGACAGATCGGAAGAAAGGCCTGTGCGCCTAATATCTCAATCCTTGATAAATAAAGTTTCAGTCAGTCAGTCAGTCTCTCTCTCTCTCTCTCTCTCTCTCTCTCTCTCTCTCTCTCTCTCTCTCTCTCTCTCTCTCTCTCTCTCTCTCTCTCTCTCTCTCTCTCTCTCTCTCTCTCTTCCCTCTCTCTCTCTCTCTATCTCTTGCTATCTCTCTGTCTCCCGTTCACACACTCACACTCGCACACACACGCGCGTGCGCGAGCGTGTGTGTGTGTGCGTGTGCACGTGGGCACACACACACACACACACACACACACACACACACACACACACACTCACACACACACACACACACACACACACACAGTGTCAATCACTTACATAATAGTTACACTTTCTGTGCAGAGGGAAAGACTGGTGAAAAGGAAACGTCAGCATCTGTTATTGCCGGCGTCGTCTGTGGCGTCGTTATTCCAACTGCTGCTTGCTGTGTGGTTGGTGTCATAGTCTACAGGATGAGAAAGAGGGGAAAGGTAGTCTACAGCGTTTTTTTTTTTTTTATCGATGTTTTGAAAAGTTGAAAGGGGCCTTGTGTCACAGCATTTCCCAATAGTCAAAATGTCTTCGGGCCGCTGTCAGCTTGAGATGGCCCCCGCGCATCTTTGAACGGACTGCCCTAGGTAAACATCGGCCCTGGGACCCTTTGTACACTGAAATAGATTCTTAGAACTTCAGCAATCACAAATCCTGGACACAGGAAGCCCTTTTATCCTCTCCCAAATTATTAACGTATCATTCACCACTTCTCTACCAGTGTTCGCGGATTGAGGTATAAAAAAATAATAATAATAAAATTCAGCCACGAAAAAGCACACTCGCTGAAAACATAAGAAAATACGATAAAAGGAGGCATAGAGTTTAATGAGACCCCGCAACCGCGGGGGCTCATGCGACCCTATACCTCATTTATATAGGTGGTGCTCACGTTTTCGGTAGTAACTGGGTCAACCGATTGAGGACATTGTCACCAAACTCTCGTGTGATGATATGCGAATTAGAGCTTTGATACGCTTAGCCGTAATCAGTGGTGTACCCTCTAGGTACTAAGTTCCCGTGCTAGTCAACATACACAATTCGTACATTTTTTTTATGTTGCCTCCTTTTTCAGACACACAGAGAGTCCAATGGAGCAGACGAAGAGATGGTACCACACAAGACATATCTCGAAGACGTTTATCTAAATGTATAACGTCAAATTAATTGGCTCTTGCCGGTGTGCTCTTCTGAGAAGTTGGGCCATGTCAGTTCGTCCAAAAGGCATAGAGTGTTTTACACGATTTTTTTTTTCACATTTGATCGTAGAAATGTACCTTTTTGACAAAAAGACCCGAAACATGTGTAACTGTATCGACAATATTATTCACGAGTGCCGTCCAAGTGAGTGCTACGTCAAAGCACATTCTATGCACATGATCTGATACATGCGGTGAATAATATATTAGTTACACTTGTACAAATTCAGTATTTGTACTGGGTTGACCCTGTCACTGCCAGCGGGTATGAATGATGAGCGTGGACTATCTCACAATCACTGTTGAACAACTTCGGCGGACGGATCTGAAAGAGGTCAGCAAGAGGCGTGAATTCTCAAGAGACCCCGCGACTGCGGGGTCTCTTGAGAATTCACGCCTTTTGCAGCTGAGTTGTGTTCATTCTATCAGGCCATGATGGGATTGATGATTAAAGTTAAAAAGAAAATCATTTGTTTCATGGAGACATTAGTGATTTGAATGTCCATTATGACACTTAGCCAGATTAAGTGTATCCCTATTGCTGTTTTATTTACTGATTAAATTTTAGTTTTAATATATGACTTGATTCGCAAATAGCGTGAAACCTGTCAGCGGTAAAGTTGGAAAGTGGAGCGCTTGGAGTAAGCTCATGAGTTGTTTTTTTCTGCGAAAATCTCGAACAGGCAATAATGTCAGTTGATACAAAATTATGTTGTTTGTTGTGGTCAGAATTAGATAAATCTTTGGTTCTGCTTATTCCATTCACATTTTGCTTGATCTCTCTCTCTCTCTCTCTCTCTCTCTCTCTCTCTCTCTCTCTCTCTCTCTCTCTCTCTCTCTCTCTCTCTCTCTCTCTCTCTCTCTCTCTCTCTCTCTCTCTCTCTCTCTCTCTCTCTCTCTCTCCCCCCCCCCTTATCATTCTTAAATTTGTTTTGCAACCGACTGGAACATATTTTATGTCAAAATTTCTTCCTGCGTTACTGAACTTTGTTCATCAAAATGAAAATCGGCCAATATTGAATAAAATTCATGTAATGAATGAATGAGCAAATGAAAGAGCAAATAAATGCATGAATGAATGAATAAATAGTTTTATTAATTCATATTTTGTTTATAGTTTTTTAAGGCCAGTAAATTTGCAAGAATTTGCAGTTTTGTAAATAGCCCAAAACTAGACTGATTATCATATTTTTTTCCAGTGAGACCGACATCAGCCGGAACTGGCACTCGCACAGACGTGCGTGGGCCAACTCTGGCTGCCCTCGGCCCTAGTACCTTTTGCACACCGAATCAGTACCAATAAAGTCTGACAAGCATGTACCTGCAGTCCGAGGCTTTGGTCGGCTTAATCGCACGCGCATGTTCAGCACATTGCAAACGGATGTGTCCTTCTGATACACGTAGGAACGTTGGAGTCGTCCCTTTCACGTTGTTTTTTCGTTAAAACCTCATTGTCTTTCTTTTTGGTGTTGTTTGTTTTAGTTAAAACCAATCGTCTTTCTTCCTTGCTACTGTTGGTGTGCATCATGATGCGAACAAAACAAAAGAGAAAAAGCTATATCAATGTCCCTCGAAAATAGGTAGCCAGTTTTTATATGCGATGCTCAGGGGAAATTCGAACTGTAGAGAAAAGATTCTTTAAAACTTAATCATTGTCCGTGATATTCCTTTGCGTTTCTTTCGACTTTGTAAGGCGCCTAGAGCTCATTATGAGGTTAGGCGCCATATGAATTTCCATAATTAATGTGGTTAGGATTATTATGATTATCATATTATTGGAACCCTTATGCATGCAGTTGCGGGGGCTCATGAGGATTTATGTCTCTTGCTCACACCAGTTTCAATGCATGGTCTTTGGACGGCTGGCTCTCTGTGGTGCTGAGATTTTGTTTTAACCGTGGAAGAACAATTTGTTTCCGACGGCAGTGACGGTGTTGAGATATTATCAGTTGTACGAGTTACGAGTCAGGCTTTGCCGGTGGTTCTTGTCGCCTCGAGAGTCCGATCAGTGAGATTATTTTGAAGATGAAAGTCGAGCGCTTAGTTTTTTTTTTTGCTGAAACTTGTTTAGTTGTAGTGTGGCAGCGTATTCTATGCTCTGTACTGAAAATACCAACGAAGAAAGAAACACGCTCAGAAAAGACAATTAGAACACAATTTATATTCGTACAGTCACCTTGATGGTTTGGATGTTTACCTTCTGTGCTGAGTAAATGAAATGAAGAAAAATTAAAAAAAAATACTTATCTCACTGTCGGCGATGTTTCTTTTCATATCTACACGTCGATTTGTGTATTTTATTCACCCGAGTACAATTTGTGTCGCCTATTTGTCAGGTAACAAAAGTTAAGTATCGTTTATTTTGCGACTACGACATCAATTCTGGGGTTTTGATAACATGTGACTTATGGAACCCTACACTCGGACTAGGCCACATTGGGCTTAAATTCAGGCACAGCACAGCAGCGAAAAACAATAAAAAAATTGTCGTCGACGTAGCTATGGTACTTCGGGCTATCTTTTTAAAATTTTTATTATTAGAAACACCGAAGTAAGGAAAACGCTTGTGTAAGGCTCTATGGGGTCAATCCAACCGCCATGACATAAAACAGGGATCATACGACAGTGGGATAAATACGTTAAACATGAACGATGAGGATCTGCCAGCCTCTGCCAAATTTTTACACACAGTTCTAGCTTGTCGGAACCAGACCTGCGTCCAAAGCAATTCTCTGCTCTTAAACATTACCACTCACAGTTCAACAAATACTTTTCCCGACTGTGTTTGGCAGTCTCACATTTTCACTAGCACTGACTCGATTCTTCTACAAACTAGTCGAAAATAATTATACTGAAGTTTTATTTAAAGAATGGCATACCGATCTGATCCGCAGTAATAATGTACCTTTGTACAGATATTTAGAACTTTAAAGTGGAAAAGAATGTACTTAGCAAACCTCTCAGAAAATGTATGTATGTTTTTGACGTTGATTACATCTGGCTTTGGTTCCACAGACTGCAGATTATGCATGGAATACGGGTCTGACTGTATTTACTGTAATAATTGACGAACATTGTTTGAGTCTTGATTCACCAAACATTTTGACATTAAGAGAGAGAGAGAGCGTTATATCTTTAAAGAACTCAGCCGGTGTTGATCAGTGTGATCTATTGTTACCCGGTATATAACAACTGCCTTGAATCTTTCAAAGTTTGTGAAAAGTTGTGAAAAGCTGTAAAAATGTTCGGGCTTCTTCATAATTATCATCATATGTTAAGTACCCCGTGTTTCATCTCAATGCCCGCCGTGAGATGGCCTTAGTTGCCTGCTCAGCGTTAAACCCAAATAACTAACTCATCTCAATGCATGGCATGCACTTTCATCTTAACTGCCTGTTGCTTGTGTCAGTCAATTTGTACTGGTAAGTGATAGGTGATAAAAAAAATCTGTACATCATGTTAAAACCGAGATCTGCGACTAAATCTCCTTCTCTCTCTCTCTCTCTCTCTCTCTCTCTCTCTCTCTCTCTCTCTCTCTCTCTCTCTCTCTCTCTCTCTCTCTCTCTCTCTCTCTCTCTCTCTCTCTCTCCCTCTTTCTCTCTCTCTCTCTCTCTCTCTCTCTCTCTCTCTCTCTCTCTCTCTCTCTCTCTCTCTCTCTCTCTCTCTCTCTCTCTCTCTCTCTCTCTCTCTCTAATTAGGCGTTATAGAGGACAACCAATTAAGCTGGGAGCCGCATACTGACTCTATATGCAAAACAATCTCCAAAAATGTGTTCCTGTTATCAAAACTACGCCATATAGTTAATACTGATATCCGTAAACTCTTTTTCCATGCGCATATCAAAACGCATTGTGACTACAGTTCTACTGTCTGGGATGGATGCAGCGAAGTTCACATGAAAAAAAGTTAATTCCTTGTATCGTCGGGGCAATAAATTAATACTTCCCGGTCCTACTTCGACTGATGAAAAATTAAAATCTCTCAAGTTACTAACATTGAATAAACAGTTTGAATTTAATCGCTGTGTTCTACTGCACAAGATCATGCACGGAAAAGCCCCACCCTATCTAAAAACTCTATTTTCCGACAATAATAGGTAAAACACGAGAAATAGCTCGATCCACCTTCGAAAAAAATAGATTAGACATCTGTAAAACCAGCCTATCTTTTTCAGGCGCTAAAGCGTGGAATATGTTACCTCCACACCTGAAATCAATTTGTAAGATTATCGTCTTCAAAGATCGCCTCCATAAATATTTACTTCAGAAGTAATAATATGTTCGGCTCCCTTATGCTACTATTCGTATAGTTAGTGACAAGTTTCCTATTACCTTATACTCTTCCACAGTTGCTGCAGATTATGTAATAGTTCGACTGTCTGCATTAATATGTCAGGTTCATAACTGTGTATATTATATATATATATATATACATATATATATATATATATATATATATATATATATATATATATATATATATATATATATATATATATATATATATATATATATATATATATATTTATATATTTTTTTTTTTTTTTTTTTTAATTTTTTTTTTATATTTTCCTCCGAGTGGTGGGGGGAGGCGGGATGGGTCTTTTTACTTACATATTTTTTTTATCTTTTGATATATCGTCTGATGTATTTGTATATGTCTAGAGTAGCAGGACAGTTTGGAAGATAGGCATTGCTATGCCTAAAACTTTTTATCCTGAATAAAAACGTTTCATCATCATCATCATCATCTCTCTCTCTCTCTCTCTCTCTCTCTCTCTCTCTCTCTCTCTCTCTCTCTCTCTCTCTCTTTCTCTCCCCACCTCTTCTCTCTCTCTTTCTCTCTCTCTTTTTCCTGCGTGTGTGTGTGTCTGTGTGCGCGTGCGTGCCTGCGTGCGTGTCTGTGTAACACATCACTCGAGTAGCAGGCATCACGAGTCACTCTTGTGCTACCTTACATGTAACAGTGTGTGTGTGTGTGTGTGTGTGTTGTGTGTGTGTGTGTGTGTGTGTGTGTGTGTGTGTGTGTGTGTTGTGTTGTGTGTGTGTGTGTGTGTGTGTGTGTGTGTGTGTGTGTGTGCTGTGTGTGTGTTTGTCTGTGTGTGTTTGTCTGTGTAAGATGTGATTGTGTCTAAGCTTGTGCGTACGTGCGTGCTTGCGTGCATGTGTGTAATCTGGGCTGAAAACACACCCAGTCTATCGCGGCTTTAGCATGAAGACAATTCATCAAGTCAGGGCTTACTGCGCAGGTACATCACAGTCGACGTGCAAAGAAATGAATAATCTA
Organism: Semisulcospira habei; assembly: GCA_036245525.1. Lineage (NCBI taxonomy): Eukaryota > Metazoa > Mollusca > Gastropoda > Semisulcospiridae > Semisulcospira > Semisulcospira habei. The sequence continues at coordinate 3,188,401 of BTPG01000003.1, forward strand.
CTCTTGAGGTGGGCGTTCTTAAAGAGCAGAAGGTTTGAAATAGTTGGAGCTAACGCATTGTACCCCAGACACGTCACAGCAAGATATGAATCGACCATAATAGTTCAAGTATTCGAAATATCATGGTCGATCTGTGTCCTGCACTGCAATGCAGTCTTTAGAGGACATCGGCAATATGTGGGTATTTTGGTCTTGGGCTACAATGAGCTAAAGATACGCAAGGTCAGAAGGGCTCATGACTTGTGACCTCAGTGAAGTATTCAAATGAAAATGTATAGGCACGGGTGGAGTTTGGATCCCCGCCAGCTTTGGCGTGTTTCCCAGGCCTGTCTATTATGCCATGCATGGTTACTTATACACTGTAAACTGAAAGTCACTATAACCCCTGAGTCGTTCTATAAACTCAGATTCCATAGACTTTGTAGATCTGTGTCCTGTCATTTCACGCACGCAATTTAGAATAATCCAGCCGTATCTGTGTGAGTTCTTTCAGGCTTGAGCTCCACTTTTTTAAATTTGGAGTGTACATGAGACGACTTCCTACATGCTGCAAATGACTGTGGCCCTGGGACCACGATAGTTCTGGCGTATTGCCTGCTCAACTTTGTTATGGAAGGGTGTTACACTCGTCAGGATTTAAATATTAGGGATCAATTGTCGGAAGTCTACACTGGCAACATCCAGTGAGCATAAGGTAAAAGGACGAACGTTGATCCTAGCTTGCCTATGCGCAGTTGTGCGCCGGCCAGCTAGGGCCAACATCGACCCGGTCACGTTTTGCTCACTGCCACTGAGACTCATTCATTTTACTGCTTGTGCAGATGATGGGCAAGGCGTGGGTCAAATTTCTTTGTCTGACGGTGTGACTTTCAAACTGAAATCTAGTCATACTGTCATTAGTCGCTCTCACGCGCCAAGTTGCCTGGTGCTGTTTCCTAGCGTTCACCACACGGACACTTACTGTCAGGTCAGCAGGCTTACATGCTGCAAACGAAAAAAACGGTCACTTGTAAGCATTTATTTTACACTAGAGGGATTTATGGTCTGGGAATGGAGGATTGGGGATGGAGTGCGTGTATTTGTGTGTGTGTGTGTGTGTGTGTGTGTGCGTGTGCGCGCGTGCGTACGTGCGTATGTGTGTGTGTGCATGTGTAGGGGAGGGGGGGGGGGTCTGGCGAGGGGGGGGGGGTGTGGACGGAAAGGGGGGAGGGGAGGGAGACGAGTAGGTGTGTGAGCTTGTGTTTAAAGAGATCAATGTCCCGCTTTTAAAAAATGACTTGACCCATGTAGCTTTCGCACGCTTAGTTTCAGGTATTATAAGCTGTTTATCGTCCTTGTTTGAACAAACAAATGACTTTATCCAACCTTGTTTTGGACACTTGACACACTGACCTGAACTTGTAAATGTATGTCTGTTACTCCCCGCTTTGTATATGTTGCTTACAATGTGTGTCAGCAACTATAAAGACTGGAAATCTGTGTCGTGTACTACGTTGTTTGTGTGTTAAAGTTTGAAAATAAATTTCCTTGTATGAAAGACAACGTGAGTCTTATCCTTTATTGTGTCTTTTCGGTTCTCTCATTGTCTAGGTGTGTTCTGGTCAGAGAACATCGCAAACCAGAGCACATGTTGAAATTCCCCTCCCCCATATCCATATCTCCCTGCCGCCACCCTATCTGATCATACACCGATTTGGTAACAGTTTCATGGCACATGACTGTTTACACTCTGGAAAGAGAAAACCACAATAAACACGTAGTCATCCGGTATACCTCAAATGTTTTCAGTCAGACGTACGTTAACAAATGTTCAATATATGTCGTAGAAGTGAATACTGTTCTTCCCATATAGCTCTTTGAAAGATTACGTTGATATCGTTCTTAGAAATCAAACGGTGCGGAACCAAACCAAACCTGTTTGCAGTATACATAGACACGTTGTGGTTGCTTACCGGGGTTAGGTTATGAATAGGCCGTCCTTGACTTATATTACCAACACATCCCGCTAACAGCCTGAGAATAAGCCTGTTTGTTGGCAGGACTTTTTGACACAAAGTCGGCGAGTAAGACAAACTCGGGAAGATCAATGAATGAATAAATGAATGAATAAATGAATGAATGAATGAATCAATCAATCAATCAATCAATCAATCAATCAATCAATCAATCAATCAATCAATCAATCACTCTGTCCGTCCGTCAGTGAGTGAGTGAGTGAGTCAGTCAGTCAGCCAGCGAAGCAAGCAACCAACCATCCAACACACGAACTATATATACGTAGCTAACCAATTGGACAGTCGATAAGTTCATGAGTCTGTCTGCTCTATTAACACCTGCTCGATTAAAACAGTAACAGTTAACTCATTCGTGACGTGTCCTATCCGGATACGCGGCGTAAAGCCGCGTATCAGGATGCGGCACGTCTCGAATGTGCTAAAGGCAATACTGCATGCACGCAATAGCGATAAAGGAGAACTCAACCCATCTGTTTACATACTGTAGATTTCCCTGAATGTCGAGTTTCTCAGGTAAGCTTTCGACCCTCCGACCTACATCGGCCACAGATGACCCGTACACAGCCGCGCACAGACACAAACGCACACACACACACACACACACACACACACACACACACACACACACACACACACACACACACACACACACAACCATAGTCGTGCACAAACAGACAAACACAGACGAGCACAGACACACCCGCACACAGCAGAGCACAGAAACACAAACACACAGCCGTGCGCTAGCCCACTATGGCCGACGATGGCCCGAGGACACGTGCTCACTTGTTAAGACTAGATGTACATGAGGGTAGAGAAAAACAAAAGGTTCGCGTACAATAAACTTCCCTCAGCGTTGCGTTGCTTATGAATACGAAAGGTAAGCGAAAGGTGCTAGGTACGCTAGCTGCGGCTGCAGCCGAGACATAGGCGCGAGGGTAAAGACTTACTAATAAAAGAAATATTTCAAGCGAAATCAATGTATAGAGTACTGCCCAAGACATGAGTAGCTAAAACAAGTGGCGGATTTCTAGATGGACTTTAAGTCGTGTGGTCAAAAGTGCAATATCGATGTTGTTCAGAAAGGTCATGAGAGACAAGATTCATATGGCCAATGTTTAGCGCAATATCACTCAGTGCGCGCTCTCTCTCTCTCTCTCTCTCTCTCTCTCTCTCTCTCTCTCTCTCTCTCTCTCTCTCTCTCTCTCTCTCCTCTCTCTCTCTCTCTCTCTCTCTCCTCTCTCTCTCTCTCTCTCTCTCTCTCTCTCTCTCTCTCTCTCTCTCACACACACACACGCACATACACACACACACACACACACACACACACACACACACACACACACACACACAACACACACACACACACACACACACACACACACACGCACGCACAAAAACACCGCTCGCGTGTGTCGCTTTAAAATGATATTTAATTACGAAAGACAGATAACATCAGAACAGTGGACACTGCATAACATTACAGAAAATTCTACTGACAATATGTATCCCTTGTTTACACTACAGCATGAGATGGATCGACAATGATAATCTTGCATTATCCATGAAGTATCATGGTCGATCCACCTCTTGTAATCCGCAAATAGTCATCCGGTGACACCTCAACAATTAGGGAAATGCAGCCGTGAGGATCCGTCCTCTGTCCGTTACTTTTTACTCTGTATATGATGCCCCCTTTTCCACATCATTAACCGCCATAACATTTAACCATCACATGTGTGCTATGATACTCAGCTCCACAATAGGACTCTACCCGAACACCTCCATCTACTTTTTGACAGAACATCCGCCTGCTACACTGACATTAAAAAACGGATGACACAAAATAAACTGCAACCAAACGGTTAAAAAGATGAAACCATATTGTCTGGCACAAAGCACAAACTTTCTTCCGTCTCCACCAAAGAAATCTACTTTGAGGAAAACACTCTCAGACACTGTTAACTCATTTAGCCCTGAAGCACTACAGCAGGAGATGGGTCGACCATGATAATTCAAGGGCAGTGCCAGATTAGCTTGGCGCCGACAGGCGCCAAGCTAATCTGGCACTGTCCTTGAATTATCATGGTCGATCCATCTCCTGCAACTGGTGAATAGTCGTTAGATGACGCCTCCAAAATTTGGGAAATACGTGCGTCGGGCTGAATGAGTTAATAGCTGACAAGTTTCTCCCCATGCAGTCTTGCATTTTTTTTTCCAGTGCTAATGACCGTAAGTGATTTTGTAGTTAATGTTACGACGTTAAGCTGCATTTTGTGTGACGGTATGTAATCAAAACCTGCGAGCATAGGTCAAACTCAGTTTGTCTGTTCGGTGCAAAAATGGCTGACCAAAATACGTGGCTGTTTGTAATCAATCAAAAACGCACTTGGTTTTAAAGACTATTTGGCCAATACAAAAAATACTGTCATACGCTTATGTTCTTTAAACGGTAATATCATGCGTTATGAGAGCTTGGGCGGGTAGGCATTGTGTCTAGTGAACGGGTAGGACACTAAGGAAGCTTTTCCATGGATTTGAAATGACAGTGCTATCACCTTAAATGGAATGGATGTATATAAAAGCAATCGTGTTGATCATTACGCTTGTCTAAACTACACTCTATGTAAAGTGATTTACATCAGACGCTGGTTCTGTTGTGTCTTGAAAATAAATAAATGCGCTGCTGTTTATATATTGCAGTCGGTTCTAACAGCAATAAGACGTTATTAGCGCGAGTTGGGAACAATGTCGGAAGAATACTACAGAAAAATCTTTGCTGTACCAAACGGTCAACCGCGTAACCTATACAGCAGATACTGCAAGGAAAAGGATTTAGAGACCAAACTAGAAACAAAGCCTAAAAGCCAACCACAAGAGGCTTAGATCCGTATGAGGCTTCCCGTAAAAGAGGTTAATAATAATAATAATAATTACGGTATTTATAATGCGCTTATGTTAATAATTATAACTCTAAGCGCGCACTCACAACTCGCGCACGCATGCGAACGCTTTAGACAACGACCCACGTACCACAAATAGTGAAATACTTTACGACAGTCAGCTTAGGGTGGGGAGTGTGGTGGTATAGTGCTAGAACACTTAAAAGAGGTGAGTTTTGAGGGCGGACTGGAAGGAGGAGAGAGAGTGTTTCTGACGGAGAGAGAGTGGGAGAGTGTTCGATGTGGCTGGACCGTATACTGAGAAAGAGCGGGGGCCGAAAGTGCTGAGTTTGGTGCGGGGGATGTGGAGGCGGAGAGGGTCGGAGGTGGAGCGGAGGGAGCGGGGAGGAGTGTAGAGGTAAAGTAAGTTTGAGAGATAGGCGGGAGCGCAGTTGTTCAGGGATTTGTAGCAGAGGTTGGGGCAGGGGGGGGGGGGCGGGAGGGGAGGGGGGTCGGAAGGAGGAGGGGGGGGTGAGGGGGGGGGATGGTGGTGTTGGAGATCGGCATCTGGGTCTCCTGCATTGGGATATAGTTTGCTATGCTCCGACAGTAAAGAGGTTAAGCCGACAATCAGTTTGTTTTTGCCTTGTCTATGCACAAAATGCACAAGTCTGAACTAGATGACCCTCTGTTGCGCATTACATAACCATGACACTAACCCAGTGTTTTTCGCCAACAGGACATGTGCCGTACGTGTCAGATGAAATATCACTGAGAAGGCATGCAGCCACGTAGGCGTGACAATTTCTAACTTAGTAAACTGGCAACCTGTGTGTGTGTCGAGCGATTGTCTTTTCTGTGCTTGATCACGCATGTACGCCGCGCTGGCACACACACGCAAGTCCTCATTGACCCCTTCGATGTCAGTGATCAATGACTTCACAGTAACCGGCATTTGCGTGAAGATTACATGTGTAAATTGACAAAAATAAGCACAAGAACCATAAGAATAACAAGAGAATTAAATCCTTATGAGCCTCCGCGACTGTGTGGGCTGATGAGGTTCTTGCAGCTGGGTGGTAAGCACCTTGCCCCGGCAGCTAATGGATTGATATTAACTCATTCAGCCCGGCGCACGTATTTCCCAAATTTTGGAGGCGTCATCTAACGACTATGCACCCGTTACAGGAGATGGATCGACCATGATAATTCAAGGGTAGTGCCAGATTAACTTGGCTAATCTGGCACTACCCTTGAATTATCATGGTCGACCCATCTCCTGCTGTAGTGCGTCAGGGCTGAATGGGTTGAGTACGCAATCAAGCCGCAAATAATTCTTTGTATGTTAGGTACTTTAAGCTCTGGCCTGCAGTCTTATTGAAAACGACAACTTTCTGCTGTAATGTATTCACTTGAAATAACGTGATTAACCCACTCTATCACATAGATACCGGTACTGTTGACAGTCTTGGTGGCTCTGTGCACAAGGGGGTTAACTAGTTTCATTACCAGTATAATTTAAATCGATGAAAGATATCCCAGTCAACATGGTTATCCTGGTGAGCTTTACATCGTCAAAATGTATTTCCCACAAGGATCAAAGGTGTCTCGGACATGACAATTCCTTCCGCGGAACTGTCTTTCTATTGTGATAGCTTCTAATACAGATCTAACAGCATCTATGTACAGGGAACTGCTTCTGTCTACTTAGTGTGCTGGTCTTTTAATTCTGAACTATTTTAAACTATATACGTATATTTTGAACTATGCGGCCGATAGCCGGAAATCGCAAAATCACAGACCAGCGCACATTTATTTTCACATGTGCAAAGAAAGTGTACCAAAGAACAAAATAAATCGCCTTGTATAAATAAAGAAAGAAACAAACAAAGAAAGAAACAAGAAACAAACCAACAAATCAACAAACCAAAAAACCAACAAAGCAACATACAAACAAACAAATATACAAACAAACAAACAAACCAAACAGGCAAATGAACAAAACGGAAACAATCAACACCCACAAACCAGTGTCCCTGTCATCCACATATAATGACACTGAATTCAGACTATAGCTATCTCATCACAGTTTCGGATATATTTACTTCCTTCATAGATACTTACTAATTTATTGTGACTTATCCAACATTTTCAACTCATCGGAAATATGGAGATGCAGCACGGCTTTGTTTCCTTTTTATTTGTCGTGACAATAGCTTCTTGCAGCGAAAATATTTCATGTGCGTACTAAGTAATAGTATAAGTAATGTTTAGCTTGTTATAACAGAAATCAGACAGTGACGGTAGGTTCATCCACTGTAACTGTAATGCTGTCAACCATGAAGTTGGACGTATTGGCATTTTTAATTGTCTTGTTTGGTCTGGCTAGTCGCTTAACTCATTCAGCCTGACGCTCGTATTTCACAAATATTGGAGGCGTTATCTAACCACCATGCGCCGTTGCAGGAGATGGATCGACCATGATAATTCAAAGGTAGTGCCAGATTAGCTTGTCGCCCATAGGCTCGATCCATCTCCTGCTGTAGTGCGTCAGGGCTGAATGAGTTAATCATTTTCAGTCAAAAGAAACAAACTTAACATCTTGGGCATGTATGCGTCGGTATCGCTTTCAGCATGGATGCCTGCAGGTACAAGGCGGTCAATTGTAGCCGCTTAGGCGTCAAGTTGTTCTAGCACCATCCTTGAGCTATAATGGCCTGCCCAACTCTAGTTGTCAAGTTAAAATTTTATAATCTGTATTGAAGCTATCACGCACAATATCTTATAATATCTAGACTGTGGTTCTTAACTTGCGGTCATCATACTTCATCGTACGAAGCGTTCGGTCAGTAGGAACTAAGCTAGAATAAAGGGTTCTAATTATTGTGCCATCAAAGACCAAACATTTTAGATTTAATTGATCAAGCACCAAAATAGATGATAGGAATGAATAGGGCAAGAGGGGTGTGGGTGGGGGTTGATTGGGCTTGAGGAACGGGGAAGAGGAGGTGGGGAGGGGCGCTAGTAAGTGTTTGGAATCACTATTAGAATAAGCCCTAAGGAGTGCTACTAATAATACCAACAATGAGTTACTTTACCTTGATGTATGTCAGCATTGATTTAGGTACCATTACTGCCCGTTTTCAATGAACAGTGTTCCACTACTTTCCTACTTAGGATTTAAGCGGATTCCGTTGTTATCTTTTCAGGTGCATTTGAGTTTCCTACACTCAACACGACTACCCGCACCGTCAAAGAAAATGATACGATTACACTACAGTTCAAACTTACAAAAGTCGAGTGCGTCAAGCATGGTAAGCATACGATCAGTGTAAGAACAACTGACAGACAAAAGTGGCTATGTGAAATTCCAATTCTGAACGGAACATGCCATGATTCAGGAAGTTGTCACTGTGGTGAAAATGCACATTACATCTTGACCATGAACGTTACCAGACAGGACAGCCGTCTGTGGTTATGGCAGTTGCTGACGTGGAACCCCATCAGTAAACAGGACAAGAAGATAACTGAGAAGGAACTCACACTGGATGTTTCTTGTAAGTACAGATAGAGCAGTAGTTTGTTATAATATAAGTTATTGGTAGCAGATGTTGCTACACGGACGCAAGCATGCATGAGGGATGTCAATTTAGTCATTGTATTTCTCAGGCCTTCTGCTTTTGGTGTACAACGGTTATTTTCACCTCCATCAGGCCTTCGGTCTCCGAGAAATAATGGTTAACCCATATCATACTGAGACGAAAAGCTTCAAATCTGTACACTACCATATGCAAGCTACATTATAATATTTACAGATAAGGATATAGACCAATGACATTAGTTCAAGGGTAGTGCCGGAATAGCTTGGCGCCTAGAGGCGCCAAGCTATTCTGGCGCTCCCTTGAACATTTTTAGTCAAACTCATTTCACACACTGGTGTATTCCGAATGATAAGGGTTAATTTGACTTCCCTCAAACCTGCAACGGTCCTTGTAGCAAACGACTGCTACCAACGACGTATTCAATCCCTCAGCTATTTTTGTCAAATATATCAAACTATTGAAAGGTCACTAAGTAATGCCTTCCTCTCGACAAGATGAAATCTTCTGACCTGTATCACACCAGACTTGAGTGACGTAAACTTACAATATACCTTATAGAATTCAGACGTGATATAAGATCTTTCATGGCGGTGCCACCCAGCTTCATTGTCTACAAACTGTTAGAGTAATTCAGTGGAAGAGTTGGGTAACTGATTGCTTAAACAATTCATATTTCTGCGATAAAATATTCGGCATAGGACACGAATGTAATTTCGGTTCTGCAAACGGCAAAGGCACTTTCTTTAGTGGTGATTACGCAATGTATTGTTGCAAGTGTAAGCTACAAAATCTACTGTGAGAATTGTTTCGAACAACACTATGTAACTTCGTACTTTAGAATGTTTGATGCTCTTTTTATGTATCAAAACTGGCATCTTTTGTACGAGGTCACGTGGTGAGGTGTCTGCTAAAGGGATTGGTCGTGAGATGTTGGAATGAAAACATACACATTTATACCTCTCGCATGGCATTTTCTGGGGTGGATTAACGATGTTCGATCAACCTAGCAACTTTTGATGCTGAAATACAAATGTGACGTAACAAGACTTATGCATTTTTAGATGACTCATTGTTACGTGGTAGTCGTAGTCGCAGTATGACACAATCACACCAGACGCACTCGCGTAGGGTTCTTGTAAAGAAACCTCACTCAGTTGCAACTCGTCACACGTGGCACAAGGTTGTAGACCACACTAGAGTAACAGTTCCAACAGTACTCTATTCTCGCGATGTACTATCTCTCACAAATGCATCCACACTTTGATACGCTGTCTCTCATACAATGCACCCGCAGTTTTGATACTCTGTGTTTCCAATACAATGCACGAACATAATTGCCTAGCACCCTCTTTTGTACTATTACAGATTTCCAGAACAATCCCGCAAATTACACAACTCAACCAAGCAGAAAAGAAAACGTACCAAACTTTAATATTCATTAAAAAGAACACTCTAGATCTATAAACAATATTCAGCAGACATCTTGGCGCATTCCGGAAATGTTGCAACATGTAGCCAAGATGCGTATAACGAAACTTTGCCGTCATAATTGAGGTCATTAGAACGCGCCTCTTTCAGACCCTTCCAGTAAGACTAGGTTGGACTTTAGCAACAATGTAGCGAGATGTACAACAATCTAGCTACACAAAAACAATCGATGGCAATTCTACATCCAAGAGAAAACGAAAAATACTAAAAAAGTACGCGATTCTTATCCAAAATAACTCAACTGAACCTCGGATTCTTCCTATGATCAACACACATGCCCTGAAAAGAATAATATTAATACAACCACAAACGTAACACGCATGTATGGAGCAGGATTGTGCGTCGTTTAAACTTTAAATTAGAATTTGACGTCATTTATAGGCTTCTTTCTGTCACTAATCTTAGAGAGACTTAGAAAAATCCCGCGAAAGACAGAAAGTTGGTGCAAGCGTCTTTAAGAAATTTTGTGGCAGAAACCGGTTAGAGGATGGCTTTCTCGTGAATTGTCGGACTGGGATGAGAGATGATTATTGGGTTTGCTGGCCTGTGAAGCACATTTGTAATTTTAGTGGCGTCAGACATAAACATGCCGAGGAGGCTTTTGTCTACTACTAAGGTAATTTCAAGACGGAACACCGAAACGGGTCTGACGATACGTTGACGCCAATTGTGTTCAACGCCACGAGGTGAGTGGACCGCTCTAACAACCGGGAAGGTCGTGGAAAAAATATGTTTGCATCTACTATTTTCTCGTACTATATACTAATGGTAAAAAATTAAGGGCCACTTTTTATCACAGACACACCGTCAACACTACACAAATAATGTAACAATATTTGTAGCCAGTACTTTACTAATTTCTTCAGTAACAATTTCATTTCAGTTTTGAGTAAAGCAAGCAATTGTAACAACAGCAGTACGTTAGAATGTTCACCTACCCCTTATCTGAAAAGTCACACAAGACTGGTCCAGTCAGTAGCGAGTGTACCCACCGTTTGCAGCCAAGCATTCAATGCAGCGTTGACGCATGGAGTTCACCAGCGTTCGGAAAACATGTTGTGGGATCGCTTAGCACTCTTAATGCAGGAACTGAGTCAGCTGGGGGACGCCTTGAGGTGGAGGGGGGGGGGGTGGTGGTGGTTGCTGACTACACGTTGCCCTAGCACGTCCCAGAGGTGTTCGATGGGAGCCAGATCAGGTGAACGAGCAGGCCACTCCATCCGCATGATGCCCCGTTACTCACGGTACTCATCCATCACACGGGCGCGATGAGGTTGAGCGTTGTCGTCATGTAGAACAGCATATGGCTTGGAGAGCTGGCTGGATGAGGGGCTGCACAATCTCGTCCCGATAGCGCAGTTTAGTCAGGGTGCCTCGGACGACCTGGATGAAGCCTGTCCAGACCGTGAATGAGCCTCCTCCGTAGGTATCCACCTCTTGGACGCATCCATTCGTGAATCGCTTGCCCTGGCGTCTCCAGCCCCTCACCCTGCCATCGTTGAAGGACCAGTGAACCGTGACTCATCAATAAACAGAACCTGAGCCCACTGGAGTCTGTTGCACCTCACATGTTGACGACACCAGGCAACGCGGGCTCTGCGATGAGCTAGAGTGAATGGTATTCTCACTGCTGCTCTGCATGAAGCCAGGCCAATTTCGCGCAGACGTCGGCAGACTGTGTTTCTGCTGACGTTAAGGTTTGCAGCTTGCTTCAGTTGACGTCGCAAAGTGGTTGACGTGACCGTTCGGTCGCGCAGAGCCGCCACACAGAGGTATCTGTCTACCCTTCTGCTGGTGCAGCGCGGGCGTCTTGAGCAGGGTCGTCGTTCTGACCTTCCAGTTTCTTGAAATCATGCCAGCAGCCACTGAATCACTGAATGGAACACCCCAAGACGTCTCCCAACGTATCTTTCGGAAATTCTATCCTGCAGCCATGCTAGCGCCCGGCCTTGATCTACTGGCGTTAAGCTTCGTCGTGGTGGTATGGTTAGGAAAGTGACAATTATGCCCCTACTGTACCGGTATTTGTAGCGAAACGGAAGTGCTCAGTGTTAACGACTGACCCCTTTAGCAAGTGCATCACGACTTTACCGAGTTTTTTTCCACCTTTGGTACGCTTGCCAATATCGCACAGCTTTTCATAAAAACTGACGATGTTTGACGTGTATTTGACACGTTCGTGGAAATTGATGACTTGTTGTCTATTGTTCCTTGTGCAATGGACTGTCTAAGGTCAACTTTTAACCCATTTGGATCGAAAGATTAGCGTACTTGCGACGATAAACAATGACACAAAAAGTTGGGTGGCCCTTAAGTTTTGACCATTAGTATATTATACATCAACACACAAATTTCTAACACATTTGAGTAAATTCTAAGAACGTGCATACAAAAGCGGGGGAAAAACAAAACTCAAACTATTCGGCCGCTGTGACCTTAACCATTGCAACAGCGACTTAATTTGTTTTACTGACACGAAGGACTATCGTTAGTTTACGTTTGAGCTACACCGATCTCATGTTTTCAGAAAGATTATTATGACAAGGAAAGAATAGAAAGAAAATGCAGCCTCAGACATTCAGACACGTTAACTAATTTACCCCTTTCAACGTCTATGTGATAAGAGAGGGTAACACAGGTCAAAAAGATTTATCATGTAATAGTATCGTCAGCAACAATGTTTAGGTACCTTTTGGCTGTAAATTGTCGAAAGGTACGTCAGGGAAAGTTTCGTTTTTGTCAAAATTCCATTTATCATATATGTACAGGCCTTTTATGACAGTAAAGCTTTGTCAAAGGACATATTTAGATCTAAACATTAGCCATAATGTACCTGTTCAAAAGCGCGTTGCCCGCGACACTAGATGTCGACCTTTTTTTTTATAGGCGTTGCACACATATAGTAAAATACGAAGACCAAGACAACAGAAAAGTGATCAGACATAGGACGCTTAGAGGCAATTATATTAGCATTTTGACTTGCTGGCACACACACACACACACACACACACACACACACACACACACACACACACACACACACACACACACACACACACATATATATATATATATATATATATATATATATATATATATATATATATATATATATATATATATATATATATATATATATATATATATCACCATGCCAAGTTTAATGTATCTGGTAAGTATATCAGTCTAAGTGAAAACACCTACATGTCAGAATACTTTTTATTGCCTTTTCTAATATTTTTAATACTGTTGAACCACGGATGCTTTTGCAGCGTATGATGGAAATTAATGTGAACACACACATTATTCTGTTGGTGCGAGACTTTGAAGGACAGGCCGCAACTTGTTAATGAACATGGCAGTCTGTCTGACCAAATGGTGTTAAATTCGGGCTGCCCTCAAGGTTGTGTCCACTCTCCGACATTGTTTTAATATAATAATAATAATATAATAATAATAATAATAATAATAATAATAATAATAATAATACATGGTATTTATATGGCGCATATCATATATTTATAATAAAACTCAATGCTCAGGCGAAAACCACGCACACACACACACATACACACACACACACACACACACACACACACACACACACACACACACACACAGACACACACAGAGTAAAAAATATCGTAGAGATTACACGAAAGTCTGCGAGAAAAAGTAAGTTTTTAACTTTGACTTGAACTGCGTAAGGGTGGAGGCATTTCTCAGCTCAGTCGGTAAGGAATTCCAAATTAAAGGAGCAGTACATCGGAGAGATCGTTAACCGACAGATGTGAGATGGTACTTTGGAACTTTGAGAAGTTTCTCCACGGATGAGCGCAGTGAGCGAGAGGGCTGGTAAGTAATTAGACTGGATGAAAGGTATGACAGAAGACTGCCATCAAAGTGACGGTATGCAATGGTCGATATATTAAACTGTTTGCGTCTCTGGGAGTATGAAGCACCACGACAGATTTCACCAACGTGATCCTGCATTCTTAAAGTCTTATCGAACTTGACACAAGATATTTGACCGAAGACTGAAATGGAATATCAGTGTCATCTATGCGAAAAGACTCTGAACATATCTGTTGTCATACTGCCACTTCTCGTCTCTTAAAGTTCTCAGAGGACATGGCTCTTGTACGCCTACTCCAAAAAGAAGACAGTCTAGCTGAGTACTTTGCACAGATAGCAGTATTAGAGTCTTGGTGCAAAGACAGTCTTCTGGAAATGAAAGTACAGAAAAACAAGGAACTCGACATTGATGACAGAAAATTTGATGATATTTTTGTACCTGTCTCAATTAATACTCAACTTGTAGAAGTGGTCACTGAATTTAAATACCTTAGCACAGTTGTGGATGGTAGGCTGTCTTTTACTGGAAACATCGATTTGATTGTGAAAAAAGCAAACCAACGTCTGTACCTTCTTAGGAAACTGAGAAGTTTTGACGTCAGCTCCAAGATTTTGGAATCCGTTTATAGAAGCCTGTTGTTTATAGAAGCCTGTTTAAAAGCATACTGCCCTTTAACATCACTGCTTGGTATGACAACCTCTGTATGAAACACAGGAGCAGACTGTCACGTATCGTCAGAACAGCTAGGAAGATCATTGGCCTAGGACAGTACCCATTAGATCATCTGTACCATAGGGCTGTCCGAAGGAAAGCTGCTAGCAGTGAAATTGATCCTCGTCATCCACTATTTGATCAGTTCAAATGCTACCATCAGGCAGACATTTTAACATGTCACTTGCCAAAAAAACTGTTTTAAAGAAGTGTTTTATTCCAACTACTATCTCGATTTTCAACTCTTGTTTATAACGCTGTGATATATAATATGTGATCTACTTAACATTACCTCCCATTTTGTGATAGACTGCTTGTGATAGATTGCCTGTGATAGTTTACTGCAATGCTAATTTTAATGGAATGTTCTTATAGTGTTTATTAGTGTCGTGTATTGTTATTTTATGACGAGCCAAACGGCAAATTTATGTCGTGCTTTGACTCGAACAGACAATACAGTTGTATTGTATTGTATTGTATTGTATTGTATTGTATTGTATTGTATTTTAATGTATAACTCTTGCTGGCCTCTTTTATATCCGTATAAACATATAAACCAAACGTATAAACCAGCTTCCAAGACTGCTGATGTTACTGATGCGTCTCTTCCAGACACTCTGAATGACTTTTATAGTCGTTTTGACAAAAAGAATATGACCCCACCTCCTTATGTGGAGAGGAGTCATACTGAGAACCCACCTTTCATTATTCTAGACGCCGATGTCAGGTGCATGTTTCAGCGTCTAGACAGCAGGAAAGCTGCCGGTCCAGATAACATTTCTCCACGCTTACTCAGAAACTGTGCGGACCAGCTCTCGGGCGTCTTTACTGACATTTTCAACATGTCTCTCTCTCAGTGCACTGTTCCTCAGTGTTTCAAAAGGTCCACCATCATTCCTGTTCCGAAAAAATCCAAAGTGTCCTCCCTAAATGACTACAGACCGGTCGCTCTGACCTCAGTTGTCATGAAGACGCTTGAGCGCCTCGTCCTCCGGTTTCTGAGAACATTTACCGACCCTCTGCTGGATTGTTTTCAATTCGCGTATCGCGAAAAAACGTTCCGTGGAGGATGCGGTGTCACTTGGTTTGTTTTATGTTTTACAACACCTTGAAATCCCAAACACCTATGCCAGAATTTTATTTGTTGATTACAGTTCTGCTTTTAACACCATTATTCCATCTAAATTGTACCAGAAGATCCAGCAAATCGGAGTTCCAGAGACATTGTGCCTCTGGACCCTCGATTTCCTGTTGATGAGACCACAGGTCGTTAAAATTGGTGGAAATGTGTCATCCACCCTCACTTTATCCACGGGCACGCCTCAGGGGTGCGTGCTCTCCCCTATGCTCTACTCCCTGTTTACTTATGACTGTGCTTCATGCCATGCCAGTACTAAAGTTCTGAAATTTGCAGATGACACCACAGTGGAAGGGTGCATTACAAACTCAGACGAATCCGCTTACCGTAGTCAGGTTGAGACTCTAATTAGTTGGTGTAATAACAACAACCTTGAACTGAACTCTGGCAAAACAAAAGAAATGATTGTGGACTTTAGAAAGAAACAGTCCCCTCCCCCTCCCCCTCTTGTGATCAATAGTGAAATCATTGAAACAGTCCAGAACTTTAAGTTTCTTGGCACTACCCTGTCATGTGACCTGAAGTGGGAGGAAAACACTCGCCTTATCGTCCAAAAAGCACAGCAGCGCTTGTTCTTCCTGCGACGTCTGAAAAGTTTCGGTCTCGGTGCCCACATGTTGATGCAATTCTACCGAGCTGTGATTGAGAGCGTGCTCACCTTTTCGATCACGGTTTGGTATGGTTCCATCACGGCCAAAGAGAAAATCAGACTGAGTAGGGTGGTCAAGACCGCTTCAAAAATCATAGGCAGAGATCTTCCTAGCCTGGACTCACTGTACCAGCAGCGTCTCTTACGTAGAGCACGTCTTATCTCCAGTGATTCCACCCACCCCGGCAATGAGCTTTTTCAAATTTTACCATCAGGGCGCAGGTACAGGTCCATCAGTACCAGGACCAGCAGATTCCGCAACAGTTTTTTCCCTCTTGCTGTTCACGCTCTCTCTGATCAACCGGACTAATTGGAGAGAGCGCGAGTGGCGAGTGAGAATGATTGTGTACAGTCAGTTTTTAACTGTATCAGATCTCTCTCTCTCTCTCTCTCTCTCTCTCTCTCTCTCTCTCTCTCTCTCTCTCTCTCTCTCTCTCTCTCTCTCTCTCTCTGTGTGTGTGTGTGTGTGTGTGTTTAGTCTTAGTAACTGACATCAAGACAAATTCCAATGTTTTTATTGTTTTGTACATGGAAACATATGGCAATAAACCATCTTATCTTATCTTATCTTATCTTGTAGTTTATTAGGTAGTGGAGATTTATTGTAGTCTGAGACATAATTTTTTTGCTCGCTACAGATTTGGCTTTTGCTTTGAAACTCTCAAAAGCACACGTATTAACGATGTTATTGCTAATAGCTTTTAAATTCTGTAAGGAAAACAATTGTCATTTGTTTTCATTTTCTTTAAATTAACAACATGAGGTTTATTTTACAATGGATTTTGAGCAATTTCGAGTGTAACAAATCTCATGTTCGCCGATTTCGTCGTCACGGCCAGTTCTGAGAATTGTGCCGATCTTCAAATGTTAGGATGGTTATACGGTTAGTCTGTAATGTTAGTAAAGATTTATTTTTGCTCACTAACAGCAAGGGGTTAACTCTATCTTCTTTTGTTGGTAATGCTTGTAGTGTGTTCTTGGTGGGTAATCTTCATTTTACAGGGGTTGTTTGATAAAACATTAGCGTTAACTGATTTATAAAATAAATGTTACATTACCGATATGTATAACGTTTTGACCAGTTCCTTGTGACGACAAATTGGGATGCAATTATGAATTGAGAAGAGTTTAACTTTTGAGCCTTAACACATTTTACCTCAGGACCGAAATCCCCAAAGTTTGAAGTTGCCCTCTGAAGTACTGTATTACAATTGTAAAGACAGATCGAGCACGACAGTTCAAGAGTGTTGCCAGAATAGTTTGGCGCCCATAGGCGCCAAACTGTTCTGGCAACACCCTTGAAGTATCATACTCGTTCCATGTCTTGCTATGGTGTGTAAGGGCAGATTGAGTTAAAATGGTGTTCATATAATGTGACCTGCAGATGCAGATGAAGATGTGGAAGTAGAGAAGCAGACGACTAACGCAACAGCAAGTTTGACTACAAGATCGAAAGACACTTCGCCTCCGAAAAGTATGTGTCATATTTGATTTGTGATAGTTTTGTGCCCATATTAAATACATATTTGGAAGGAGGGGGATAAACTGGGTGAGAGGGGGGTGGGGGTGATGTGGGAGCGCAGGGATAGGGATATTTAATGTCCTAATTAATAAATTGCATAAAACTGATTTTTCTTCTCAAGGCAAGGGTCGTCTTTTGATCGTATATGCCTCCATACCACCTTTTCAAAAAATGATTAATATGGGTTCTTGTATGTGGTGTGGTGTGTCCGGTTTGAATCAGTTAACATGCAACAAGTTGAGATGCCCAGCGCAACGTAGTTCCTATTTCAAAGCGTCTTCGTGTGTGCATCAGAAAGTACAGTGGGGGGGGGGGGGGGAGGGGGGCAAGGGGGGAGGGGGGGGGGGGGAGAGAGAGAGAGAGAGAGAGAGAGAGAGAGAGAGAGAGAGAGAGAGAGAGTGAGTGGTGGATCAGAAAGATAAACAAACCCAAAAAACGCACAACTTTCGTCTGCTAACTTATACCATCTTGTTTCTAGAGTACACACGTGGGATCGTGAGTCAAAATTTCGTTTTATAGACGGTGACTGACGTAGAACATTATTTACATCAACCCAATGCGCAAAGGCCATTTGGCCGACGTCCCGATGGCCTTTGCGCACTGGGGAGGCACTCTGTCCACCCTGCCCCGAAGGGCCCATGTGTTTCGGCTGGACGAGCACCCTTGCGGACCAATCTAAGTTTGAATGGTCCTTGGCTCACTTTGCGCTATATTTGTTCTTAATACATTATACTCCAAGACCGAAATTCCCAAATTTTGAAGTTGCCATCTGAAGGGCTGTATTACAATTCTAGAGACAGATCGAACATTTTAGTTCAAGGGTGGTGCCAGAATAGCTTGGCACCTTGGGGGCGCCAAGCTGTTCTGGCGCCACCCTTGAACTATCATGCTTAATACTTATCTTGCTGTTACGTGTCAGGGCTGACTGAGTTAAAGTGGTGTTCATAATTATATGTGACCTGCAGATGCAGATTCAGAAGTAGCGAACCAGAAGACTACGGCTACAGCAAGTTCGACTGCAGCACCGAAAGACACAACGCCTGCGAAAGGTATGTGTCATATTTGATTTGTGCCTCTACTACATACATGTTTGGAAGTAGGGGGATTAAGGGGGAGGGGATGGGTTGTGGGGCAGCGGGGGCAGGGGTATAGATAGTTAATGTTCTAATTAATAAATTGCATATAACTTAAACTTCCTCTACATATCTTCCAAGGCAGGGACCGTCTTTTAGTCTTGTATGCCTCCATACCATCATTGCAAGAAATGGTTAATATGTGGTTTTGAATGGATGTGGCAGCCGTCAACATAAAATAACGTAAATGCACGTGAGCTTCAAGCATGTCAAGTTTCAATATCGCGTGTGCCATTGCCATTTTGTCAGTTTTTTATTTTTTATTTATTTATTTTTTTTAATTTTTTTTTATCAGTCTGCAATTTTGTGCACACGTGGCCGTTCACGCACCAGTCTGTGTCATGTATGTGTGATACGCTCAAGCTGTATCACAAATAATTGTAATACAGCTTTACCGCTCAAAGGCGCAAAGAAGGCGGTGTGTAGGCTAAGTCATACAAACTCTTTCGTGGTGTCACATAAAACACCTATGTAAGAAATGATTTTAGTACACTATTGTTTTCTTTGTAGTAATTAGATAATGTGTGTGTGTGTGTGTGTGTGTGTGTGTGTGTGTGTGTGTGTGTGTGCGTGCGTGCGCGTACATCCAGACATCGATACAACCTCGATTCTGCCTGGGGCGTAGATCTTGACGTAATAATTTGAAAAGTGGCATCATTTTTATGCCAGGCAAATTGTTCGTACATGATAAGGTAATTGCGCAATACGCCTTTCGTCACCATAAAATAATGTCATTGCACGTGAGCTAAAAGTAGGGCAAGTTTCATTTTCGCTTGTGTCCCTGCCTTTTTCTTAACCAGACTTCTTACAAGACAGTTTTGTGCACACATGGCCGATCACGCATCAAGCTGTATCATACATGTGTAATAAACTCAAGTTGTATCATACAGCATTTCCTTTCAAAGGCGCAAGGATTGAGGTGTTTAAGAACAGATCTACGTCATTTTGAGAGGCGGATGTCTTGTCTCGTAGTACTTCAATATTTTACAAACGAGAAAATGTTTAAGCCACTCAG
Organism: Semisulcospira habei; assembly: GCA_036245525.1. NCBI lineage: Eukaryota > Metazoa > Mollusca > Gastropoda > Semisulcospiridae > Semisulcospira > Semisulcospira habei. The sequence goes on from BTPG01000003.1 coordinate 3,208,412, forward strand.
CCCCGAAGCACTACAGCAGGAGATGGATCGACCATGATAATTTAAGGGCAGTACCAGATTAGCTTGGCTTCTGTTGTTAGATGACGCCTCCAAAATTTGGGAAATACGTGCGCCGGGCTGCATGAGTTAAAAAGTCAGCTTTTAGCTGAATTCTGTAATTTGAAAATTGTAATTGACAATTTGATCTAATCATTCCCGACAGCAGAGACAAACGTAGGTACTGTTAATGAAAAATCAGTGGGGATTAATGAGACAACGGTCTTCTTAATTTAAAATGAATGAAAGACTTGTCACTGTTTTATAAAATGTTTAAAAAAATAAACACGAAAAAAACTTTATTTCACCAGCATTGCAAACACACTATAAACAGAGTTAGATTACTAGCATTTCTTTTTGAAAGACACACAGGCTTACAATCATGAGGCTACAAAAATTCTGGTTTGTTCATTTGTTCTGTCTCGCTTTGACTATGCCAAGTCACTCTTTTCTGGATGCCCGAAATATCTATTTGATTGGCTCCAGAGAGTGCAAAATGCAGCCGCACGTCTGGTCATGAAAGCGAAAAAGTCAGACCATGTGTCCCCCATCCTGCACGCTCTCCACTGGTTGCCAATGAAGGAGAGAGTTAAACACAAAGTCTTGTCCATTTGTCATGTTTCCCTTTCTGGCACAGGACCCACTTATCTCTCAGAGCTTCACTGTTATATTCCTTCTAGGCAGTTGCGCATTTCGTTTGACAATAAAATGCTTCGGATTCCTACAGTAAGGACTACAGGATTTGGGCAGAGATCTTTTTCTTACCAGGGTCCATCCGTCTGGAATGATCTTCCTAATTCATTGAGACACTGTGAGTCCAGTGCCTGTTTTAAACACAGTCTTAAAACCCATCTTTTCCCATCGTGATTATCAGTGTTCATGTATTAATTAGTCATTTTCTGTTCTTTTGTGTACTTGTACATGTGGCTTTGGTTTTGTCACCTTTTGTGTAATATTTTTCTTGTTCGAATGTACGGCGTCTAGTGCATCTTACCATGTATCGGCGCCTTATAAATCTTTCTTCTTCTTCTTCTTCTTCTTGTTATTATTATTATTATTATTATTATTATTATTATTATTATTATTATTATTATTATTATTATTATTATTATTATTATTATTATTATATATTATTATTATTACCTGAATTTCGTGCAGAGAGAGTTACCGAAAAAATCACATCCTGGATAATTGCCGTTGCAGCTGTTGTTGTCGCAGTGGCGGCAGTTTGTTATGTGGCATGTCGCTACTGCAACAGAATGTCAGGTAGGCAGACAGCAAACACAATTAGGTACACAGTTGAGAAAGTCTTTTCTCGTTTAGCAAAATATCCTCGGCCCATTATCGTCCTGATTTTGTCCACGTACATCGATCAGTGTGCGGGCCAGCCCAAGCCGACGTCGGGTCGAAGAACTTTTGCGAATTACTCTGTAGTTTTGTGTATTGTGCTGTCTCAGAAACAGCTAAAATTTTGACAAGCAAAGGAAAAGGGACATTTTTTGAATGATGATTCTAACAATGTCGCCTTTCTTTTGCTCGTCAGTATATATGTCCACAACGGATTTATCCCTGGCTCACTGAAAATACGGCCGGTACATAATTACGACTGAGACGTTACGAACGTTTAGGAAAAAAAAAAAAAAAAAAAAAAAAGGTCGCTATAACATCTCTCTGGTGTGCTGTAATTTTGGACCTTATAGTTTGCAGCCGTAAGGTCTGAAATTACAGGCTAGTCACAAAGTTAAGAATTTGATGACTGATAGTTAAATAAGTTAGTTTATTTGAGTCCTTCTCTGCTAGCGGACACATATCCAGGACCATTTCTGAAATCTCTATTAATTCAAAGCCGAAGAGTCGTCCCGTCAATATAACATGAGTGAAAAGTATGTTCAGCAAGAGGTGTAGGTCCTTACGAGCCCCGCAACTGCGAAGGCTCGTGAGGATTCACACCTCTTGCGGTTGGTTGGGGTTCAAGTTTTTTTCGGCAGCGAATGACTAACTTAGCTTAGCTTGCTTGTTTGTTTTTCTTTTCAGGGTCAGCAGCCTACAAGTCCCAGTCAATGTTGTACCAGATGTCCAGATATGCCAGCGAACTGGGAAGTCAGCCTGGTCTGTTGCTTGCGCACTTGTAACTCATGATTACATACACATACTGCCCTGGAGAGTCAGCGGGTCCATTCTTGTGAAAAAGCACGATTTTCATTATAGTATAATTTTCTCGATTTTCAGAAAAAGCAACGTCCCTGTGTTTTGTCTTCACGTCGGCATAAAATCCACCCCCACCCGTTTAACTCTTTTCCCCCCGGATCCATACAACAGGAGATGTCACACACACACACACACACACACACACACACACACACACACACACACACACACACACACACACACACACACACACCAACAATAGAGATAAATGCTTAATTATATTACATAAAAGCATTAACCATCAGGGTTTGTTTAAACGCCCTGTGTTGTTATGTTTGGCTCATCATGTAATCGAAAAATTTCGTTTTAAAGATTCCAAGTGAGGCTACAGTCTTCAAATGTGCAGGAATAGTGTTCCATGCAAACGGTCCAGAAAAGGATAAACTAGTTTTAAAGCGGTCAATTCTAGGCATAGGTAGGGGTCAAGTATTGTTCCTTGAGGACCGTTCGCGTTCTTGCTGTGGCACAAATTTGGTGGTTAGATACTGCGGTGTCATGTTATTTAATATCTTGTGCATGAGGATGCATTTGTTGAAACTAAGTTGTTGACGCAGGCCGAGAATGTTTAGATGTCTAAATTTGTATGTGGTAGGAATGGGCCGCGTATCTATCATTTTGACAGCTCTTTTATATATAGAGTTTAACCTGTTCAAGTGAACATCTCTACAACCGTCCCACACTGTGGAGACATAATCAACGTGAGACTTGATATGGGCATGAAAAAACAGTTTACGAGTATGTGTATCCGTTACTTGTCTAAGCTGGGACAACAGGAAAGTGTTTTTAGCAATGGTTTTACAGACTGTATTTATATGCGTCTCCCAACATAATTGTTCGTCAACGTGTATTCCCAAGAATTTACGCTCTGTGACGTGTTCTATCGGTTTAGCGTTCAGTTGTAAATGTAACGGCTGTGGTCGGCGTTGGTGTTTTTGTCGTGTAGTGATTAAAATACTCTTTGTTTTTCCTGGATTAAGAACCATATAATTCTCTCTATACCAGTCGGAAACCTCGCTGAGACTACTTTAATTCAAGGGTAGTGCAGATTAGCTTGACGCCTTAAGGCGCCAAACTAATCTGGCACTACCTTGAATTATCATCGTCAAGCCTTCTCCTTCATCTAGTACATAGTCATAAGGCAACACCTCCAAAATTTGAGAAATGGGACGTGCGGCTAAAAGGGTTAAACACACACTGGCACACACAAACACACATGAGAAACACGTCCGAAATACAAAAGTTATTTTAACTTATTTTAATTTTTTTATAATTTATTACAGCTGTTGCATTAACGTTATTAAAATGAATAAATAAGCTGGTTCACTCGGGGATTTAACGATATCCTTATCAAACGTCCTCAAACAGAAACCAAAACGAGATTTTTTTTACCCTTCGTAAAAAGATCGTAGCATTCTAAAAAAAAAAAATAGTCTCGCAGGAATCGCTTTTTGTTTAAGTGTATTTCATCTACCTCTCAAAAGGCTTCTTTTTTAGTTCTTTTCTGCAGTGGATAGACAAATAAACAAGTGTGTGCCGGCAGAGGAGAACTGCTTCTATCAGCTTACTAGAATATACGTTTTAGTTGTGAGAATAATGTTGAACAGTTATTGAATATAAAATACCTGAAAAACCCTCGAAGATAAATGTAAACAAGCCTAGAAACTGCAATAATCAGGTCGGTGTGTTTCAGAACTGCTGCCGCGTCGCCGCTCTGCCCGCTCCGAGGAGTGTGTGATGATCCCCAACTTTCTGTACGAGCTGGGCTCCGCCAAAGTACCGGACATCCCTGACTATGAGAACTCGCGCCTCAGACGCCTGCCGATGTCTGACATCAACAACCGGCCGCCGGCACGAATGCCTGGTAAGATAGGTGAAGGACGAGATGGTCATATCATCACTCAGTTCATTAACACATCCAGGACCGAAATCCTCAAATTTTGAAGTTGGCCCCCTGAAGACTGTAATACAATTCATGAAACAGATCGAGCGTGATAGTTGAAGGGTTGTGCCAGAATAGCTTGGCGCCTACGGCGCCAAGCTATTCTGGCACAACCCTTCAACTATCACGCTCGATCCCTGTCTTGACGTAGCGTGTCGGTGATGAATGAGTTAAAACTCGCAATATATTTCATTTAAAATGCGATCTTTTCCTCTAATACACAACTTATTACACGTCAGACGTTTCCATGAAATGTGTGTAAAAAAAAAAAAAAAAAGAGGCACCGAAACCGATTGAAAAACAATCTTGGAAAATCGTTTTCGATCTTGAGAACAAAGTTCGCGCAGAGTAAAGTCTCGGACACACGTGTTTCATCCCATAGATTAAAAAACAATATTAAACCCTTCGCTGCCAGTGATCAAGAACGTTTCCTCTGGAACGACTGTACAATGACCAACCATCGCCTTCAAGAACACATATGTAAATGGGACAAAATAGGCACACAAAACATAGGACCATCAAGAGAACATGTATCCTCCTAAGCCACAAGCAAGTTCGGGGGCTCACGAGGATTAATATATGTCTCTTGCAGCTTGGTATGCTTCGCCTTGCCCTGGCAGTTAAGAATTTAATGTTTAGTTCTTCCTTTCCCACAGTGATGTCAATGGGCATGAGTGTGTTCACGGGACAAAGTTACGTTTAAAGTACCATTACGCATAATCTGTAGATCCATTTCAGCACCAGTTGTGTTTGTTATGCCTTGACGACAGACCTAATGAAACTTTAACAACAGTTTGGACGTGCAGCAAAAGCATACGAGTAATGGCACTTATTTAATCTGCTCCATTTTTAGCTGTTCTCGTACTGAAATCATGGTATTTATGGAACGGATTGCAGTCATTGTCAGCTTACTTGATATAAAAACGGCGTGTGCTGAACTCGATTGTACTGTGTCCACACAAGCTATAACTAGACCCGTGTGCACCGTTTTGTAACCATCTGTTACAGAAGTATATCTTTGAACGGCAGTAGTGGGCCTTTAAGAGAAGAGTAAATGTTAACTGTCAAGAGCTCAATTTACTCGAGCGACTTTCTAGATTACCTGCAATGACTCTTTTAAAATTAATTTAACGTACAACTGTAATACGCACGACTGCATCTAATTTGTGCAGGAGAGGCCGCACTGGAGGGCGACTATGCAGAGGTGAATAAAAACCAGGAAAGCGAATCAGACGGTAGGCAGACCAGAAAACACAACTACCATAATTTCTTTAACACACACACCAAAAAAAAAAAACAACAACTAAAAAAACCCAAAAACTGGCGTAATATTATTATTAATATATAGTATAATATGTACTGTTACATGATTATAATGACGATATTAACCATTTGCGTGTCTGTAGCGGTTTTAGTCGCGGTGACTCCTACAGGAATCATCGCGACTAAAACCGCTACCGGCACGCACAGGGTTAACAGTCATCTTGGTTTGAGGTTGATTCACGCGTCACATGTTCAGTTTTCCGAATTGTGATGCCAGTCTGTTCTGCTCCGAATGGCTACAACAGGAGATAGATCAACTACGAGAGCCAAAGGGTGATGCCAGAATAGCTTGGCGCCCAAAGTACCATCCCTGATTTTTGATCAGACCATGACGGTTTAACCCCTTCACTGCGTAGAAACTAAAGACAAACCCGACAGCAGAAGACCTAGATCTACCATGAATCCCCGCGGCTGTTGGGGGCTTCTGATCATCTATGCATCTTGCTGGGACAAATTTCCATCCATGTACCCTGGGCGGTCGTGGCTTTTGGTCGTTGAGTAACCAACAATTTCACGAACACAAAATGCGTCCAGGGACATGGAAGGGTTTGCGGGTGGAGGTAGAATAGTTTGGTGCACGTGGACACGACGCTGCTGCTGCTCCCTTAAACTGTCATGGTCTGGTCTGTGGGTCTCCTTATCTTCAGCAACATATTTTAAAGGCTGCACAAAAACTGGGATCTCGACAAAGGCTTAACACATTCTACCCCAACACCGAAATCTCCAAATTTTGCCGTTGTCCTCTGAAGACTATGCACTCTAGTGCAACAGGCGCCAAGCTAATCTGGCACTACTCTTGAATTATCTTTGTCGAACAGTCGCCCGCTGTAGTGCGTCAGGGCTGAATGGGTTAATGTGTTATTGGTGGTGTTCAACTTTGCGGTGGTAATGATGATATCATAAGATAAGATAAACTTTGTTGCCAGATGTATAAACATTAGGATTTTTTTTGCGGCGTAACTGACGAGCGTCCATATTAAGATCAACACATAAAACATACATACATCACAATCAAGCAGACTCAAAAAACACCAAACCACACATATGTATAGCAGTTATTGTATTAAGTATGGACACACATTTAGGTAAGTAAAATTTAAAAGAAATCTATAGCATAATAACCATATCATGACCCCCCAAAAAAACGCCAGGGGAGCCGCCGCGAAACGAAATAGATTAACTAAGTTCTTATGTATTTGTAAAGTGACTGTATATATTGTTTACGGAGAGGTTTAATAGAACATAAAAGAACAATAAACAACTAAGATGGGCTGTAGGTAATTCTAACTTAGGGAATTTTAGTCAATCTCCATGACATGAGAGTGGTGACGATGATGATAATGACGTTGATGTGGATGTTGCTGCAGGTTATCAAGAATGTTCTTCGGCCAACGACTACGTCCCAATCAAGGAAATTCAGGCGAGAAAGCGACAGGCTGAGGCGGCTGCTCAGTCCAGTGAGTGTGTTTCTAATTTAGACCCTCTCAGCATAACATATTACTATATTGCTCTTTTCAGAGATGTGTCAGCGTATGACCGGCTGACAGAAAATGCGGATTAACCCCTTTACTGCCATTGTACACTAAAAACAAAAGTCGCTGTAGAAACGTAGATAGAAATTGGTATCAGCTAGAGGCATAGATCCTCATGACCCCACGCAGTAGCGAAGGCTGATGATGATCTGTGTCTCTTGCATTTGGATCGCGTTCACTTTTTTCTCGACAGCGAAGGGGTTAAAATGATATCGGACTCGACCCGTCTGTTATCAGTTGATCCGCTAGCCTTCGCCTTCCTTTTTAAAGCAAACGTTGACGTTTGAAACACCAAATAGATATAACTGATAATTTTCTTTTAGTTTAAATTATTATATCTAATCGCTTAAAACCACTACATTGCAAGTTTCCTTTAAAGGATAACTTAAAAAAATTGAATATGAATTACTATCGAGCACACTGAGAAGAGAAATGAAATCTGAAAAGTCGATTGCCAGTGGCTAAATGTATGCCGAAATTTCGTGACTCACTTTTGCTCACATTTCTCATGCTTTATGTTCTCTTCTTGAGCTATATATACGTTATTGAGAATTAGGAGTTTAATTAAGCTGTCAATATAATACTGAGATTACTGAGATTTAAGAGACCGATATCAAGAGTAATGAAATGTCCCGGTTGCATGCACATGCCTCAGAAACTAATACAATACTACTGACAACTTATTTTTCCATTTGTGTGCATTTCTGTCTCTTTGCTTACCTGCCTGCCTGACTACGTCGGATCACAGGCCATCCATCCATGCATTCAGTCAATTCATGCATGCATGCACCCTCCTCCGTCCATACATCCGTCCATTCATTCACCCATCCATCCGTCCGTCCGTCCGTCCGTCCCTCCACCCACCCACCTATCCATCCGTCCATGTCATTAAATCCAGTTTCATCCATTTATTCATCCGCGTATCTCTCCATTGCGCTCTCCTTCAATTCCATCCATTAATCCACCCGTCCATTCATCCACCCATCTAAGTACATCAGCGTATTGTAAATTACTGATAACTATGCCAGCTACTTCTTCTTCACAGAGCAACTCAAACTTAGACTAACAAAAATATGAAATAATTTTTCGAACAAAATAACACAAATATAGATGGGGTTTCTTCTTTTGGCAGTCAATAAGACAGTCATGATAAAAGTTACAGATAGATACAGGTAGTCTTTAACACTTTCAGTCCTAGGGGCAGGACTGTGTTGTGCGACGATTAAGTGGCAGCTGCGGGGGATGGAACAGCAATAATGGTTTAATCCATTCAGCCCCGACGCACTACAGCAGAAGATAGATCGACCATGATAATTCAAGGGTAGTGCCAGATTAGCTTGGGCCAAGCTAATCTGACACTACCCTTGAATTATCATGGTGCATCCATCTCATGCAACTGGTGCATAGTCGTTAGATGACGCCTCCAAAATTTGGGAAATACGGCCTTGGGGTTTAATGAATTAAGGATAGTGCCAGAGTATCTTGGCGCATTGAACGGTGGGGCTAATTTGACACTGGCCATGAACTATCACGGTCAATTCATCTTCTTGTAGGACAGGGAAGCTTCTAATTTTATATGAACCCTTCCCAGCGTGGAAAATTGAACACCAACTTCACGACCTTCTGCAGTTGACGGGGCTTATGAGAATCTGTGCCTCTTGCTGACCGAACTATGTCTCCATATTTCTTGGCGACTAATTAACAATGATTACAGAAAACAAAAGTTTGCATCCACTGATAGAGCAGAGGTTAAACTTCCATTCTTAAATATGACACGGACATATTTTCCGACATACAGCTTTGATCTGACGAATGACCCAAAAAAAACAAGATGAGATGAACAAGCCAACAAAGTCTCATTTATAGGCCTATGAGCTTGCGTGCATTTTCACGATTTTTCCACAATACGCACGAAGACATATGAGGTCATAACAAAATAGAGAATGTATTCCGAACTAAATCAAATTGTAAAAGAGAAGGAGATCTTTGTGTCATTTTAAAGAACTGATGTGTGTTGTGCTTTTACGTCACCGTTGCTGTCTGATTCTTCTCCGCAAAAATAGGATTCTTGCTTCTTCTTTTTTTCGGCAACGAATTCTTTTGTCCGAAAAAGTTTAAGATGTACAGAGCTCGCTAACGAACCCATCCCGTGTCGTTCCGCAAACTAGCTATATACAAAATTTCAAGTGAATATGAGGCAAATTATGAACCGACTTCCTATAAACAGTCATGTAATTTTTGAATGACACACGCAATTTCAGTATGCTCAGAGGCTGTCTTGGGCAGGCTCTAAATTAAACATTTCCACTATTTTCAAGATGTACGTACGCACACTTTCGTGTTTACACACACGCGCACACACACACACACACACACACACACACACACACACACACACACACACACACACATACACACACGCACACACAAAACACGCATACACACATAATAATAATAATAATAATAATAATAATAATAATATAATTACGGTATTTATAATGCGCTTATCTTATAATGATTGTAACTCTAAGCGCGCACTCAGAACTCGCGCACGCATGCGCACGCTTTATACAATGACTCACTTACCACAAATACATTACGAAAGTCACCTTGGGGTGGGGAGTGTGGTGATGTTATAGTGATAGACCTGTTAAATGAGGTGAGTTTTGAGGGCGGACTGGAAGGAGGAGAGAGAGTGTTTCTGACGGAAAGAGAATGGGAGAGTGTTCCAGGTGGATGTTGAGTTTGGTGCGAGGGGTGCGTAGACGGAGAACGAGCGGGAGCCGAAAGTGCTGAGTTTGGTGCGGGGGATGTGGAGGCACACACACCTGCGCGGGCGCGCACAAAGGGTGCTTTGCCCCAAAAGTATATTCTACAGCGAGTTTTGCATGAAATGACTTAATTTTCATATTCCTTCACTGTCAGAGTTTGAGTGCCGCCCGCCTATTACGTCGTGTGCGTGCTATTGAAAGCGCCCCATCGCGTCCTATCAAAAAAAAAGAAAAAAAAAGAATTAATGCGCAGAAAGGGGGGAGGGGGATTAGGGTGGGGGGGGTGGGGTGGTAGGTATAATTAGGGCGGCAGGGCATTAAACCAGATGTCAAAATAAAGTTGTGTACGATGTGTTTGTTTTCCATCATGGAATGTCGCTGATGTTGAACATGTGAATCATGAATTTTTCTTAGTGAGATTTATTATTTCCGTATGAAAAGTGAAAACTTGGGAGACTCAATATCTTCCTGTTAACCCTTTTAGCGCCATGGGTGCATTTCCCGAATTTCGGAAGTGTTACTTAACGACTATATACCACTTGAAGTAGGTGGATTGACCACGATAATTCAAGGGTATTGCCAGATTAGCTTGGCGCCTTCAGGCGCCAAGCTATTCTGGCACTACCCTTGAATTATCATGGTCAGTTAATCTCCTGCTGTAGAACGATAAACAGAAAATAGAAACAACAGAAACCCCACTCAACTGCTTCAGACATAGATGCTAATAAGCTCCCGCAGTTGCGGGGGCTCATGATGTTATTTGACTCTTGCTTATCCAATGTTTATTAATGTTACCTAGAGCAGTGGGTGTCCATAGTGTTAAATAAAGAGAAGACAGTGATCTTCTGCTGTAGGGTGTTGGCGCTGAAAGGGTTAATCGACAGTAAGGCAAAATCTTTCTGTTACAGCAGCTGAGGCAGAAACCGATCCTGGTGAGCAGGAAAGCGGTCATGGGAGCGACGAACAGACCAAACTGTGAATCAACACACAAGTAAACTCAACTAAGTCAGCCATTCCAGCAAGTGGTGTCTCTGTGACTGGATAGGTGCTGTCATTCGTACACAACAAGCAATAAAGCTAAAAGTTTTATCGTGTATATTTATTTGCTGCTTTGTAATTTTGTACTTTGATGCCTGACAGCAGTATGGTCCAAAATGACAGGACAGAGACATCGCTTTGTGTAAATTAGCGTACAAATCACAATCAGAATACTTCGTACAATAGTATACATTTACAAATCACAGAACATCATGATGGAAAATGTACAGAATGTACAAACAATGCATTGTTTATAATCAAGCACACCACAGACTAGCAATCAGACTAATACCGATGTTGTCAAGATCCACGTCCTCTCCAAACGATTTTTCTTGCTTCATAAATGTTCAAAATTTAATACAACTAATAATTGGAATGTACATACACATACGTTTTACATTACAATTGCGAGTGCGTACGTGCATATAGAACATAATGTAATGAAAGCTTCATAACATTTTTTTTTAATGTCTTATTTATATTTTTTAAACAACAGAAACCCCACTCAACTGCTTCAGACATAGATCCTAATAAGCTTTAGCAATTGCGGGGGCTCATGATGTTATATGACTCTTGCTGATACAATGTTTATTACTGTTACCTAGATCAGTGGGTGTCCATATCGTTAAAATTGCAAGGATCACTTAAGTACTTAATTAACCTCTTTAACGCACCTTGAGATTGCCGACATTAAAGAACAATGAACAATGAACAATGAACTTTTATTCTCCAACGGTAAAAGATATTGGTTACAGGACCAGTTTCAAACTTGCCGTTGCTACATCTACTACATAAATGACATAGACATGTAAACACACACATACGAAACACTGACGCATGTATGCACGGACGCACACACATACGCACGCACGCACGCACACGCACGCTCACACACACACACTCGCATTCAGGTACGCTCGCATGCACACCACAAATCGCGAGGTTAATCAAGTGCTTATACGATGCTACTGATGAATTAAAAAACATTATTTCCTCCTTTTGTATTTGCTTTGTAACAGACGAATGCTTTTTTTTTTTTTCTCTTCTTAGAAGATGTTGTAAAGTTTGCCTCAGTCATACAAAGGACATAATTATGACTTTTAATTAATTTATGACGCTTTTTATGCCGTACACGCATACTTGGTGTAATGTATATTATGACTGCTCGACACTGTGTTTCTCACCGCTGCATTGCAGTGTGATGCACACGGTTGAACTCCTAAGCTTTATCCTTGAATGGGACACAGTTTGCTTTGGTTAATTCGGGTGTTTAACCTCAACGGCACCGAAGTGATAATGAACGGCCCTGACGGGCGGGTTATGGGGACAGGGAAGTCTAATTCCTATAGAGTACGACCTGAACACTGATTAATTCAGGCGCACTGCACCTGTGCCACTTTGATATACCAGAACCTTTCAACGGACATGCTATGAAACAAGCCCGTTAACCCCCCCCCCCCTCCCCCCCTACCCCCCACCCTGGATTGCGAGTCCAGCTACCGTTTGTACTCACAAACCAGATAGGTGAGGCTAGCGCTGGCAGAATTGTATGCAAACCAAGGGGAATCACAGCGCTGGACAGACAACAGTTAGATCCCCTGCCCAGGGCAGGGGATCTAACTGTTGTCTGTCCAGCGCTGTGATTCCCCTTGGTTTGCATACAGCTACCGTTTGCTATAAAAATTGGTATTGTGCCAAAATAGTGCAGAATAACCCAGTGAGCAAAGGCCATCAGGTCGACGTCGGCCCGATGGCCTATGGGCAATGGGCAGCTATGGGGGCTGAACAATGTGTACTTCACTGCTGTACTGCAGTGGGATGCGCTGGGTTGAGTTTGTATCCTGCAGTCTAGAACAGTAATGTTATTGGTTGATCATGATGACATTGGTAATATTAACCCCATTCCAGTGATGAAAAAGGCCATCGGGCCTTCATTCGCCATTGGCCCGCGCACGTGTGTGCGCGTGCCAATGGCAACCGATGTCTGCCCGCCCGCTGACCTTTGCGCACTAGGTCCCTGCCACCGTACGTACATTTTTGTTTCTGAAATACACGTTCATCCATAAGCCAAAACCGACCAAGAAACTTGGATACAAATTTGGTCTCAGCAAGAGGCATAGATCCTCATGAGCCCCCGCTGTCCTGTGGGCTCATGCGGATCTAAGTCTCTTGCAGTTTTATCTTGGCTCACTTTTTCTCGGAAGTGAAGGGTTAAATGTAAAATGAGTATTATTGGCTGATGACATTGTTTGGTGTGTGTCACAGATATTAGACATACTTGACAAATTCTGTGCCGAAAAGCTCAAGTCAAGTATTTTTAACATTCCTGTTATGATGGTTAGTGACGTTGGTAAAACCATATCTCAGCTAGTAAATAAGAGATCAGCTGGTCATGATGGCTTTAGTACTGCAATACTAAAACTAGCTCTCCCGTATGTTGTTGATTCTCTGACGTATATTTACAATCTTTGTATTCGACAGGGAACGTTTCCCTCAAGCCTAAAGAAAGCAAAAGTCATTCCTTTGCCAAGAACTAAAGAGCAATCTGAGCCAAACAACTTTGGGCCTATTTTTTTATTTCGATTTTGTAGAAAGCGATTAAAAAAAAACAAAACATATTCACCGTCATTTACAAGAGTTTCTGGAAAATCATCAAGTTCTGCTCCTCTTGCAATCAGGCTTTCGACAGCGCCATTCTTGTCACACGGCACTGATTCATCTGATTGATAGGTGTCTCGATGCAAAGAACTGATTCCAAACGACAGTGACAGTATTCTTAGATTTTAGCAAAGATTTTGACTTAATCAATCATAATGTACTTATACAGAAACTTAGAGCATACAGGCTTAGCAGCAACGCTGTGGCATTTTGCCAGTCATACCTAGATAATAGAATTAAATTTGTGTTTGTAAATGTTAAGCAATCCACGGAGGGTATCATTCGTGATGATGTGCCGCAATGATCCGTACTCGGCCCCTTATCCCCCCCCCCCCCCCCCCCCCAAAAAAAAAAAAAAAAAAAAAAAAAAAAAAAAAAAAATAATAATAATAATAATAATAATAATAATAATAAAAATAAAAAAATAAATAAAATAAAATAAAAATAAATAAAAATATATAATAAATAAATAAATAAAAATAAATAAATAAATTAAAAATTAATAAATTAATAATTAATAAATTAATAAATTAAAAAAAAATAAAAAATAAAAAAATAAATAAAATAAATAAAAGAAAATAAATAAAATAAATAGAATAAATAAAATAAAATAAAAGAAATAAAATAAATAAAATGAATAAATAAAAAATAAAGATTTCCCTCTACATATTTCTCCCACTGGAGTCACCTGCAGCCTTTTTGCAGATGACGGCACATTAGACTGATGCAAATGTTTTCAGTGTGAAGCACACCCTGCAGCAAAGTCTAAATGTTACATCAAAATGGTGTACTTATAATTTCATGATTTTAAACACATTTAAAACAAAGTGCAAGCTTGTCGCCACCAGGCAAAAAAACATCAGCTCAATCCCACTCCTTTGAATTTATTTCTCAGATCCCTAAAAATTAGGCAAGTTAAAAAAAAAAAAAAAAACATCGCGTACTTGGCACAAACATTGATAGCTGATTACAATGTGTGTCAACAAGTAAAGACTGGAAATATGTGTCTTGTTTTACGTTGTTTGTGTATTAAACTTTGAAAGTAATTGTCGTTGTATTAAAGAGAACGTGAGTCTTTTCCTTTATTGTTTCTTTTTGTTTTCTCTCATCGTCTAGGTGTGTTCTGGGCTCATTAACTCATTCTACCCCAGACACACCACAGCAAGATAAGGATCGACCACGATAGTTAAAGGATAATACCAGAATAAGTTGGCGCCTGTGGGCGCCAAGCTATTCTGGCATCACCCTTAAACTATCATGGTCGATCTGTGTCCTGCACTGCAATGCGGTCTTGAGAGGACAAGGGCAAAATGTAAGGATTTCGGTCTTGGGGTAGAATGAGTTAATTGGACGTTGTAGCTGTAGGCCGTAAAGTCTAATATCACAGACCTGCGCCCATATTGAAATCCCCCTTTTCCATATCGATATATCCCTACCCCCACCCGATCTGATCATACACCTTTATGGTATTATTTTAAATGGCACATGACTATTCACACTCGAGAGATAGCACCACAATAAAAACGTAATCACCAAGGATACCACACATGTTTTCAGTCTAACATACATTTACGCATGTTCAAACAATATCGTGGAAGTGAATACTTGTGTTCCCATACTGCTGTTTGATACGATGGTACCTCACTTAGAAATCAAACAGTGCGGATCAAACCAAACCTGTTTGCAATACGCATGAACACAGGTTAGGTAGGAAAGAAAAACACATCATCCTTATTGCTACCGTGCGACGTTATGAATAGAACACCCTTGACTTATATAACCAACACTTTATCGTAAACAAGCTCAGAATAGGCCAGCTAGGTATATAAAACTGTTTGTTGACACACATACACACAGCCGTGCGGAAGCCCACTGTGACCGACGTCGGTTCGAGGACATTTGCTTACTTGTTAAGACTATATGTACATGAGCGTAATAAAAAAGAGGTTCGCGTACAATAAACTTTCCTAAGCGTTGCGTTTCTCAGAAATACGATAGGTAAGCTAAAGTTGTTAGGTACGCTAGCTGCAGCTGCCGCCGAGGTCAGCCCTAGGCAGGAGGGTAAAGACTTACGAATTAAGGAAATATTTAAAGCGACAGCAATATTTAGAGTACTGCCCAAGACACGAGTAGCTAATGCTAGTGGCGAAATTCTAGATGGACTCTAGGTCGTGTGTTTAAAAGTGTAATATCGGTGTTGACCACTGGTGGTGGCCAGTGGTCTTCGCTTGCTGCGGACCGTGACACCTGGAGCTCCACCAGCAGCTGTCTCCTTTGAGGACTCTCACAGAGCTAGCCTTAAGGACAAGCGGCTCAGGAGAAAAAAACAGAGATGCCGCAGCTCAGAACCCTGGCCATACCTTCCCCTGCAGCCACTGCGGTCGAACCTGCCTGTCTCGGATTGGCCTCCGCAGCCACGAACAAGCCTGCAGACGTCGTGGGCAACTCCTATAAAATCTTCGTTCGCGAAGTCAAGCCAAGCCAGCCATCGGTGTTGACCACAAAAAGGTCGCAAGAGACAAGATTCATGGCCAATGTTTAGCGCAATGGCACTCAGTGCCCTCTCTCTCTCTCTCTCTCTCTCTCTCTCTCTCTCTCTCTCTCTCTCTCTCTCTCTCTCTCTCTCTCTCTCTGTCTGTCTGTCTGTCTCTCTCTCTCTCTCTATTCTCTCTCTCTCTCTCTCTCTCTCTCTCTCTCTCTCTCTCTCTCTCTCTCTCTCTCTCTCTCTCTCTCTCTCTCTCTCTCTCTCTCTCTCATTCTATTGCGCACTTTACACGCAGAAGAACAGACCTGGAATCAGACTCTGTTGAAAGCGTGTGGGTTGAGGTGAAGACAAACAAATCGGACCCTTTGCTTGTTGGATTTGTCTACAGAAATCCGTCTGCATCATTTGAGTGGTACGACGATTTCTTACAAATGGCGGACACCGTTAACAATTGCAACTCTGATATTTTACTGCTCGGAGACTTTAATATTAACATGTTTTCCCCACACCCTGCTTCGGAGTCTACTATTACTATGGTAGGCCTCAAGCAGCTTATCACATCCGCAACTAGAGTTACGCAGTCGTCTGCCACTCTAATTGATCATGCATACACTTCCAACAAGTCAAGTGTCCTTAGCTCTCGTGTTCTTCAAGTTGCAATTAGCGACCACTATACTGTGTGCTGTAGTTGGGCTCTGAAGGTGGATAAGCCATGTCGTCAAAACCACAGGTCACTACAGGTCGTTTAAACACTTCAATCGGGACGCGTTTCTCGCCGACCTGAGCGGAATCTCTTTTCAGTCAGTTTATAACTATGATAAGCCTGAAGAAGCGTTGGCCGAATGGTACAGATTGTTTCTTGATGTACATGACAAGCATGCGCCACTACCTGAAAATAGAGTCAAACACGGACAGTTACCTCAGTGGTTAAGTAAGGACATTAAAGACGCCATGGCCCTCCGAAATGAACTGAAGCGGAACAAAGATTATGCTGCCTTCCGCAAGCAGCGTAACCGCGTAAAGTACCTGGTGCTCGAGGCCCAGAAAAAACACTTCCAGCGCTTGATGGATAATAAAACTGATACCGTATCTGTCTGGCGAGCCCTCAATGCCTTTACCAAATCACGTCAAACACCACCATGTACTTCTATACCTGCTGATACTTTTAATCAACATTTCCTGTGTGCTGCCGAATCACTTTTGAATAAAAGTACTAATAACCTAATCAAGCCGACTATTTCTGTAAAACTAAAACATTTTTTGCGACGAGAGACTCGCGTCCAAAGACTTTTTTTAGTATTCCGTACTTAACTGTTTTCGAAGTAGGCAAGTCTATTAGTCAGCTGAAAAATAAACGCTCCCTTGGTCATGACGGCATTAATAGTTTCATTTTAAAACTGTCTGTCCCCTATGTCGTCGAATCTTTAACATTTATCTACAATTTTAAAATCCAGCAAGGTACTTTACCAAGAAGTTTGAAAATAGCTAAAGTTATTCCGCTGCCTAAAACTAAAGACCTCACTGACCCCAACAAATTCGGGCCAATTTCACTTTTATCAACTTTGTCAAAGCCTCAATAGAAAAACATGTCTACAGGCACCTGAGTCACTTCCTGGAGACACATAACTTGATTTATCCCTTACAGTCAGGCTTCAGACCCCGCCACTCTTGTCACACGGCTCTGTCTCATTTGACCAATACCTGGCTAACTTCAATTAACAATGCTTGAAATGACCTGTGCGGTATTTTTAGATTTTTCTAAAGCTTTTGACTTAGTCAACCATGAACTGTTGCTACAGAAGCTGTTGGCATACCACATAGACACAGATTCCGCTGCCTTCTTTAAATCTTATCTAAGCAATAGATATCAGTATGTTTTGTCAACAGTAAGCGTTCCTAAGAAGGTGTCATTAAGCATGGAGTACCCCAGGGGTCTATTTTAGGCCCTCTCTTTTTTTAATTTTGATTAATGACTTGCCTTTGTGTATCTCACGATCAAATGTGCGATGCAATTTGTTTGCAGATGACGCTACTCTGAACGTGTCGGCAAAAATATGTACAATTAATTTTTCTTTGCAACATAGTCTATTAGACGTCTCAAATTGGTGCCGAGACAACTACATTATACTTAACCCATCTAAAACAGAGTGCATGCTAATCACTACACATCAAAAGCACCAGCTAAACCCACCGCCATTTAGCCTTCCCCTTAACTGTCAGCCAATTAAACAAGTTAAGGAGCGCCGGCTGTTAGGCGTCATTATAGACGATCAATTGACATGGCATCCGCATGTAAACAGTGTGTGCAAAATTGCGTCCAGAAATCTTTTTCTCCTTTCAAAACTTATTTACTTTACGAACTCACCAAATAGAAAACTCTTCTTCAGCGCTCACATCCAGTCCCACATTCTCACAAACCAGATAGGTGAGGCTAGCGCTGGCAGTATTGTATGCAAACTAAGGGGAATCACAGCGCTGGACAGACAACAGTTAGATCCCCTGCCCCCGCCTATCAGGCACCCAATCGCCAGCCCACAGAGAAATACGCAGGTATAGAATAAGACGATCATTTCCATCCTCAAAACGAATGGATCAGGTCTCTTATATAACCCATGTCTTTCTCCGGAACTTAGGAAGTGGGCAGGAGAAACATACATACACAAACATGAAGGTGCGCTACTATATGTGGTCGGGTAAATACCCTGATTTCCCACAGTAGATGCACAGAACATTACACAACAATGTAACGATACAAATTTGCCTCTAGTTATAGATACTCACAAACCAGATAGGTGAGGCTAGCGCTGGCAGAATTGTATGCAAACCAAGGGGAATCACAGCGCTGGACAGACAACAGTTAGATCCCCTGCCCCCGCCTATCAGGCACCCAATCGCCAGCCCACAGAGAAATACGCAGGTATAGAATAAGACGATCATGTCCATCCTCAAAACGAATGGATCAGGTCTCTTATATAACCCATGTCTTTCTCCGGAACTTAGGAAGTGGGCAGGAGAAACATACATACACAAACATGAAGGTGCGCTACTATATGTGGTCGGGTAAATACCCTGATTTCCCACAGTAGATGCACAGAACATTACACAACAATGTAACGATACAAATTTGCCTCTAGTTATAGATACTCACAAACCAGATAGGTGAGGCTAGCGCTGGCAGAATTGTATGCAAACCAAGGGGAATCACAGCGCTGGACAGACAACAGTTAGATCCCCTGCCCCCGCCTATCAGGCACCCAATCGCCAGCCCACAGAGAAATACGCAGGTATAGAATAAGACGATCATTTCCATCCTCAAAACGAATGGATCAGGTCTCTTATATAACCCATGTCTTTCTCCGGAACTTAGGAAGTGGGCAGGAGAAACATACATACACAAACATGAAGGTGCGCTACTATATGTGGTCGGGTAAATACCCTGATTTCCCACAGTAGATGCACAGAACATTACACAACAATGTAACGATACAAATTTGCCTCTAGTTATAGATACTCACAAACCAGATAGGTGAGGCTAGCGCTGGCAGAATTGTATGCAAACCAAGGGGAATCACAGCGCTGGACAGACAACAGTTAGATCCCCTGCCCCCGCCTATCAGGCACCCAATCGCCAGCCCAAAGAGAAATACGCAGGTATAGAATAAGACGATCATTTCCATCCTCAAAACGAATGGATCAGGTCTCTTATATAACCCATGTCTTTCTCCGGAACTTAGGAAGTGGGCAGGAGAAACATACATACACAAACATGAAGGTGCGCTACTATATGTGGTCGGGTAAATACCCTGATTTCCCACAGTAGATGCACAGAACATTACACAACAATGTAACGATACAAATTTGCCTCTAGTTATAGATACTCACAAACCAGATAGGTGAGGCTAGCGCTGGCAGAATTGTATGCAAACCAAGGGGAATCACAGCGCTGGACAGACAACAGTTAGATCCCCTGCCCCCGCCTATCAGGCACCCAATCGCCAGCCCACAGAGAAATACGCAGGTATAGAATAAGACGATCATTTCCATCCTCAAAACGAATGGATCAGGTCTCTTATATAACCCATGTCTTTCTCCGGAACTTAGGAAGTGGGCAGGAGAAACATACATACACAAACATGAAGGTGCGCTACTATATGTGGTCGGGTAAATACCCTGATTTCCCACAGTAGATGCACAGAACATTACACAACAATGTAACGATACAAATTTGCCTCTAGTTATAGATACTCACAAACCAGATAGGTGAGGCTAGCGCTGGCAGAAATGTATGCAAACCAAGGGGAATCACAGCGCTGGACAGACAACAGTTAGATCCCCTGCCCCCGCCTATCAGGCACCCAATCGCCAGCCCACAGAGAAATACGCAGGTATAGAATAAGACGATCATTTCCATCCTCAAAACGAATGGATCAGGTCTCTTATATAACCCATGTCTTTCTCCGGAACTTAGGAAGTGGGCAGGAGAAACATACATACACAAACATGAAGGTGCGCTACTATATGTGGTCGGGTAAATACCCTGATTTCCCACAGTAGATGCACAGAACATTACACAACAATGTAACGATACAAATTTGCCTCTAGTTATAGATACTCACAAACCAGATAGGTGAGGCTAGCGCTGGCAGAATTGTATGCAAACCAAGGGGAATCACAGCGCTGGACAGACAACAGTTAGATCCCCTGCCCCCGCCTATCAGGCACCCAATCGCCAGCCCACAGAGAAATACGCAGGTATAGAATAAGACGATCATTTCCATCCTCAAAACGAATGGATCAGGTCTCTTATATAACCCATGTCTTTCTCCGGAACTTAGGAAGTGGGCAGGAGAAACATACATACACAAACATGAAGGTGCGCTACTATATGTGGTCGGGTAAATACCCTGATTTCCCACAGTAGATGCACAGAACATTACACAACAATGTAACGATACAAATTTGCCTCTAGTTATAGATACTCACAAACCAGATAGGTGAGGCTAGCGCTGGCAGAATTGTATGCAAACCAAGGGGAATCACAGCGCTGGACAGACAACAGTTAGATCCCCTGCCCCCGCCTATCAGGCACCCAATCGCCAGCCCACAGAGAAATACGCAGGTATAGAATAAGACGATCATTTCCATCCTCAAAACGAATGGATCAGGTCTCTTATATAACCCATGTCTTTCTCCGGAACTTAGGAAGTGGGCAGGAGAAACATACATACACAAACATGAAGGTGCGCTACTATATGTGGTCGGGTAAATACCCTGATTTCCCACAGTAGATGCACAGAACATTACACAACAATGTAACGATACAAATTTGCCTCTAGTTATAGATACTCACAAACCAGATAGGTGAGGCTAGCGCTGGCAGAATTGTATGCAAACCAAGGGGAATCACAGCGCTGGACAGACAACAGTTAGATCCCCTGCCCCCGCCTATCAGGCACCCAATCGCCAGCCCACAGAGAAATACGCAGGTATAGAATAAGACGATCATTTCCATCCTCAAAACGAATGGATCAGGTCTCTTATATAACCCATGTCTTTCTCCGGAACTTAGGAAGTGGGCAGGAGAAACATACATACACAAACATGAAGGTGCGCTACTATATGTGGTCGGGTAAATACCCTGATTTCCCACAGTAGATGCACAGAACATTACACAACAATGTAACGATACAAATTTGCCTCTAGTTATAGATACTCACAAACCAGATAGGTGAGGCTAGCGCTGGCAGAATTGTATGCAAACCAAGGGGAATCACAGCGCTGGACAGACAACAGTTAGATCCCCTGCCCCCGCCTATCAGGCACCCAATCGCCAGCCCACAGAGAAATACGCAGGTATTTCTCTGTGGGCTGGCGATTGGGTGCCTGATAGGCGGGGGCAGGGGATCTAACTGTTGTCTGTCCAGCGCTGTGATTCCCCTTGGTTTGCATACAATTCTGCCAGCGCTAGCCTCACCTATCTGGTTTGTGAGTATCTATAACTAGAGGCAAATTTGTATCGTTACATTGTTGTGTAATGTTCTGTTCATCTACTGTGGGAAATCAGGGTATTTACCCGACCACATATTAGTAGCGCACCTTCATGTTTGTGTATGTATGTTTCTCCTGCCCACTTCCTAAGTTCCGGAGAAAGACATGGGTTATATAAGAGACCTGATCCATTCGTTTTGAGGATGGAAATGATCGTCTTATTCTATACCTGCGTATTTCTCTGTGGGCTGGCGATTGGGTGCCTGATAGGCGGGGGCAGGGGATCTAACTGTTGTCTGTCCAGCGCTGTGATTCCCCTTGGTTTGCATACAGTCCCACATTGACTACACATCTACAGTCTGGGACGGGCGTAGTGATGCGTCCTTAAAGAGGCTTAATTCCCTCCACCGGAGGGCAGCCAAGCCAATCCTTCCTAATAGCAGAGACAGCACTGACGTGCGACTTAGGGCCCTTGACATGCTTCCGTTACGTAACCTCTTTCTGTTCAATAAGGGCGTGTTAATGTTTAAAGTCCGAAAATCCAAAACCCCGCGGTACGTCTCGGATTTGTTTAAGGATGCTAACACACCATACAAGACATCAAGGAACAAACTGTCAGTACCTAGGCCACGAGTTGATATATTAAAAACTTCGTCTGTCTTACTCAGGGGCCAAACTGTGGAACTCCTTTCCGGCCAATATTACCGAGGCATCTTCATTGTCCATCTTCAAGGCAAGACTTTTCCGGCACTTAATTGAGCGCCGAATAAAGCGCACGCGACTGCTGCGTTCTGAATAATGACTGTTATTAAACATGCAAATGTATGGGCGCGTGTGTATGTGTGTGCGTGCGTGTGTGCGGAACGTTGTTTTTGTGCATATTTGTTATGCTGGTGTGTGCGTACATGTGTGTGTGTGTGTATGTGCGAGCGCGCGTGTGTGTGTGTGTATGTATGTGTGTGCGTGCATCTTGCGTGCATGTATGTGTGTGTTTGGTTAGTCAGAAGGAAGTAAAACGTCTAGATAATCTTGACGTTTATGCTTACAGCTTTTGCGTTCAATGTACCGAATGTAGTCTTACCAGTGTACAATGTATACTATATATGTGTTTATTATGTAGTAGTATTTCATGTACCGTGTGTAATGCATATTAGCCAGACGTGGGTCGGGACTGTGCTTCGTCTGACGCGGACGTTGGTTGAAGGTCAGGGACATACATCACGATACCACGTTTGTCCCGGCCTTTAATCCAATGTTTGAGCCGTAGCGGGGTCTGACCTAACTCTGATTTACGTACTTCTGTGTGTGTGCGTGCGCGCGTGTGTGGGTGGGTGTGTGAGTGTGTGCAAGCGCGTGTGCGTGCCGGCGTGCGTGCGTGTGTGTGTGCGTGCGTGTATGTATGTATGTGTGTGTGTGTGTGTGTGTGTGTGTGTGTGTGTGCGTGTGTGTTTTCATGTAGTTTGTAGCAAGGACAAAAATGAAAAAAAGGTCTGCGCACATATTCTTTTATCCTTGGACAATAAAGTTTCATCTCTCTCTCTCTCTCTCTCTCTCCTCTCTCTCTCCTCTCTCTCTCTCTCTCTCTCTCTCTCTCTCCTCTCTCTCTCTCTCTCTCTCTCTCTCTCTCTCATACAGTACATTTCCCTGAATGTTGAGTTTCTCAGAAATACACGGTAAGCAATCGACCTCAGACCGACAACGGCCAGTGTTGACCCGCACACAGCCGCGCACAGACACACACTCACGCCCACACACACACACACACACACACACACACACACACACACACACACACACTCACGCCCACACACACACACACACACACACACACACACACACACAACACACACACACACACACACTCACACAGAGTCATGCACCAACAGACAAACACAGTCGAGCAAACAAGCAAACGAACAACACGGAAACTATCAACTCCCACACTTATTGTCGGACAAGCCAGTATCACTGCCATCCATATAATGTGACACTGGTTTTAGATTATAAGCTTTCTCATCACAGTTTCGGGTTTATTTACTTCCTTCATGGATATATACTAATTTGTTGTAACTTATTGAACATTTACAACTCATGGGAAATATGGAGAGGCAGCAGGGCTTTGTTTCCCTTTTATTTGTCGTGACATTCGTTTTCTTCGGAGAAAATACTTCATGTGCGTACTAAGTAATAGTATCAGTAATTTGTAACATGTTATGATAACAAAAAATCAAACAGTGACGGCAGGTTCATCCACTGTAACTGTAATGCAGTCATCTATGTTCATGAAATTCGGCGAATTGGGCTTTTTAACTGTCTTGTTTGGATTGTCTAGTAGATAAACTCATTCAGCCAGATGTACATATTTCGCACATTTGGGTGGCGTCATCTAACGACTACGCATCTGTTGGAGGAGATTGATCGACCTTGCTAATTCAAGGATTGTGCTAGATTAGCTTGGCGCCGACAAGTTAATCTGGCACCACCCTTGAATTATCAGGGTCGACCCATCTCCTGCTGTAGTGCGTCATTGCTGAATGGTTTAACCATTTTCAGTCAAAAGGAACAATATCTTGGCCATGCATGCGTCGGTATTGCTTACAGCATGGGTGTCTGCAGGTAGAAGGCGGTCAATTTTAGCCGCTTAGGCGCAAAGTTGTTTAGCATCATTGAGCTATAAGAGTCTGCCTAACTCTAGTTGTCAAGTTGAAACTTTATAATATGTATTGAAGCTAACATGCACAGTATATTATAATATATAGACTGTGGTTTTAAACTTGCAGTCATCATACTTCATCGTAAGAAGGGTTAGGTCATTAGAACGAAACTACAACTGACGTCATATTTGAGGTCACTAGAAGGCGCCTCTTCTAGCCCCTTCCAGGTTAATCTAGGTTGGACTTTAGCAACAATGTAGTGAGATGTACACCATTTTAGCTACACGACAACAATTGATTGCAATTCTGCATGCAAAAGAGATTGAATCATACTAAAATGGTACATGATTCGTAATAACTCAGCTGATCCTCGCATCTATCCTATGATCAACACAGACATGCCCTGAAAAGAATAATACAACAACAAACGTGACACACATGTATGGAGCATAATTGTGCGTCGGTTAAACTTTAAAATTAGAGTTTGACGTCAGTAACAGGCTTCTTTTTGTCACTAGTCATATGGAGACTTAGCGAAATATTCCGAAAGACAGGAGTTTGGTTCAATCGTCTCAAGGGAATTTCGTAGCAGAAACAGGTTAGAGGATAGTTTTCTCGTGAATTGTCGGACTGGAATAAGAGATGATCATTGGGTTTGCTGGCATGTGAAGCACATTGGTAATTTTAGAGGCATCAAACATAAACATGCCGTGTAGTGAGTCCACATTGAATACTGTTTTGGTCATAATTCGTCCCCAACAAATAGTAAGTAAAAGTAGGCACGTGTTATAAACTGCTTAGGCAATAGGGCTCGCGTGGATTACAGAAACAAATGGTAATCTCGTATGTTATTTGCTGCTCGGTGAACATCGCATTCCGGGCTCCACCAAATGACATACTCGGTGAACAATTGTTTGGCAATCCACTCAAATCGTATTGTCTAAGCATTAATTACGCCACTTTGGTTTATACAGTAAAGAGGAAACGAAATGCGACTATTCTGAAATCATCGGAAACACTGAAGTGTTTCCGATGATTTCAAAATTGTCGCATTTCTTTTGCTCCTGAGTATTTTTAAATTTTGTTTCTCTCTAAAAGGTGTCTGCTGAGAATGTTTCACGCTATTTTCACTCATGACTGTAATATCAAAGACAGAACTGCGGTGTGAGGTCCTAATACATTTTAAGATCCACAATTACAAACGAAAACACCGTCCGCTGTTATAGTACATGTAATGTATGAGTAACAGAACTTTACCCCCCCCCACCCACCCACCCCCACACACACACACACACATACCCACCCCCACTCCCTTGTGCATACAGCAACCGATACTGTTTACACAATAGAAAACGTTAATCGTCTATGGTTCAGCATCGTTTGTCCATCGTGAAGGTTATTTCAAGACAAGGCACCAAAAAGAGTATGAAGATATGTTGACGCCAGATGTGTTGAACCCCACGACCTTTTGGGCGAGAGTGGACCGCTCTAACAACCTGTAAGGTCGTGGAAAAAAATGTCTGCATCCACTATTTTTATGTATTATTATATCAACACACAAGATGTGAAACAAATTTGATTAAATTCTAAAAACTTACATACAAGAAAGAAAAACAACAACAACAACAACAACAACAACAACAACAATAACAACCAAACTATCCGGCTGATGTACGTGACATTACCCGTGCAACAACCACTTAATTCGTTTGACTGATACAAAAAACTATCGTTAGTTTACCTTTGAGCTAATAATAATAATAATAATAATAATAATAATACCGTTATTATATAGGCGCTTTTTCTCAATTTTGGGGAAAACGACTCAAAGCGCCGCGCCTGAAACCCAACACACACACACTCACGAAACAGACACGGATTTACGCCATTTAAGACAAACACAGTACAAGACAAACGAAGGGCCAGTCAGCTACTGAAGTTACAGAGATTTTTGATCGCTTGTATTTGAAATTTGTAAAGTGGCCTGAGACCGGTACCAAAGCTAAATCGATCTCATGTGTTCAGAAAGATTGTCCTGACAAGAAAAGAAAAGGAAGAAAAAAATAGCACACACATTTAGACGCGATAAATCTAATTGATCCCATTCAATCTCTATTTGAGGGTAACAAAGGTCATCAAAATGATTCATGCAATAGTATCGCCAGCAACAATCTTTACGCAACTTTTGGCTATAAACTTTCGGAAAGTACGTCTGTTAATATTGTTTGTTTGTTTGTTTGTTTGTTGTCAAAATGTCATTTATCACATACATGGGTTTTATGACATTAAACCTTTGTCAACGGTCGCAGTTAGATCTAAGCCTTAGCCATTACAATCAAGATTCAGGCACAGTTGTCTGAAGTATATAGTTAAGGTGCACACTGCAATTGACCTGTTGCGACAATCTCCTTTTATAGAGGTTCCATTGTTTGGGATATGTAATAAAATTTTGCCATCGACTATCACCATGACAACTTTAAAGTATGTGGAGAAAACAGAGAAAACACTTACATTCATGTTTACCATCATCAGAAGCAACAGCCGTAAACGGACAAACTGATGTACAAACGGACAAAACATAGGTATAATTTGCATAGACTCACTTTGTCCTCACATTTTAGCAAAACATTTTTTCCCCATTAAAATGTGGATTGGCTCCAACGCTTATATCACATAAACGTACCTCTAAGAATTATCTCCTTTTATTTTAACATGAGAAAGACCTGTATCAATTAAAACTGCATTACAACTGTATATACCTGTCAAATTGTACAAGTCTGGGGCAAATCTGCAGGGTAGATGGCGGTTTTGTCTACACTACTTTGACGTCGAACGGAGGATGCTTTGAAGAAATAACAGTCTGCGTCCTGTGTCGATGAAGGGATTGAGGTTATCCTTGGTTCATTCTTGTTTTGGTGATTGATTAACAGTGTGTTCTAAGAGGCAATGAATTATGAACAAAAAAATAGCAAAAACAAGAATTAAACGTTGCTTCTTGTGATGCTGACGTTGTTGATATATTTTGGTTCGATGTTGTTTGTTCTTTGTTCTTCCTTTGTTTTTAGCTGTTTCACAACAAACGACAAACACAAGTTCTGGCAGCACAGCTATCAGCACCACGCCAGCGTCACCTCACACTGACGTCTCGACAAGTAGGGCACTTTAACCCCTTGAGAACCGGGACACGACCAACTCCATCCAACTGCAAGAGGCATAGACACTCACGAGCCATCGCAGGCGCAGTGGCTCATGAGGATCTATACCTCTTTTGGCCTTTTAATATCCGTAGAAACATAGTGTAGTTTATTAGTAGTGGAGATTTATTACAGTCTGAGACACACCTTTTTGTTCGCTGCAGATTTGGCTTGCGCTTTGAAGCTCCCCAAAGCACACGTAGTAATTTATTTTGTTGCTAATACTTTTTAAATTCTGTGAGGAAAAAAGTTTTATTTGTTTTTGAAAAATTAACAAAATGTGGTCTTTTTTACAAGGGATTCTAAACATTTTTCGAGAGTATTAAATCCCGCGTTCGCCGATTTCGTCGTCACGGACAGCTATGTGAATTGTGCCGATTCTCAAACTTTAGGATGGTTAAACGGTTAGTCTGCAACGTTAGTAAAGATTTTTTTTTGTGTGTGTGTGGGGGGGGGGGTCACTAAAAGTAAAGGGTTAATGATATCCTATTTATTGGTAATGCTTGCAGTGTGTTCGTGGTGGTTAATCTTCATTTTACAGGGGATGTTAGATAAAACATTAGCATTAAACGAATTATGAAATGGATGTTACATTACCGATAGGTACAAAGTTTTGACCAGTTGTTTGTGACGACTGTAAAAACAGGCTGCAGTTATGCATAGAGAAGAGTTATGCTTTGGGCCATAACACATTCTACCCTAGGACCTAAATCTCCAAAGTTTGAAGCTCCCCCCCCCCCCTCCCCTGAAGGACTGTATTACAATTCTAAAGATAGATCGAGCATGATAGTTCAAGGATGGTGACAGAATAGCTTGGCGCCCATAGGCGCCAAGCTATTCTGTCACCATCCTTGAACTATCATGCTCGATCCATGTCTTGCTGTGCTGCGTCGCGGCTGAATGAGTCGAGATGCCCAGCGCAACGTATTTCTTATTTCTAGGCGTCTTCTTAAATCCCAACGAGTGTGGATCAGAAAGTAGATTTGGTTATGGCGGGAATGTGATGGATCAGACGGATAAGAAAACAAAAAAACCCGGAAGGACCACTGGGTCGACGTCCGCCGCCGTTGGCCAGCGCACGGCCGTGCACGGAAAACGACGACCGACCTCGGCCCAATGTCCTTTGCGCATTGGGAACGCACTCTGTCCGACATGCCGAAGCGCCCATGTGATTCGGCTGGACGAGCGTCCTTGCGTTCCGATTTAAGCGTGAATGATCCTAAAGGTAGTAAGAAAAAACGGATTTGTTCAATAGCATGTCCGTTGAAAGGTCCTGGTAAATCAAAGTGGCACAGTTGGAGTGCGCCTGAGTTGATCAGTGTTCAGGTCGTACTCCATAGGCAATAGATTTCCCTGTCCCCCATAACCCGCCCGTCAGGGCCGTCCATGATCACCTCGGTGCTGTGGACGTTAAACCCGAATTAATCAATCAATCAAAGGTAGTAAGATATACTCGCAAATCGCACGTGAGCTCAAAACAATAAGGTTCACTGTGAGATGTGGATATTATTTAAGTACAAACAGCCCATATTAGCTCACTTTGCGCTACATGATATTTGTTCTTTACACATTGCAGAATACCCAGATTTTGAAGTTGCCCTCTGAAGGACTGTATTACAATTCTTGAGACAGATCGAACATTTTAGTTCAAGGGTGGTGCCAGAATAGCTTGGCGCCAAGCTGTTCTGGCACCACCCTTGAACTATCATGCTCGATACATGTCTTGGTGTGGGGTGTCAGGGATGATTGAGTTAAAATGGTGTTTATATATATGTGACCTCCAGATGCAGATGCAGCTTCAGACATAGCGAAGCAGACGACTACAGCAACAGCAAGTTTAACTACAACATCGAAGGGTAAGGATATTCAATGTTCTAATTAATAAATTGCATAGAACTGAAATTTTCTCTCCATTTCTGCCAACGCAGGAACCCTCTATTAGTCCTGTATGCCTCCATGCCATCCTTGCAAGAAATCGTTAATATGTGTTATTTTATGGATGTGGCAGCCGTCAACATAACATAACGCAATTGCACGCGAGCTTAAAATTAAGTCAAGTTTCAATATCGTTTGTGCCCTTGCCATTTTGCCCGTTTATTTATTTTTGATATTTATTTTGTGACCAGTTTGCAATTTTTGTGCAGACGTGGCCGTTCATGCATCAGTCTGTGTCAACCGTGTGTTATACGCTAAAACTGTATGACAAAATTTATGTAATACAGCTTTACCGCTCAAATGTGCAAAGGCGTAAGTCATACAAACCCTTTCGTGGTGTCACACAAAACACTGTTGTAAGAATTTATTTTTAGCCCAACATTGTTTTCTTTGTAGTAATCAGATAATTGTTTTTTCTGTGCACAGTTCTGAACATCAATACAACCTCGATTCTGTCTTTGGAGTATATCTGGACGTAATAATTGAAAAATGGCAACATTTTTTTTTTTTAAAAAGGCAATTGTTCGTACAAGATCAAGTAATTGCGCAATACAGAACGCCATTCGTCACCATAAAATAATGACATTGCACATGAGCTAAAAGTAGGGCAAGTTTCATTTTTGCTTGTGTCCCTGCTTTTTCTAAACCAGACTTCTTACAAGACAGTTTTGTGCACACATGGCCGATCACGCATCAAGCTGTATCATACAATGTGCAATAATCTCAAGCTGTATCATACAGCATTTCCGCTCAAATGCGCAAGGATTAAGGTGTTTAACTCATTCTACAGCAAAACCGAAATCCCCAAACTTTGAAGTCGTCCTCTGAAGACTGCGTTGCAGTGCAGGACACAGATCGACCTTGATAGTTCAAGGGTGATGCCAGAATAGCTTGGCGCCCATAGGCGCCAAGCTATTCTGGCATCACCCTTGAACTTTCATGGTCGATCTTTATCTTGCTGTGGTGTGTCTGGGGCAGAATGAGTTAAGAAACAGATCTAAGTCATTTTAAGAGGCGGATGTCTTGCCGCGTAGTAATACATTTTAACAAACGAGAAAAAAAAAATATTAGTCACTTTTTAGCAGAATTCCGTAATATTAAATTTGTAATTGGCAATTTCACCTAATCATTCCCGAGAACCGGGACAAACGGCAGACTTCCGTAGAGTACTGTTAATGAAAAATCAGTCGGGTATTATTGAGACAACGGTCTTTTTAATAAAAAATGAATGAAATGACTTTTCACTGTATTATAAAAATTAATGCTAAAAAATAAACATAAAAAAAATGTTTCACCGCCATTGCAAACACACTTTAAACAGAGTTAGATTACTAGCATTTCTTTTTGAAAGACATACAGGCTTACAATCATGATTATCTGAATGTCGTGCAGAGTTAGATACCCAACAAATCACATCGTGGATAACTGCCGCTGCAGCTGTTGTTGTCGCAGTGGTGGCAGTTTGCTATGTGGCATGTCGCTACTGCAACAGAATGTCAGGTAGGCAGACAGGAATACAATTAGCTACACAGTTGAGAAAGACATTTGTCGTTTAGCAAATTGTCCTCGGCCCATCATCGTCCTGATTTTGTCCGAGCACATCGACCTGTGTGCGGGCCAGCCCAAGCCGACGTCGGGTCGAGGAACCTTTGCGACCTACTCTGTGGTTTTGTTTATTGTGCTGTCTCAGAAACAGCAAATATATTGACGAGCAAAAGAAAAGCGACATATTTGGAATCATCGGAAACACGTTAGTATTTCCGATGATTGTAAAAATGCCGCCTTTCTTTCGCTCGTCAGTATATACGTCCACAATGGTGATATCCCTGGCTCACTCAAAAATACGACCGGAACATAATTAGGACTGAGGCCTTGCTAGAAAAAAAAAGTCCTGACTAGATCTCTGTTCTGGGCTGTAATTTTGGACCTTACAGTTTGTATCCGTAAGGTCCGAAATTACAGGATAATCACTAAGTTAGAAATTTATGATATTCAGATAAGTTAGTTTATTTTAGTCCTTCTCTGCTAGAGGACGCGCATCCATTTCTGAAATCCCTATTAATTTAAAGCCAAAAAGTGCTCCCGTCAATAGAACATGAGTGCAAAGTAGGTTCAGCAAGAGCCGTAGTTCCACACGATCCCCCGAAACTGTGGGGGCTGGTAAGCATCTACGCCTCTTGCAGGTGGTCGGGGTTCAAGCTTTTCGGGCAGTGAAGTACTAACTTAGCTTCGCTTGTTTGTTTTCTCTGTCAGGGTCAGCAGCCAGCAAGTCCCAGTCGATGGTGTTCCAGATGTCCAGATATCCCGGCGAACTGGGACGTCAGCCTGGTCTGTTGATCGCGCATTTGTAACTCATATTTACACACTGCCCTGGAGAGTCAGCGAGTCCATTATTTTGTCAAAAATCTCGATTTTCATTGATAGTCTAATTTTGTCGATTTTCAGGAAAAGGAACATCCCTGTGTTTTGCCTTCACGTGGCATAAAATCCACCCACCCACCCACCCCTTTAACCCTTTCCCCCTGATCCATACAGCAGGCGATGGCTAGTCCATGATAATTCAAGGGTAGTGCCAGATTAGCTTGGCGCCTAAAGGCGCCAAGCTAATCTAGCACTACCCTTGAATTATCATGGTCAAGCCATCTCCTGTAACTGGTACACAGTCGTTAGGCAACACCTCCAAAATTTGAGAAATGGGACCATAGGGCTAAAAGGGTTAAACACACACTGGCACACACAAACACACATGAGAAGCACGTCCGTAATACACAATTTATTTTTACTTAAAAAAAAGGGTTATAGCTGGTGCGGTAATGTTACAAAAATGAATAAATGAACTGGTTCACTCAGGGATGTGACGATATCCTAGAAATTCGCATGAAATCTAATATATATATATATATATATATATATATATATATATATATATATATATATATATATATATATATATATATATATATATATGTGTGTGTGTGTGTGTGTGTGTGTGTGTGTGTGCGTGCGTGGGTACTCGTGTGTGTGTGTGTGTGTGTGTGTGTGTGTGCGCGCGCGCGCGTGCGTGCGTGCGTGTGTGTGTGTGTGTGTGTGTGTGTGTGTTGTGTGTGTGTTCGTGTGTGCGTGTTCCTGCGCGTTTGTGTGTGTGTGTGTGGTAATCTGCGTTTTTGTTGTTTTTTTTAAACAGAGTACAGAGGTCTTAGAACTAAATTCATTTTAAAGCCATGTAATTATATTGTAAATACATAGACGAGTTGGTTTTCAGATTAATTGAGACCTACTTCTTGTATAACAACCGAATTTAACAAGAATTGTGTTGCGCGTAGCATTCTGAAAACTGGCGGCGCAGGAATAGATTTTTTATTCAAATGTATTTCATCTACCCCGAAAAACGGTTTATTTGCAGGTTTATTTTCTACAATTTACAGAACGACTTAAGAAGTGTGTGGCGGTAGAAGAGACTTGGTTCTATCAGCTCACTAGAATATACGTCTCAGTTGTGAGAATACTGTTGAAAAGTTATTGAATATCAAAATATAAATCGGACACCAAAACAAAAAAAAAAGAAAATACTTCTAAACAAACCTAGAAATTGCAATAACACGGTCTTTGTATTTCAGTACTGCTGCCACCATGCCGCCGTGTCCGCTCCGAGGAGTGTGTGATGATCCCCAACTTTCTGTACGAGGGCTCCGCCAATGTACCGGACATCTCTCACTATCAGAACACGCGCGTCAGACGCCTGCCGATGTCTGACATAAACAACCGGCAGCCGGCACGACTGCCTGAGAAGAAAGGTAAAGGACGAGATGGTGATATCACCACTCAGTTCTTGAACACGTTCTGCTCCATGACAGAAATCCGCAAATTTTGAAGTTGGCCCCTGGAGACTGTTTACACTTCTGGAAACAGTTAGTTATTCGGGTTTAAGCTTCTGGAAACAGATCGAGCTTGATAGTTCAAGGGTTGTGCCAGAATAGCTTGGCGCCTATGGGCGCCAAGCTATTCTGGCACAACCCTTGAACTATCACGCTCGATCCATGTCTTGCCATGACGTGTCGGAGTTGAATAAGCTAAAACTTGCAATAGATTTCATTTAAATTACGATCTTTTCCTCTAATACACAACTTATTACATGCAAGACGTTTGCATGAAATGTTTATTAAAAAGAACGAGGCACCGAAACCTAATTTGGAAAACAATATTGAAAATCGTTTTCGAACTTGAGAACACATTTCGTACAGAGTAAACTCCCGGACACACATGTTTCATACTATAGATTTGAACAGCATTAACCCCTTTGCTGCCAGTGCTCACGAACTTCGCGTCTGGAACGACTGTACAATGACCAACCATCGCCTTAGATGTATATGGGACAAAATAGGCAAAACGAACATAGGACTATCAAGAGATATGTATCATTATCAGGCCCCACAAGTGCGGAGGCTCATGAGGATTTATACGTGTCTCTTACAGCTGGGTATGGTTCGCCTTGCCCTGGCAGCTTAAAGTTTAATGCAAAGAAGTCTATCTATCTATCTATCTATCTTTCTATCTATCTATCTATCTATCTATCTATCTATCTATCTATCTATCTATCTATCTATCTATCTATCTATCTATCTATCTATCTATCTATCTATCTATCTATCTATCTATCTATCTATCTATCTATCTATCTATCTATCTATCTATCTATCTATCTATCTATCTATCTATCTATCTATCTATCTATCTATCTATATCCCGTAGTCTTGCCGACCGTTGGGGCACCACTGATGACTTGGCAACCAGCTCCCTCCAATCCTCTCTGTTCTCTGCCAGTCTCAGCGTATCGCCCAGCTTCAGCCCTGTCCACTCTGAGATATTGTCCTCCCATTTGCAAAGAAGTACCCTACGGATAAAGAAACACGCTCAGACAAGACAGTTACAACACAGTAAATAAATTGTAGTTGTCATTTATTTTATAACAACAAAATAAATTGCATTGTAACTGTCTTTTCGAAGCGTATTTCTTTCTCCGTTTGGTACTTCTTTGCATTTTACACGCGTGCAGCAGTCACCTTTTGGGTCTGGATTAAGAGTTAAATGTTTAGTCCTTCTCTTCCCACAGTCATGTTAATGGACATGAGTGTGTTCACGGGCAAAGTCAGGTTTAAGAGAAGAGAAAATGTTAACAAGACCAGTATTTACTTTAACGACTCTCTAGATTATCTGCATCAACTCGTTCAAAATTGATTTAACTCATTCAGCCCGACGTCCGCATTTCCCAAATTTTGGAGGTGTCATCTAATGACTATGCACCAGTTGCAGGAGATAGGTCGACCATGATAAGTCAAAGGCAGTGATAGATTAGCTTGGCGCCTGTCGGCGCCAAGCTAATCTGGCACTGCTCTTGAATTATTATGGTCGATCCATCTCGTCCTGCAGTGCGTCAGGGCTGAATGGGTTAAAGTACAACTGTAATACGCACGACTGTATCTAATTTGTGCAGGAGAGGCTGCACTGGAGGGCGACTATGCAGAAGTGAATGAAAACCAGGAGAGCAAATCAGACGGTAGGCAGACCAGAAAACACCACCATCATAGAGTCTTTAACTCTTTGTACCCCAAGACCGAAATCCCCAAATGTTGCCGTTGTCCTCTGAAGACTGAAGTGCAGTGCAGGGCTCAGATCGACCATGATAGTTCAAGGGTGATGCCAGAATAGCTTGGCGCCCATAGGCGCCAAGCTATTCTGACATCACCCTTGAACTATCATGGTCGATCCATGTCTTCTTGTGGTGTGTCTGGGGTGGAATGAGTTAAGGAAAAAAAAATAATAAAATATAAAGTCTCGCGAATTACGCGCTGACACATGATTATGATGATGATATTTACCCTGTGCGTGCCGGGGTCAGTTTTAGTTACGATGCTTCCTACAGGAATCAACGTAACTAAAGCTGATACCGGCGCGCACAGGTTTAACAATCATCTTGGTTTTGAGGTTGCTTCGCCATGTCACATATTCGATTTTCCGAATTGTGACGCCAGCCTATTCTGCTCCGAAGTGCTGCAACAGGAGACAGATCAACTACGAGAGACAAAGGGTGATGCCAGAATAGCTTGGCTCCCAGAGCACCATCCCTGCATGGCGCCCAGAGCACCATCCCAGAAGTTTGATCGACCATGACGGCTTAACCCTTTCACTGCATAGAAACTAAAGACAACCCGACAGCAAGAAGTCTAGATCACCATGAATCCCCGCGGCCGTGGGGGCTTATGAGCATCTATGCATTTTGCTGGGACCAATTTCCACCCATGTTCAGAGGGCGGTTGTGAGGTCTACCCTGCGGGACTTGGGTGGGGTTAGCTAAATTTTAGTTGCCACTGTCACCCTGATCAGCCCCACAGGGTGGGTTTTCCCTTCTATTCTGGGGCATGTGTTTCTCTGTCTACCCTTGGTCCACTCACCTGAATTTTCCTTTTGTAAAACTCTCCCTACTGTCTGCGCTTTCTTTAGCTCTTGATATTGGATGTGTGTTGCTAAATGGTCTTTGGTTTTTTAAGAGTATTAGATCGGCTAGCGACATACATTTTTTCAATATTGCTTAGTTTTTTTATTTTTATTTATTTTTTTTAATTTTTTTTTTACAAGCAGTGCATGCACGTCCTTAGAAAGTCTTGTTGCTGTCGTGACGTTAAACAATGTACAACCAAATACAACCCTGGGCGGTTTGTGGCTTTCGGTCGTTGAGTAATCAACAGTTTCACGAACTACATAATTATGCGTCCAGTGGACGGGATGGGGTTGCGGGTGGTGCTAAAATAGTTTGGTGCTTGTGGACACGACACATGCGGTACCTCCCTTAAACTGTCATGGCCTGGTCTGCCTGTCTCCCTAACTGCAACAACATCTTTTAATTGCTACACAAAATCTGGGATCTTGACAAAGGCTTAACTCATTTAGCCAGACGCGCGTATTTCCCAAATTTTGGAGGCTTCATCTAATGGCAATGCGCCAATTGCAGGAGATGGATCGACCATGATAATTCAAGGGCAGTGCCAGATTAGCTTGGCGCCGACAGGCGCCAAGCTAATCTGGCACTACCCTTGAATTATCATGGTCGATCCGTCTCCTGCTGTAGTGCGTCAGGGCTGAATGGGTTAATGGGTTACTGGTGGTGTAGGCGGTGGTAATGATGATACCGTGACGTGAGGGTGATGATAATGACGATGCTGATAATGACGTTGATGTGGACGCTGCTGCAGGTTATCAAAAATGTTTTTCGGCAAACGACTACATCCCAACCAAGGAAATTGAGGCGAGAAAGCGACAGGCTGAAGGGTCTGCTCAGTCCAGTGAGTGTGTTTCTGATGTAGCTCTCAGCATAACATCTTACTATATTGCTCTTTTCAGCGACACGTCAGCGTATGACCGGCTGACAGCAATATTGCCACTGCCGCTGTACGCTAAAAACAAACACCGTTGAAATAACGTAGACAAGAAATTGGTCTCAGCTAGAGGAATAGAACCTCATGACCCCCCGCAGTCGCTGAGGTTCATGATGATCTATGTCTCTTGCAGTTGGATCGCGTTCACTTTTTTCTCGGCAGCGAATGGGTTAAAATGATTTCGGGCTCGACCCGTCCGATATCACTTGATCGCTAGCCTTTGCCGAACTTTTTAAAGCAAAAGTAGACTGAATGGATACAAACGATAGAGTTTTAGTACAGTTTAAATTATTATATCTAATCGCTTAAAAGCACTAAATTGCAATTTTTCTTTAAATGATAACTTAAAAGCAAAATTGAAAGTGAATTACTATCTAGCACACTAAGAAAAGCAATAAAATATGAAAAGTCGATTGTCAGCGGTTGTTTTAATTTTCTCACGTGGAGGGGCTAAATGTATGCCGACATTTAGTGACTCCTGCTCACATTTTCTCACGCCTTATGTTCTCTTTTACGTTACTGAGTAATAGGAGCCAAACTAAGCTTTCAATAATATAATAAAAGTTACTGAGATTTAGGAGACCGATATCACGATTTACAATAAGTCTCAGTGGTAGACAAAAGCCTCAGTAGGTTATACTATACTACTGACAGCTTTTTTTTTCCATTAGTGTGCATTTCTGACTCTTTGCTTACGTGCCTGCCTGCCTACGTCGTATCACAGGTCATCACATTCAGTCCATACATGCATACATGCACCCTCCGTCTATCCATCCATCCATCTGTTGCGATTGTAGTTGTGTTGTTCTGTGAGAACGGTCCTGCATAAATCGTAGGAAAC
>BTPG01000003.1:3251443-3306443 GCA_036245525.1 Semisulcospira habei
CTCCTATGCTTCATAATTTGATTAAACGCAGTTTGCTCTGGCTAGTTCGGGGTTTACCTCCACGGCGCCAAAGTGATAATGGACGGCCCTAACGGGCGGGATACTAGGGACAGAGAAATCTACTGCCTATGGAGTACGGCCTGAACACTGATCAATTCAGGCGCACTGCAACTGTGCCACTTTGATTTAGCAGCATTATCGTTCTGGACTGCGGGATACAAACTCGACCTAGCGCAGCCGAGCGAGGTACGGCAGTGAAATACACATTGTCCAGCCCACATAGCTGCCCAATGCCCAATAGCCATCGGGCCGACGTCCTTTACGCACTGGGTTCCTCTGCCCCCCTTTTTTTTAAGCACAATACCATTATAGCAAACGGTAGCTGGACTCACAATCCAAGAGGGGGGGGGGGGGGGGGGTTAACGGGCTTGTTCCATAACATGTCCGTTGCAAGGTTCGGCCGCCATTATCCAACGGCGGCCGATGTCCATTCCTGCCACTGTACATGCATTTTTGTTTCTGAAATACGTGTTCATCCAATCGACCAAAAGCCAAAACCGACCAAGAAAATTGGAAACAAATTTGGTCTCTATCTATCTATCTATCTATCTATCTATCTATCTATCTATCTATCTATCTATCTATCTATCTATCTATCTATCTATCTATCTATCTATCTATCTATCTATCTATCTATCTATCTATCTATCTATCTATCTATCTATCTATCTTCCCCGGAAGGCGCTGTACCGTGTGGACAACAAAGGCCGACTTGACCCCATTCATCCATCCCACGTGGGAACCCGGAGGCTTGCCGGCAATATCAAGTACGGTGGTCCAGCTGTCAACCAGGCTGATGCAATTACTCACCAGCACAGAAGCTCTCAGGCGACCACTAAGACGAAACTCTACTCAGAGGCCTTAGCTGGTGGTAGCTTGAATGTACAGAGTGGCACTTCCACTTCTGACACTATTGTATCCGGTTCTGCTGGTCCCACATCACCAGTACAACTACCTCTACGCCAGGAGCCTCAACCACAGGACCATGAACAACTTCAACAGCAGGAGCAGCTGCAGCTACAACAGGCGCAGCAACAACATTTACAACAGGAGCAGCAACATCTACAACAGATGCCCTTCATGCCGGTTCCTGACTGGCAGCAACTCCAGTACCATCATCTGCTGCAAATACATACCAACTCTTCAACTGCAGCACCCTGGCAACAACCACAGTACCCGGATGGTTGCCATGGTGTGTGGTCGAATCATCGCCCAGCAACCAGTGTATCTGCTTATCCGGTTAATAGTCTGCCACCGTACCACCAGTTATGCCAGGTGCCCACAGCGAATGGTGCCAATGGATACGTCAGCTACTTACGCGGTTGGTAATTCAGTGTCGTGTGATCAGTGATCCTTCACCGTTGTGCTTCGCAGATTTCACCGTGGGTGTGTGAGGCAGTTCATTATTACGTCAGTGTTACGTGTGCTTCTTTATATACGGTTCTTCTGCGTTCGCTTGTGATTTATTCCAAAGCAGTGATTGACTGTGTGCCTCAAATTCTGTGATTTTCTCGCCTGGTTTGATTACCAAAGCTCCGCTAAGTTTTCATTGTGACAGTACGGTTTGAAGTGTTCAGCCTACGATACTTCACATCGCAGGCTACACCATTTGTTCATTTATTTAGACAGCTTGCGCAGCATTAATACGTGGATACACTATTAATCAAAAGCGATCTTCATTTGATAACGCTGTGTTGGACACCATTTGTGACGTTTTGATACGAGGTGCTATAACTTCAGCCGCGCTTTACTGCATTGAAACTTTATTCCCTATTCCCTCTGTTTATATATTTTTTGTATTGTGTTGCACTTCATTTGGGAAAGTTAAAATTCAACATGACCCATAATGCTCAGACACACGGAAGCCTTCAAACTGGTCACTTGAACATCTACCATCTTTTTAACAAGGTGGCCGATTTGAATGTTTTTCTAAACTCGTCTGAACCATTCCACCTGTTTGGTCTTAGTGAGACGCGACTTAACTCCGACATAAGCGATGAAGCCGTTCACATACCTAACTTTAGCATCACTCGACGTGACCCTCGTGTACTTGGTCAGACTGGGCTTGCCGTTTACATCCATAACTCAGTCCAACATTTAGTAAAAAGGCGTGAGGACATAGAAACTCCGGAAGTTGAGTGCATTTGGTTGGAATTTAGGGCTCCAAAAACTAAACCCGTCTTCATCGGCTTTTGTTATCGTAACCCATCAGCCAAGTTTGAATGGTACGACGATTTCTTGCATGCAGTAGAAAAAGTTGGCCTACCTAACTGTGATGCGTTGCTACTAGGCGACTTTAACATAGATATGTTAAAGCCCCATACCGCGTGGGATTGCATCACCACACAAACCGGCTTAGAACAATTAGTTTCGGCCCCTACTAGGATCACAAAAACAACCGCAACACTCATTGATCACATTTACACCAACCGTCCCCTTAGTGTGTTCAATGTTAGTGTTCCTGACCTCAGCATCAGTGATCACTTTCCTACTGTGTGTTCCTGGTCAACAAAACTGCCAGTGCATCGTAAGAACGGGCACACAACTATAACGTACCGCTCATTTAAACAGTTTAATCAGTCTGCTTTTCTAGCAGACCTTGATCAAACACCATTTAATGTCGTTAATAACGAAACTGACCCTGAAAAGGCTCTGACTATTTGGTATCGACTCTTTACAAGAGTACTTAACAAACACGCCCCTTTACGGCAAAAGCGGGTAAAAAACCACACGTTACCTCCTTGGCTAACGCAAGGAATAATTGAAGCTATGAAATTGAGAAATGACTTAAGAAGACACAAGCTATTTAACGAATACAAAAAACAACGTAACCGTGTCAAGTCTATGGTACGCAGGGCTCAAAAGTCTCTCTTTGAACGAATGATTAAAGAAGACAGAGATACTGCCGCACTCTGGCGCGCAGTTAATCTCATCACCCGAGGTAACAGCAAGAAATCGTCAGCCATTCCTTCTAGTATTACTGCAGACATCTTTAACAAACATTTTTTGTCTGTTGCCGAGTCAATCATACCCTCAAGCGGAAAAACGTCTTACACATGCCCGGAGTCCCTGCTTAACTTCTGTAAGCAAAAGACTAAGGACAAACCCCCCTTCTCTATACCGCCTCTAGCTGTGTATGAAGTAGGAAAACTGATCGGGTCACTGAAAAACAAAAAATCATCGGGACCTGACGAGATCAGTCCTAAAATCCTGAAACTGTCCCTTCCCTATACAGTAGAATCGTTAACGTATATTTATAACTTATGCATCCAACAAAATATATTTCCATCAGAACTGAAGCAAGCCAAGGTTATCCCTTTGCCTAAATCAAAAGATCTGTCTGATGTTAATAACTATAGACCCATCTCAATATTATCCAGCCTTTCCAAACCTCTTGAAAGACACGTGCACAAACACCTTTATCAATATTTGGAGAGTCGTAGTCTATTGCACGTATTTCAGTCCGGCTTTCGCCCCAAGCATTCTTGCCACACGGCACTAACAAGACTTATTGATGCGTGGCTAGCATCCATAAATAACTCCCAAATAACTGGGTCGATCTTTATTGATTTTAAGAAAGCTTTTGACCTTGTAAATCATAACATTCTTTTGTCAAAACTTCAAGCATATCTTTGCAATGCAGGTGCTGTCTCATTGTTCACTTCATATTTAAGCGGAAGGAAGCAAAGAGTACTGTTAAATGGATCCTACTCCTCATATGGTCACGTCAAAAGCGGCGTGCCTCAGGGCTCTGTCCTCGGGCCATTGCTGTTCTGCATATTTATCAATGACCTTCCACTACATATTAGTTGCCGCGATATTTCTTGTGACATGTTTGCTGATGACTGCACACTACACACTCCTCACAAAAATGTAGCTGCAATTAACACGCGTCTGCAGGAAAGCCTGCGCGAGGTCACCGACTGGTGTCATTCCAACTCCATGTCCCTAAATCCGTCAAAAACAGAATGCATGGTTATAACCACACGTCAAAAGCACCAGCTATGCCCGCTCTCTCTTAGTCTGTCTATAAACGGCAGCCCAATTGAGCAAGTATCACACCACCGCCTCTTGGGGGTCACTATAGATGATCAGCTTAAATGGCAACTGCATATTAATAATGTGTGCAAAAGAGTTTCCAGAAGCCTGTATATGTTGTCAAAATTGAAAACAATTACTGACACAGATACGCGTCTTCTTTTCTACAATGCTCATGTCAAGTCGCACATAGACTATGCATCAACAGTGTGGGATGGTTCTAGTGATGTACATTTGAAGAGGCTGAACTCCCTACATAGGAGAGCTGCTAAGCTTATATTTCCCGATCCCGAACTCTCAACTGACGAAAAGCTTAAAACTTTAAAAATTCTCCCTCTATCCCAGCACTTTCAGTTCAATAAAGGTGTATTGATGTACAAGCTGTACAAGCAATCATGTCCACTGTACTTGAGTTCTTTTTTCTCAGAACGGACATCTGTAGCTTCTAGACATGGACAACAATTCAAAGTACCCCTGCCGCGTATTGATTTATTCAAAACCAGCTTGTCATTCTCGGGAAGTTCATTCTGGAATTCTATTCCTGCAGAAATTAGAAACGCAAAGACGCTCACCTCATATAGGGACAGCCTCTTCAAACACCTAGAATCTCTGACGTAATCAAATCATTACAGTATTGGGATAACTTACACGTGTGTTCAGATGTGTACATGTGCGTGCTTGTGTGTGTGTGTGTGTATGTATGTGTGTGTGTATGTGTGTGTATGTGTGCGAGAGAGAGAGAGAGAGAGAGAGAGAGAGAGAGAGAGAGAGAGAGAGAGAGAGAGAGAGAGAGAGAGAGAGAGAGAGAGAGAGTCCCTTTTTCCCATAGCCGTACCATAATATTTGAATGCCAAAGAGTACCTTTGAATACTGCATGTACTGTGTATAATGTTTTTGCCTTCATATGTGTGTGCTCGATATGTTGGGCGCGCGCTCGCGTATGTGTGTGTGTGTGTGTGTGTGTGTGTGTGTACTGTATGTGTGACTCTGTGTGTGTGTGTGTGTGCGCGTGCGTGCATGCTGTGTGTGTGTGTGTATGTGTGTGTGTGTGTGTCGGCGTGAGAGAGAGAGAGAGAGAGAGGGGGGGGGGGGGAGAGATAGCACCTGCATTCATATTTGCCCTTGCTGTATGAACTTTAATGTACTTAATGATTCTTTGTTTATTGCTTTACTTTGTATTTTTACTCATTTTATACTTTTGTGCGTACGCGTATGCGGGTAGGTATGTCTGGAGTGCGTGTCCGAGAGCGTGTGTTTGTTTTTGTGCGTATGTGCCTGAGTGCGTGCGTGTGTAAGTGTGTGTGTGTGTGTGTGTGTGTGTGAGTGTTCGTGCGTGTGTGCATGCGTACTGAATTGCGGTGTACATGTGTGTGTGTGTGTGTGTGTGTGTGCGTGCGTGCATGCGCGGTTTGCGATGTGCATGCGTGCGTACCTGAGTGCGTGTGTGGGTATGTGTGTGTGTATGTGCGTGGTGCGTGCGTGCGTGAGCGAATGTAGCAGTGCATGCAGCAGTGTGTGGTATGTGTATGTTTACATGTCTATGTCACTTATGTAGTAGATGTAGCAACGGCAAGTTTGAAAACTGGTCCTGTTACCAATAACTTCTACCGTTGGAAAATAAAGGTTCATTGTTCATTGTTCATTGTTCTATCTATCTATCTATCTATCTATCTATCTATCTATCTATCTATTGATCCATCCATCCATCCATCCATCCATCCATCCATCCATCCATCCACCCACCCACCCGTCTATCTATCTATCTATCTATCTATCTATCTATCTATCTATCTATCTATCTATCTATCTATCTATCTATCTATCTATCTATCTATCTATCTATCTATCTATCCATCCATCCATCCATCCATCCATCCATCCATCCATCCATCCATCCACCCACCCACCCATCCACCCACCCACCCGTCTATCTATCTATCTATCTATCTATCTATCTATCTATCTATCTATCTATCTATCTATCTATCTATCTATCTATCTATCTATCTATCTATCTATCTATCTATCTATCTATCTATCTATCTATCTATCTATCTATCTATCTATCTATCTCCCGTAGTCTTGCCGACCGTTAGGGCGCCACTAATGACTTAGCAACCAGTTCCTTCCATTCCTCTCTGTTCTCTGCCATTCTTAACGAATCACCCAGCCTCAGTCCTTTCCACTCTGAGATATTGTCCTCCCATCTTTCCTCTGTCTTTCTCTCCTTCGTCCTCCTTGCACAGTGCCCTACAGGATTGTTTTGGCAATCCCTGTTGAACGCGTGACATGCCCATACCACTTTAGTTTGCGTTTTTTCACAATGGCTAATAGGTCTTCATAGGGCCCGATGGCTAGGTCTCAGCAAGAGGCATAAATCCTTATGAGCCCCCGCCGTACAATGAGGATCTACGGGTCTTGCAGCTTCATTTTGGCTCACGTTTCCTCGGAAATGATGGGGTTAAATATAATGTAATTATTATTGGCTGCTAACATTGGTTAGTGTATATTCATCTTTTGTGTAGTTTATGTCTTGGCTGCTGCAATTAACCCTTATCATTCGGAATACACCAATGTGTGAAATACGTTTGACTAAAATAGTTCAAGGGTGGTGCCA
Source organism: Semisulcospira habei (assembly GCA_036245525.1). Classification (NCBI taxonomy): domain Eukaryota; kingdom Metazoa; phylum Mollusca; class Gastropoda; family Semisulcospiridae; genus Semisulcospira; species Semisulcospira habei. The sequence goes on from BTPG01000003.1 coordinate 3,258,159, forward strand.
AAATAGCTTGGCGCCTCTTGGCGTCAAGTATTCTATCACCACCCTTGAACTAATGTCATTGGACTATATCCTTAACTGTAAGAACTATAATTGACCTTGCATATGGCAGTGTGCAAATTTAAAGCTTGTAGCCTCAGCACGCTTACATGAACACGGATACGATACGAACACGAGCCGAACCCGTTGCGATGATGCAATTTATTTTAAAATAAAAAAATTTGCGTCATTTTCGTTCGAAGCTGGATGCGAATTCGTTTATCGCACTGGACGTATACATGAAACATGAAACGGACTAGCAGGATTTTTCTCTGTTGCTGTTTCGGACCGCTTCGGAATCCGATCGGTTTTTTATCGGATTTGTATTTATGGGTAGCCGCCTTTACCGCTGCTTTGCGGTGCGAAGCACAGCGCTGAGCTCTTATCCTTCATTCTCAAATGATAATGATTTCTGCTCTGGCAGTTGTGTCGTTAGGCATGATGTGCCACCGTAGAGCATAGTAAGTGGTGGGGGCTCAACAACTGCGCCTTCGCTGTTGTGCTATGGCGAGATGCGCAGTGTTAAGTTCGTATCTCACAGTCTGGTTCGGTGATGTTATCGGTTGATGATATTGCTGGGTGTAAATATCGTTTGATGATATTGTTGGTGTAAATATCGCTTGATGATATTGTTGGGTGTAAATATCGTTTGATGATATTGCTGGGTGTACATGTCTACATCCTCCAAATCCCACACCTCCCAGTAAAGGTTGAATTGGACAAACCACCCACTGCTGAAGAGACCCTCACAGCCATCCACCAGCTCTAGAGTGGCAAAGCATTGACGGATTCCCACCAGAGAGCTGGAAACACGAAGGCTGAGCACTGCACAAGCTCCATGACCTCATTCTCTGCTGCTGGGAGGAAGGCACACTACCAAAGGATCTCCGCGATGCAGTCGTCATCACCCTGTACAAGAACAAAAGAGAGAAGTCTGCTTGCTCCAACTACCGTGGAATTACCCTGCTGTCCATTGCCGGGAAAATACTCGCAAGGCTGCTCCTGAATCGGCTGGTACCTGCCATTGCAGACGACCACCTCCCAGAGGGCCAGTGTGGCTTCAGAGCCAACAGGAGTACCACCGACATGGTCCTTGTGCTGATACAGCTTCATGAGAAGTGCCGCGAGCAGAACAAAGGGCTGTATGTAACGTTTGTCGACCTAACAAAAGCGTTCGAATATGTGAGCAGGAAAGGCATGTGGCAGATCCTGGAGCGACTTGGCTGTCCCCCAAAGTTCCTCAGCATGATCATCCAGCTAAACGAGGACCAGCAAGGACAGGTCAGACTCAACAATGACCTCTCAGAACCACTCCCCATTCTCAACGGTGTGAAGGAGGGCTGTGTGCTGGCACCGACCCTCTTCACCATCTTGTTTTAGCATGGTGTTGAAGCAGGCCACAGTGGACCTCGACGATGACGATGCAGTGTACATCAGGTATCGTCTCGATGGCAGCATGTTCAACCTCAGACGACTGCAGGCCCACACCAAAACCCTAGACCAACTGTTTCGTGAGCTGCTCTTTGCTGACGACGCTGCCCTCGTTGCACACGCAGAGAAAGCCCTGCAGCGCATCACATCCTGCTTCGCAGACGCTGCCCATATCTTTGGACTCGAGGTCAGTCTGAAAAAGACAGAGGTTCTCCATCAGCCGGCACCCAAGGTAGAGCATCGCCCTCCCCACATCACCATCGGCGAGTCTGAACTGAAATCAATGCACCAGTTTACCTACCTTGGCTGAATCATCACGTCAGACGCCAAGCTGGACCAGGAGCTGTACAGCAGGTTGGCAAATGCAAACAGCGCTTTCGGGCGTCTATACAAGCGGCTGTGGCATAATCAACAGCTGAACACAGGCACCAAGATCAGCGTGTACAGAGCTGTCGTCCTCACCACCCTGTTGTATGGTTCCGAGTCCTGGGCCCTCTACCGCAGCCAACTACGACTTCTCGAACGCTTCCACCAGCGCTGACTGCGTACAATCCTTCGCATTCACTGGAGTGACTATGTCACAAAGGTCGAGGTCCTTGAACAGGCAGAGACTGTGAGCATCGAGGCTTTGCTGCTGCGGACACAGCTCCGCTGGGCTGGGCACGTCTTCAGGATGGAGGATCATCGCCTACCCAAGATCACCCTGTTCGGCGACTGGACACAGAGACAGAGAGGCACCAAAGAAGAGATACAAAGACTGTCTCAAGAAGTCACTTAGTACCTGCCAAATCGACCACCGCCATTGGTCTTCACTTGCTGCGGACCGTGACACCTGCCGCTCCACCATTTACAAGGCAGCTGTCTCCTTTGAGGACTCTCGTAGAGCTGGCCTTAAAGACAAGCGGCTCAGGAGAAAAAAACAGTGATGCCGCAACTCAGAACCCTGGCCAGACCTCCCTCTGCAGCCACTGCGGTCGAACCTGTCTGTCCCGGATTGGCCTCCGCAGTCACGAGCATGCCTGCAGACGTCGTGGACAACCCCTATAGAATCTTCGTTAGCGAAGTCAAGCCAAGAGAGACATGCCTACTTTGTGTAATATATATGTTGTGTGCTTGGCACTGTGTATCGCATCGCAGTGATATTCAGTGTCATTGTCGTACTCTGTCCCCAGGCGCTCTCGAGAGGAAATGACTTTGGTACGGCGCTATTATTATTAACCCTTTGGTGTCGGATGCATTTTTAGTCGCGATGATTCCTGAATCGCGACAATAAAGGTCATATTGACATTTAAAGAGTTAAGCATGCTGTGCCGACATAACACTCGATAATTTGCACTTGACTGTTGTTCACGATGGTGAATTTGTTTTTTCATTCGTCACGAAATAAACATGCTTTTTGGTTGGTGTATATGTGCCTAATACCAACGTAAGTACAGAGTAAGGGTGAACTGGCACTGCTTGCTAAACTTGTGCAGTGTTTGCAATTAAAACGTGACACTGTGCATTTTGCTGTGGTAGCGCATTGATACGCACGGTTGTTGTGTTCTCATCTTAAAGACCCAAAGTGCTCATTGACATTGTAACTGTTTGACGAATATTAGCAACTGATATATACAAATTGCGTTATAATGTCTGCTAAGGAGTGGTACAGTTGTTATTTCCTTCGTAACTGCGTGATTGTATCGCTTTGTATCCGTTTTATCGCTGACTCCACTAAGGTATCTTTTGCACAACTCTTGGTTCTTGTCGCCTCCCAGGTCCGATCAGGGGGCGTCAATGTCGGAGGTAAGAGTCGACGGCTAAAGCCATCGACTCTTACCTCCGACATTGACACCCCCTGACCGGGCCCTCGAGGCAACAAGAACAGCTGGCAAAGCCTAACTCGCAATACAACTAATATTGTCTATGCTTGCCACCACAATTTTGGTTGCCACTCTTATTTCAAATGCATGCTCGTGCAGTGTAGCACCTCTGAGTCGAATTTGTTCTACAGTCGACTTTGTTCATGAGAATGCCGGACTTGAGAAAAACCGGATGTATTCGGAATACACCAGTGTGTGAAATAAGTTTGACTAAAATAGTTCAAGGGTAGTGCCAGAATAGCTTGGCGCCTCCAGGCGCCAAGCTATTCTGGCACCACCCTTGAACTAAAGCCATTAGTCTATATCCTTATCTGTGAGTACTATAATGTAGCTTGCATAATGGTAGTGTACAAATTTGAAGCTTTACCCTCAGTATGATGTGGGTTAACTGACTTCCCTTGTAACAAACTTCGGATGAACAACAAACAAGGTTGGGTTCCAGTCACTTTGCTATGTCCCAGTCACTTTGCTATGTCCCAGTTACTTTGCTATATACTTTGCTACTTTGGGTTCCAATCACTTTGCTATATACTGACAAGCAAAAGAAATGCAACGTTTCTGGGATCATCGGAAACATGCAAATCCTCCAACTTGTGTAATAAAAAAGCTAGCCCCAGAAGGTCGTGAGGGACATCAAAGCCCCAGCCGGACAGTCAGGGAACCCATCAGGCCAAGAGGTCGGCTAGGTACGGTGCATATACTGGTGTGCACGTTGTCGACATTCCAGACCCTGTGAACAGCTGGCACTTAGGTACTCTCTCACGCCTCAACCCTGACCACCCATTTACACACACTAACTTAGCAAAATAATCCCTTACTAATCCTTTACTGCCTCATTAAAAAACAAATCAGTTTTCCCTCACACAAATCGTAAGCTGTGATAAGCTGTGATCGCAAGGGATGGTACTGTGATAGAAGGAGTGGTGATCATGTGATTCAAAGTGATCAATAGAATGTGATTCGGCAAGGATTACAGATGCTAAATATAAATCCCTCCCCCCACCTGTTAGCATCTTTAATCCTTGCCGAATCACATTCTATTTAAATATGCGTTTAATTGCTTGTTCATGTTTGTGAGCTGAAGACAAATTTCCATTTTATACTAATATATGTAATGGACAATAAAGATTTTTTTGAATTGAATTGAATTGATTGGGCTCATGAAGATTTATGCCTTTTTCTCAGACCACTTTGCATGCATGTTTCTTTGACGTTGCTGGCTCTGGTCGGTGAATAAAAAAGATTTCAGACACCAAAATGTACGGACAGTGGTAGGGGAGGGGTTGGTTGGTCGGATAGTTCGGGGTTTAGCGTCCACGGCACCCAAGTGATAATGGACGGCTCTGACGGGCGGGTTATGGGGGGCAGGAAATCTATTGCCTATGTAGTACGACCTGAAAACTGTTCAATTTAAGCGCACTGCAACTGTGCCACTTTGATTTCCCAGGACCTTTCAACGGACATGCTATTAAACAAGACCGTCTTTATTTCCTGGATTGCGAGTCCAGCTACATGATCCGGAACGGGGACTCCAACCCATTACCCGGCGATTCCTTTCGCACTCTTGCTCCGACGCTTAACCGCCTGAGCTATTTCGGATTCGGACAACTTTCGGAGAGGAGTTAAGCCTTCAGCGCTCTGTAGAATTGTATTGCGAAAAGAAAATAATACAAAATAGCAATACCAAACAATGGCTCACTGGCACGTGCGCTGCATACAACTTAACAGTATTATACAAACAATACGTCAAACAAAATGTTAAACTCGGCACAATTATGACATGATAAAATGAAAAATAACCTCTATAAATTATCAAACGAAACGCAGCATTAACTCATGCAAGAAGTGCCGCATACGAATACGCGGCAGTCTGCCGCGTGTCCGTAGGTGGCACGTCTTGAGTGAGTTAAACAAATCAATGCTTCTCACCATCATTCATTGTTTCGTTACTTGTAAAATGCATCCCGTGGACTTGTATTCATATATGAAATTGCCCTTGAGCGCTTCGCGGGCATAATATAAAAAGTATACGCATGCATGAATGATAACAATGCTACGCATAGCCATCTCCTTTAGTTTGTATCATATTTAACTCATTCTACCCCAACACCGAAATCCCAAAATTTTGCCGTTGTCCCCTTTAGACTGCATTGCAGTGCAGGACACAGATTGACCATGATAGTTCAAGGGTGATGCCAGAATAGCTTGGCGCCCATAGGCGCCAAGCTATTCTGGCATCACCCTTGAACTATCATGGTCGATCCTTATCTTGCTGTGGTGCGTCTGGGGTAGAATGAGTTAATATCCACTCAACTACTTTGCTGCCATTGGACGAAAACTGTGTTTTCTGAAATCTTTGTTAATTTAAAGCCCAATAGCCTCAGCCGTCCGAGGAGCAAGGATACAAAGAGAGTCTCAGCAAGCGGAATAGATCATCATGAGCCGCAACGACTGCGGGGGCTCATGAGGATCTATGTCACTTGCAGCTGGATTGCGTTAACGTTTTCTCAACAGAGAAGGGTCAAATCAGGCAGCGCGCGTTATAATAACGTGCTGCTGCAGTTCTGGTATTGTGGCTCGCGACTTATGGCTTCTCCAGCGCGGCTCTGACCCCAAGCGCAAAAGGTCATCGGGCCGACGTCGGCCGCCATTGGCCCGCGCACGCTCGTGCGCGGGCCAACGGCGGCCGACGGCGGCCCGACGGCTAATGCGGTTTTGGGATTTGTCTCTTCGTTTTGAAACGAGTCTGTTCCCCTGCCACTGTCCGAGCCGAGTTCATGCAGCGAAGCAGACGGGTGAAGATAAGCGGAAAGGTTCTCGCGGGGTGCCTGGCAATGCCGGGTGGGGCGGATCGTACCTGGAAACATAAACGAATCGATGGATATATGCTATGGAGTAACTGGTAGTGTAAAAACCAATGCATTGTTAAGGAATATTTATGCCTATCACCCCCCCCCCTCCCCAACCTTATTAGCCTCGGTCCGAACCACCAAAGAAACACGCATACCTTCCCCCCCCCCCACTCCAGACCCCTCCCCCCACCTCCCCTTGGCTCTCCTTCTTCCCGGCGAAATATCGTGCTATGCCACTGTGTAGAAATTCACGGTGATGAAGAAATCTCACCAACCAGATAGTTGAAGAAATGTACATGTGCATTTTACTTTTACTGCACACAGCAAACTGTACGTGAACTGACATCCCATTTTGAGTTGTGAATTGTTAACCTATTCGGAGCCATTGTGCGCAGGCTGTGTTTTTGAAATCTTAACAACAAAAAGCCCCATCTGAAAGAACGTACATACAAAGTGGTGTAAACAGCAGGCTTAGAATATCTTGAGCCCCCGCAACTGATCTAAGTCGCTTGTGGTGTTTTGTGTTCAGTTTTTGTTTGGGAAACACGGGGTCACAGTTTAAAGACGTCACTAAAGACACCAATATAAGTGACAACACCATATATTAAAGCTGTTAATAATTAAGGTGTATTCTGTACGATAATAAGCCATGGCAAGCCTGTATATTGCAAGGAGATTATCATCAACGGCTTATGAAAAAAAAAATACAATAAAAATTGTTTTTTTCCTAGTCCTAGTCAAATGAGCATGTTTTTTTTTTTTTTCATCCCTGAAATTTTGCTGTGGGAAAAGTTGCGGTACCACGCGGGTGAAACAAGCACAAACTATGATTATCATAAGTTGCATCAGTCTGTTATTACCAAGTGGTACTTGCTCTGGTGCGTCGTCATCAACCTCATGATACGTTTGACTGCTTTCTTCGGACTCAGTAATCGATCGGTTGACGTCATCAAGCAAAGCTGGCTGCTGATTGGCGGGCTCCTCTACTTGTCTCACCGGTTGCAAGTTGTTGCTTCTGAATCCTGAAAAAATACAGTTGTCTGAAATCCTGAAAATGGCAGTCGTGCATAGATATTAACCCCTTCCCTGCTACAGCACGTACATATTTGTTTCTGAAATCTTTGTTCATTCAAAGACCAAACGCCATGACCGCCCAAGAAACATAGATACAAATTGGTCTCATCAAGAGACATAGATCCTCATGAGTCCCTGCTCTCGATGTCTTGCAGTTGGATCGCGTCCACTTTTTATCGACAGTGAATAATTAAGACAACCGGCATTTGTTTATCTCGTTTTTCATGTCGCTTTGTTGCTGTGTTGCGTGTTGAGTCGTGATCGTAGTATGATATCACACCACACGCACGCACGTAAGGTTTTGTTTTAAAGAAACTTCACTCAGCTGCAACCCGTCACAAGTGGCTTAAGGATGTAGACCACGCTGGAGTAACAGTTCCTACAATATTTTATTGCAGTGATGCGATCTCCACACAATGCGTTCACAAATGCACCAACACTGATACAATATCTCCTCTGCAAAATGTCTACACTTTGACGCAATGCGTCCCTCATACAATGTACATCTCCATACACTGCACAACTCCGTCCCTGACAATGAACCACGATACCTTGCGCTTCTCTCTCAATGTCAATGTGCTTACGATACACTGCAATTATACAACTGAACAATGTACACGCGTGCTTCTAAACACAGTTTTATATAGTATTAAGCCTTCCAGAATAATCTAGCAAATTCATACAACACAACCAATCAGAAAAGAATACCTAACCAAAACTCATAAATATTAATGAAAAAGAATACACAAGAATGGTCTACAAAAATCTGACTGCTATTTCCAGTCCCTGTTTTGGGAAATCATCGGCGGTATAATGACGTCACAAAAAAGTACGCCAGACAGTTCACGATCTTGCCCGCATTCTCTGGAAATTACACGAATTTTCGTAATACAATACTGGCTGCTAACTTCACGCGCACAGAAAACAATGGTGATTACTCATGCGTGTATCTAGAATCATCGGATTCAACTCCGTGTATCAAAATGCAATCTGTGCGAAAGATAGCGAATCTTACTAAAAAGGTACGGGATTCGTAATCATGATAGCTCAAATAAATATCGGATCGCCTCCTACGATAAATGCATGCATGCTCTCACCTCAAAACATAACCACAATCGTAACATGCTGTGTTGTATGAATATAGTGTCACATTTTCAGCCGTAAGAGACATAAATCCTCGTGAATCCCGTCTGTTAACTCGTTCGCGACATGCCGCCTACGGATACGCGGCGGTTCGCCGCGTATCCGTAGATGACACGTCTCAAATGAGTTAAGGGAGATCATGAGTATTATACACCTCTTTGTGCCCTAAGCGACTGAGTTTTTTTTTTTTTCTATTTGTATTATTTCGGAAGAGATATTTCAGAAAAAACAGTCTGCGTCGATCGGCAGTAAAGGGGTAATTGTTGTTTGTGGTTGTTTAACTTTAACCAAGAAGCCATCGGTAATTTTTCCAGTACTGGTGTCTGCATGGACAAGAAGTTAACTCATTCTACCCCAGACACGCCACAGCATGATAAGGATCGACCATGATAGTTCAAGGGTGATGCCAGAATAGCTTGGCGCCTATGGGCGCCAAGCTATTCTGGCATCACCCTTGAACTATCATGGTCGATCTGTGTCCTGCACTAGAGTGCAGTCTTCAGAGGACAACGGCAACATTTGGGGATTTCGGTGTTGGGGTAGAATGAGTTAAGATATTTCTTTACGCAAAAGTTAAAGAGAACGACTGCCAATGGTAAAGCTTGCAACGTTGACCGCGAATAGCACAAAGGTGTGGGGAAAAGGGGAAGCGACGTAGAGGGTATAGGAGAAGGATGGAAGGGGGTGGTGCTATGGTGGCGACAAAAGTTATAGTTAGTCATTTGTCACAGTCCGCGTTAATGTTACTGACACTTTGCCACTTCGCATACTCATCGCAATTGTTGATATAGGTTGTCTGAACGACACTAGTATTTTTGTGCATTACGAGATATGCTTTGCCATTGATTCCCGTCCCCTCGGGAGTCCGATCAGGGAGTTCAGTGTCAAAAGGTGAAAGTAGACGGCTTTAATTCATTAGAGACGTGCATAAACCGCGTATCCTGAGGCGGCACGCCTGGAGTGAGTTAAAGCCATCGACTTGTATATCTGACATTGAACTCCTTTGTGACATAAAACTCCTTGATGGGACCTGAGAGACGGCAAGGACTACTGGCAAAGCCTAACTCGTAGTAAAACGCAAAAAAAAACGATTTTGCCTTTAACCAGAAAAAAATGTCTTAGCACGATGTATACCCTAGAAAGACCCCAAGCTGAGTACGTGTGACCTAGAAATTGAAGGGATGCAAATGTCAGTGCTTGCGACTGTCAGTGAACTCTCTCAAGCGCACTTCACATGATTGGAATTTTTCTCTATAGTAGTGTCTAAGTTAACACATTTTGCCTTATTCTTTTGTTTTAAATTTGTTTTAAATCGACAGTAGTGTTCGGACATAACGAGTGCATAATTATAGTTATATTGTTGAATAACCCTCTTTGATTTTCATTTTCTGTCTTGTATTTTGTTGTTGCACCGTTTTGATTCACCTAAACGGTGTATGAGCTTTGCATTTTCTGTGTATGATATTATCTAAATCAACACGTTTCTGCATTATTTTTGTATGAAATTGGTACCAAAGGGATCACACGAAACCTGAGGGCAGTTGTTATTGTTGTCTAACCCCTGAATTGTTTATTTATCAGCATATTGAAATAAAAACTAAGGACAAAAATGCATAATAAAAAAAAGTAGAATAAAAGTGCCGTGAAAAAAAAGTGTCAATGAGATAGAGCTCTCAAGAGGAGGTTAGAGACATTATCATATGTGATAAGATGAGGCTCTTTTACACATGATGGTTAGGTAACATGGTGATAATTAGCCTCGAATGCTTTGTGAACGGGCAACCAGCGAATAAAAGCGAATAGCGCTAGGCCAATTAGAAAACAAACTCAACAGAGTCCAATAGAAAACAAAATTATCTCGATGAGTATTCACCTATTACAACCTGAGGCTGGGTTTGTTTTTAAATTCGCTTATTGTTATATGAAGGCTACATTACAGATTGGGAGACAAATCAGCCGTGTTAGATCAAGGGTGATGCCAGAATAACTTGGCGCCTCAGGCGCCAAGCTATTATGGCACCACCCTTGATCTACCATGGACAAATTTATTTCAAGCACTAAGTGTGTTAGGATGAAAAGGGTGAATAAAGCTGTGGCGTTACCTCGTATAACGCAGACGATTGTGACGCTGAGAGAAACTACACACACGATGACAACAACGGCGATGACTGTGGCAGTATAGTTTGTGGAAGAAGTGAAGCCAGTTTCCTCAGTTTTCACGTCAGTTGGAATAGTAGATGGGGTTACGACTGGTGGCCCCTCTTTAGCCGTGAAAGAAAAGGCAAACAACAGGGATTATTTGTTAAGTAAATTTATCAAAGACTTCCTAAAACCAGGGCATTTACATGCCACATTCGCTATTATTTTTCTCTGTCCGACTAACTTTTTCGATTGTCATATTATTTCACAAGAACAGTTAGTTCGTTAGTTATTTGAGCAGGTGACTAAAGCCATCTAACGGCGGCCCAAAAAAAACATACATGGTTAATCGATTCTGTACATCTTTACAGAATGTCAGACAATTTAATTTCAGACTACTACGTACAACGCGCATGTGCATGCTGACATTGATACTGCTCTCTAAAGAAGTACCTAACGGAGAAGAAACACGCTTAGAAAAGACGGGTACAACACAATTTATTAATATTTCGGGTAAACACCCTTTGTCAGAATAGACTAAGAAACAGAGAGATTAGCCGCTACTTATCTTCATTTGCAAAAGGCATGTGGCAACTCATTTATTGCTTATTATTTTGGTACTGCTCTCTGTAACGGTGGTTTACGTCCCGTCCACCCCCTCATACCCCCACCACCCACCTCCCCTCCCCTCCCCGCCCCGTCCTACGAACACACACCTTGTGCATGAAGCCCACCGTACTGTTTACCCGTAGTTGCATGCAACCACCATGGGATTAACAGTAAGGAATTGCGAGAACGAAGCGAACACCTGTTGATTGTCGTCGGATGTTCAATCCGCTCTCTTTCGCTCTGACACTTAACCCCTTCCCAGCCAAGGCACGAACATTTGGTTTCTGAAATGTGTGTTCACTGAACGACCCAAACCGCAACTGTCTAAAGAAAATGGACTCAAAGTGATCTCAGCAAGCGGCATAGATCCTCATGAGCCCCTGCGGCCGCGGGAGCTCATGAAGATCTAAGCCGCTTGCAGCTTGATCGCGTTCACTTTTTCTCGGCAGTGAAGGGGTTGGACCGCCTGAGCTATTTCGGACTCACCCGAACACTGTTTATTTAAACAGACCAGTATCTCCAACCTGCCCCACACCCAAACACCTCAACATACCGTTCCATCTGACTCACGCATTTGAACGAAGCTTCCGCGTGCACTGTTTCTCAAAAAATGAGAAAAGGTCATACAGTGCTTGACAGATAAAAAAAAAAAAAAGCTCCTTGGTCTGGCGGTGAGGGGATGGGGGAGGGGGAGGGGTGGTGGGAGGGGGGAGGAGGGTGAGTGCATAGGTGGGGGTGGGGGTCGGGGAGGAGGTTAGGAGAGTGAAGGAATGAGGGGTACTGGAGGTGGGGGTGGGGGGGGGAGAAGATGGAAAAAAAGGGTGGGGGACGAGGAATGCCGCCACCCCCGTTATAACAGACATAAGGGAAGTAAAGCTTCAGGGGGTGGGGTCAAGAGGGGGTGGGGGTGGAGGGAATGAGATACTGTAACTGTAAATAATACCGGGTGGCGGCAATGATTAACTTCGTCATAACAATTTTTATTAAAACTTCGGTCTGTTGCACACGGATAAGGGTGAGTCGAGCAAAGGGGAGGAGGGGGGGGGGGTTGAAGGTCAAGGTCTCACGCTTTTGAATCTTGTTCACTGTGTTCCAGCTGCCTAGGGTTAACACGTGTGCGGGGTGGTGTTACCTTCTATTATGACGGGTAGATCTAATTCCCCATTCCCCACGTCATTGGTCAGTGTCAGGCGCCGTGTTTTCTGGTCCTGTGTCCCCACATTGTCCACCCGGACACTCACTGTCAGGTCAGGAGGGGAGCCAGTCACGGCAGTAACAGTGCAGGCGTCCTCTGTACGCGATTGGAAAACCTTGCATTGTTTAAATGAAGTGTTGTGTGCTCGGACCTCCAGCTGCAAAGATGTTGTACCTTCACGGCTCAAGTGTAACTTGACCAGTCGAATCACTGGAGCACCTGACAAAAACAAAAGTGGTTGGGGATCGGGGATTCGCAACCATCCAACCACCCGCCCAACCCTAGAAACAAAATATCGGATGGAAGGGAGGAGAAAGTAAAAGCTTAGGGAAGGTGAATGTAAAAGGCGCGGGACATGCAGTTCCCTGTTTCACGCCTCTCCCTCCCCGCCCCACACACACGCCCATCCACCTCCCGCCACTTGATATTTTGAGCGTCTAGACAACATGGTATCTTCTAGCCCGGACACTCACCATTTTTCACAAAAGTTGGACTCATCATCTAGATAGAACTTACGGATTCTCCCGTGCCACTGAGCGATAGGTCTTGTGGCTGACGGCGGCTTCATGGCTTTCCGCTCACTGAGAAAGCCAAAGATCTTGTGGCGTACGTAATACACCATTTCAGTTCGTGGAAAATGTGTTGTACTTACAAGTATGCATATGTTTGGAATAGGTATACTTGCATGAAACCAGGATGCACGTAAAGAAAACTGCGGATAGAGAGCACCGTATCCATACTTACATCTGACCAGAAGTGTTGTTGTCAAGTTGTGACTGGCCCCTGGTGCCTGACAACGAATGAGGCCAGCGTCCTGACATCCCACAGCATCAAAGCTGTAGCGGATCTCTCCAGTAATGCCACTCGCGGTCTTTAAGATGGCGCCGTTACTGTCCAGCAGGTGGGCAACAACTGGAGGGTTACCGGCATCCCAGGTGCACTTGATGTCCACAGAAGTGTTTTGTTTAACAGGTGAAATGATCAAAGTTTGCCCAGCGTGTTGAGATAGACTGGTGACTTCAGGCGGGTCTGTGGACAATAGACGTTTTTCGGAAATCAGAAGTTGGTCAAAGTTGCACGGCTTTCGACGAAAACATTGGATGAACTCATTCGAGACGTGCCGCCTCCGGATACGCGGCATAAGCCGCGTATCCGGAGGCGACACGTCTCCAATGAGTTTAAATCCCGGACAAACATGCGATGTTGCATTGTTTTTACAGGGAAGGGTTAAATCCATTGTTTTTACAGGGAAGGGTTAAATCCATTGTTTTTACAGGGAAGGGTTAAATCCATTGTTTTTACAGGGAAGGGTTAAATCCATTGTTTTTACAGGGAAGGGTTAAAATCCATTGTTTTTACAGGGAAGGGTTAAATCCATTGTTTTTACAGGGAAGGGTTAAATCCATTGTTTTTACAGGGAAGGGTTAAATCCATTGTTTTTACAGGGAAGGGTTAAATCCATTGTTTTAACAGGGAACGGTTAAATCCATTGTTTTAACAGGGAACGGTTAAATCCATTGTTTTTACAGGGAAGGGTTAAATCCATTGTTTTTACAGGGAAGGGTTAAATCCATTGTTTTTACAGGGAAGGGTTAAATCCATTGTTTTTACAGGGAAGGGTTAAATCCATTGTTTTTACAGGGAAGGGTTAAATCCATTGTTTTTACAGGGAAGGGTTAAATCCATTGTTTTCGTTGACTCGCAGTCATCGACTATTATAATGGTTGATATAGGCGATAAACATACCGCATTTTTTGTTTTCATTATAACAATAGAAGGGCCTGTCAGCAATGGATACTCAACGCATTAATCCATAAGGTCAAAATTTACAAATGAGTGAGTTCTCCTCAAAACCGTTTGAGATTTAATGACCATGACAAATTAAAGATGATGCAGTTGGTTTTCTATAATGACGTCATTTTACTGAATTAATTGTATAGCCCGTTTCAGCAGTACCTGCTACTTTCTGATCCTGTTACTATCGGAGAGTACTGAGCTAACTCTCGTATACCCTAGTTTGTTGCGAAAGTTAAGAAGAAAAAAAAAATCCATTTAAACCGCCTTGTTCTAGAGATTAGTTTTTATTTCTCTATTTTTTGCCCTCTCATCGAGGGCTTTATCAAGGGAATGCCCAGGTAACAGGTAGCCAGGTAACAAAACAGGTACAAATAGACACCTGGTTATCTGTCACCTGGACATTCCCCTTATGAAGCTCTCGTTGAGAGGGCGAACACATGAGAAATAAAAACGCAACTCCAGAACACAGTGGTTTAAATGAATTCTTTCTTCTCATTATTATTTCACCAGCGCTTGGGTGTATTTTAGGAGTGTGTTGTGCCAGCAGTCCTGGACGGATAAGCATGACTGAAATACTCACACAAAACATTGAAGGTAATATTCCTTAGTTGCACATTATTGACCGACCACATCCAGAGAGTGGGCCAGTTGTCCGTCCTGTCCGGCACGTAAAGAAGCTGGTACATTCCAGTTGTCGGGTTACATGTGCAGTTAGAAATATTTTGGCGTGCCTTACACACGCCCACTTCGTGTAACAACAGGCATTGTACCTTACTTTGACTGGTCACTTTGGACACCTGAAGAAGAAGCGTACCGGAAGTGTCGCAGTCATGTTCCAAATGTAGCATAAAAGGAATGGACACGTTTTCGTTCTCCTTCGCAATAATTTCAGACCCGTGGCGAATCATTGGAAACTGGAAATTAGCACCTGTTAGTACAAAGACATTAAAAATTCATAAGTTATCCGCTCCAGTCCATGCAGCTACATTTATCTTCTTTACTGCAGTGAAAATACAACCACAATCACAATGCCAAAGACATAAATCCCTATGAGACCCCTGCAGTTGTTGGGGGCTCATAGGGTTCTATGCCTTTTGCCGAAGCCGCATTGTATCTTTGTTCCTTGCACAGATGAAGGTCTTTGGCTTTTATTTCGAAAAGATTTTAGGAGCGCAGTCTGCGACCGGTCGAAATGAAGATACTTACACCCTTGCTCATGCAGCCACCGGTACTGTAATCAGTGTGTTAGGCACTGTAAACAGTGTGTGGGGTACTGAAAAAAACAGTGTGTGAGGTACTGTAAACAGTCAGTTGGGTACTGTAAACAGTACCGGTGGCTGCATGCGCGGTGGGGGGTGGGTGGGGGGGTGGGTGGGTAATTGTATTAAATTTATTTACTGTTGTTTGTGAGCTGCTACGCTTCGTGTTAATCCCTCGCGCGCGCAGCGCACGAGGGATTAACACAAAGCGTAGCAGCTGACAAACAACAGTAAATAAAATAATAAAATGTAGAAATAAACTTTAGTCAAGCGGACAGTAAATGAAATGCATGTGAGGTGGGAGGAACTGCATGGATATATCCCGATTTACTACATTATTATGTACGTCGACATTTCACATTTCGTTCCATTCGTACATCATCAAAACTTTTTTTTTTTTTGTGTCGCACAAATATACAGCGGACAACATTATTCCAGATTAGAAAGAAATTAATGTAAGTTTAAATGTATTTACTTTTGTAAGTTTGTACACCAACTTCAAATACACAAGCAAACTTACATGTCTTGTTAGATGAAACACCAGCAAAGGATAGGAACAAATACAGTGAAATACACAATGTTCTTGATGTATTCATCGTGTACATGCTCTGTCTGTTTCATTTCCCTTTCTATTGATAATATGCATGATACAATGTATATGATACAAATGCAAAAAGTGTGCTTCGAAATCTTCCTTATTTCTCGAATATTTAGTCGATTAACACACACGCACACATGCACACACACACACACACACACACACATACACACACACACACTAAACACGCTCACGCACGCACGCACACACGCAATCGCACATACACACATGCGCGCAGACGATGACAGAGAGACAGAGAAAGATAGCGAGAGATGATGATGATGATGATGATGATGATGATGTTAATGATGATCATGATACTTTATTTGTCAAGGGTAAAAGCGTCAGTTTGCAATCTTGCTGTTGATGCAAGCTACATTAACGGACATAATTATGTGGAAAAGGGAAACACTAGCTAACGACTAAGGTTATCACACACACACACACACACACACACACACACACACACACACACACACACACACACACGTGCGCGCGCGCGTGCACTCACACTTTCACACGTATGAATAGTATCCTACTATATATGATCTTACATGCATTTCCACACTGGCTGCATGCGCGGTGGGGGGGGGGGGGGGAGGGGAGGGGGGTAATTGTATTAAATTTATTTATTTATTTTATTTATTCTTCAAACGAACGCTTGCGGACATGCAGTCTGTGCGTGTATGTGTGTGTGTGTGTGTGGGGGGGGGGGGCAGGGGGGGGTCGGGGGGGGGGGTTCGGTGGGGGGGGGGGGGCTACATATTATGACGCAGTAGATGCATGTGTAGTTTTTCTTTAAACTGTTGAAGAGAATTAATCAATCGCTCTGATAGAAGGAGGGTGTGATCATTGTAATAGTTGTCCAGATAAAGAAAGGTTTGTTTTTTAGAGACCAGTACGAGGACATGGTATTGGTAGAATGTCATTCCTAGAGGTCCTCTCTTCGCGCTGATTTCCAGCCGTTCGGAGCGTCGTGTACCCGGGAGTGATATTGTGCAGGAATGTGTGCAGAAGCGGCCATTTTTTAATACATCAAAAATCAAATGGGCCTCTGTCGGTCTGCATCGACCATATATAATGCATCCTTGTTGTTTTGATCTGATTGCCTGCTCAGCTGGAATTGCAGCAGAATATTTTGTGACTGTAGAGGCCAATGCGGGAGTGACAGTCCTTGTTGCAAAGATCATAAATGTACGTGGTCGTTGGTCTGATGGAGTTGTTGCACTCCTTTCTGCGTGCCCGCTTGTCTGCTGCTGCTTTCGACATCTCTTCCCCTGACTTGAGGTGTTCGCAGTGGTATCCGCAACGCGTTCCTAGGACCCAGTGTTAATGCCCAGTGCTCTCATGTCCCTCTTGCAGACATCTACATTTCGTAGCTTGTAGAGACCAGTGTTTCTTCTCTCAGCTGCCAGTTCTCCGTAGAGGATGTCTTTTGGGATGCGGCCATCTTCCATGCGGTGAACGTGGCTGTGCCAGCGCAGTCTGCGTTGTCTGTGTAGGGTGTACATGCTGGAAAGGCCAGCGCGTGACAGGACTTCGGTGTTTGTCACTCTATCTTGTCAAAATATGCCCAAGATATGGCGGAATCTTCTCAGTTGGAAGGCGTTATGTCTTCTCTCCTGTCTAGCATATGTGGTCCATGTCTCATTGCCATAAAGCAGTGAGCTGATGACGCAGGCGTTGTATACAGCCATCTTTGTTTTCACAGTCAGCTTGGGATTTGTCCACACGATTTGTGAGGCGTTCAAGGGTTTCAGCAGCCTTCTGATCCTTTTTGTCGATCTCGATGTCTAGAGAAATGTTAGTGGTGAGGGTGGACCGAAGGTACGTGAACTGGTGGACGACGTCGAGCTCGTAGTTGTCAGTGGAGATGAATGGTGGTGGCACTGTGTCCAGTTCCAGGACGTTGTCTTCTTTAGACTGATAGTCAGTCCAAAATCCTTGCCAGCCTGGGCGACTCTGTCCATCAGTGACTGCAGTTCCTGTTGGGTATGGGTCGAAACTGCCGCATCGTCAGCTAACAGCATGTTCCTGATGAGAGCTTCGCGTATCCTTGTCTTGGCTTTGAGGTGGGCAAGGTTGAAAAACCAGCCATCTGATCTTGTTCGCAGGTAGATTCCTTCTGTTACATTACCAAAGGCATGCTTGCGCAGGACAGCGAAAAGGATCACAAAGAGAGTAGGGGCCAGGACGCAGCCTTGTTTAACTCCGCTGCATACGTTAATGGGTTCATCTGTGCTGCCGTTGAACTGCACTGTCCCTTTCATGTTGGTGTGGAAGGATTCTAACATACACTGCAGTTTGGGTGGACATCCAATCTTTGAGAGGATCTTGAACAGACCGTCTCTACTGACCAGGTCGAAGGCTTTGGTGAGGTCAATAAAAGCGACATATAGCGGCTTGTTTTGTTCCCCGCACTTCTCCTGGAGTTGACAGAGGGAGATAACCCCGTTGACCGCTCAGCTCGGAAGCCACGCTGTGACTCGAGATGGACACGTTCTGCCAGCTTCTACAAACGGATCAAGATGACCTGGGCAAAGAGGCTGTTGACACAGACAAAGAACTGTAAGTTGCTTCATTTTATCGGTGGTTGAAACGTCCTCGTTGAGAGAGAGAGAGAGAGAGAGAGAGAGAGAGAGAGAGAGAGAGAGAGAGAGAGAGAGAGAGAGAGAGAGAGAGAGAGAGAGGAGAGAGAGAGAGAGATGATGATGAATCTTTTGATGATGAATCTTTATTTATTCAGGATAAAGCTATTAGGCAACTCAATGCCTGTCTTACAAGCTGTCCTGTAAACAAACAACATAACAGGAAAATAAACAGAGCATGCAAATACTAACAATAATAATAATAATAAGAAGAAGAAGAAGAAGAAGAGGAAGAAAAACTACGGGAAAAAAACGCAATGGAGAATTTGTAACTGCCTCCGATGCAAAAAGCAAGAGAACGAAACGCGTGCACAGCATTAATATTATACTCATCTAAGACAGTGTCATAAAATCAGCAGCATCAATAGCGTATAGTGACACCGACAACACAATAGATGATCAGGTAGCAAATTTAAGGAGAAAGAGAAAAAATTTGACGTTTACGTGTTATCAGCAGAATTATTTTTATATGGCAAACTGTGAAGTCACGCTGATTGAAAGTGAGTGTGCAATGCACGTTTAAAATGGATTTTATCGCAAAATGATTTAATGTTTAATGGCAATGAGTTCCAGACAGAACTACCAGAAAATAGAAGGCTTGACTTGTAGAGATCTATCCGTGGGCGGGGCAAGTGAAGCAAGTCATTCCTCGTAGGTAGGTGATGCCGAGGGCTGAAGTTAAATATCATGCGCAGATATTCCGGGGCTTGATAATGAAATATTTTGTGCATGAGGACGCATTTGTTAAATTTGAGTTGTTCCTTCAGTGTAAGCAGGCCAAGGGATTTTATTTTCTCAGCCGTGGAAATAGGGTTAGGAATAATTAACTTAACTGAACGACGATACAGCGAGTTTAGTTTTTTAAAATGAAGTTCACTGCATTCGTCCCACAAAGAGGACGCATAGTCACAGTGGCTTTTAATGTGTGCGTGAAAGAACAATGTACAGCACTTTGTACTAAGAATATGTCTAAGTTTAGATAGCAGAAATACATTCCTGGACAAGGTTTTGCACAAACTGTCGATATGTGGCGACCAGTTCAGCTGGTCGTCAATTACAACTCCCAGTAGGCGGTGCCTGGATACTTGTTGGATAGGTTTATTGCCAAGTGACAGTTTCAGAGGGGCAGGATGTAGCTGACGCTTTTGGTGGGTTGTTATCAACATGCTTTTGGTTTTAGAAGTACTGATTAGCATGCGATTTTGCGCACACCAATCTGACACTTCATCGAGACTCTGCTGGAGGATACAATTTAGCGTCGTTTCACGTTTGTCTGATGTATGCAGAGTTGAATCGTCAGCAAAGAGTTCGCATTTAACCTCAGGATTTGAGATGGAAAGAGGTAGATCATTGATGAATAAAGAAAATAAAAGAGGCCCTAGGATAGATCCTTGGGGAACTCCGTGCATCACTATACCTTCTTTCGAATACCGCCCATTTGAGTACACCTTCTGTCGGCGGTTACTGAGGTAGGAGGAGAAAAAAGCTATAGAGTTCGAATCAAGCTTATATACTGAAAGTTTCTTTAAAAGAATGTTGTGATCGACTAAATCAAATGCTTTGGTTAGGTCCAGAAAAACTGCACCATTTAATTTGGAATTGTTTATTGATGAGAGCCAAGAGTCAACAATGTGAACAAGGGCAGTATGACATGAGTGTTTAGGTCTAAAACCAGACTGAAGAGATACGAGGAGGCGGTGATTCTCCAAGAATTGGAGTAGGTGCTTATGAATGTGAATGAGAGAGAGAGAGAGAGAGAGAGAGAGAGAGAGAGAGAGAGAGAGAGAGAGAGAGAGAGAGAGAGAGAGAGAGAGAGAGAGAGAGAGGGAGAGGGAGAAATGAAATGAAATGAAATGAAATGAAACTTTATTTCTAAACGGAAGAAGCAGTTAGCACATGTGCCATTTTTCACGCTTGCCGTTGCTAAACTACAAAGGTACAAATCTGCTAAAGGTACAAAGCTACTATGATACAAAAGTACAAAGCTACTAACATGAAAGTGCACATAATATAACAAGTCGTTCAAAAAGAGATGGATAAGGCAAAAATGGAGGGCACCAATTATGATTACTAACAATGTGAACGGGGGAAAAAAAAAGATATCTTTAAAATTCCTTCTTTCACTGAAATCAAACACGCGCGCACGCTCGCGCCGCATGCTCACACACACACACACACACACACACACACACACACACACACACACCCATATACACGCGCGTGCGCGCGGAGGTTAATATCAAGGCTTTAGGCGATGGAGATATCCGAACCAGTGAATGAGCTGTTAGATAGCAAGTACTTGAAGAGGCTTTCCTTGAAAGAGGGGAGTGAACCAGTGTGTGTTATGTGCGCTGACAGTTTATTCCAAAACGAGGCGCCCGAGAAAGCAAGTGTGGTTTTAAATAAATCTATCCTCGGGCGTGGTGTGATGAAGTTTCGCCTTGATGTTGAATAGCCTGAAGCTACCTTGGTGAAGAGATTACACAAGTATTCAGGGTGGATTTCATTCCAGATTTTATACATGACTACCCCTTTGTTAAAGAGATGGTGCTTGTCAAGAGGAAGCATTTTTAGTTTTTCAAATTTTTGGTCAGTAGAAAGAGCTGGATCAGGCAGGATCTGCTTCACTGCCCTGCGATGCAAGGAGTTAAGCCTCTTCATGTGTATGTCACCACTGCCGTCCCATGTCGTGGAGGCATAATCGATGTGGGATTTGACATGGGCATTGTAAAATAGTTTGCAAGTGTCGACATCAATAAGATATTTTAGCTTAGACAGCATAAACACATTTCTGAACACAGTTTTACAGACAACATTGATGTGAGATTGCCATTTCATCTGGTTATCAACAATAACTCCAAGTAGGCGATGTTCAGTTACTTGTGTAATGGTGTGGTCTTGGATTTCCAGGCTAAGCGAAAGTGGCTTGAGCTGATGCTTCTGCCGGGTTGCTATCGTCATACATTCGGTTTTGGTGGGATTAAGGATCATTGCATTATGTTCACACCATTTGGAAATTTCACTCAGTCCCTGTTGCAAACGATCATTTAAAGACTCGACACACTTATCGGGGGTGTGGATTGTTGCGTCATCGGCAAACAAGTCACATTCAATTCTGTCATTCATGAAATGTAGTGGCAGGTCATTGATAAATATGCAAAAGAGAAGAGGTCCCAGGACAGAGCCCTGGGGCACTCCTCTTGTTACTAAACCACTTGAAGAGTAAGATCCATTGGCTATCACGCGCTGCTGTCTGTCTGTAAGATAGGAAGCGAAAAACGAGGTTGTTTTAAAGGAGTGAACAGATGCCTGAGAACTGCCGTCTGATGTATGAAAACAGTTACTTGAAAATAAACCATCCAGATATATACTGAGCTTGAAAAGGAGAATTTCATGATCTACCATGTCGAAAGCTTTCCGAAGGTCTATGAAAACAGCACCTGTGAATTCGCCTTTGTTCATTGAACTTAGCCACGTGTCAGTAAGTCGCGATAAGGCTTTATGACAACTATGCTTCGGGCGAAAACCTGACTGGAGGGGTGGATTAATTTGCGTTTCACCAGGTATTCTAACAGATGCTTATGAATGTGTCGTTCAAGGGGTTTACTTAAGACAGACAAAAGTGAAATGGGGCGATAATTGTTAACATCGGACAGATCTTTTGTTTCAGGTAGGGGAATAACTTTAGCTTTATTTAGTTCTTTTGGGAAAATATTTTTCTGTATGCATAAATTGTAGACATAAGTTATTGTTTCTACAACATAGGGAAGTGATAGTTTCAGTATTTTGGGGCTTATTTCATCTGGCCCGGAAGATTTTTTATTCTTTATGGAACTTATTGTCTTACCAACCTCGTGAACTGCCAGAGGTGGAATAGCAAAAGGATGAAATCTCGCAGTTCGCGTTCTACAGAAATCAATCAGGGTGTCAGGACAGGTATAAGGCCGAGAATTTGTTTTAGAGGAGACCAGGGACTCGGCAATTGATAGGAAATGATCGTTAAAATTATCGGCAGTCAGAGTAGTCGGGATTACAGTGGATTTCCTTCTTTTGCCTCTAGTCACTACGGCCATAGCGCGCTAGAGCATGGACATATCAATGTCTTGTTTAATCAAACGATCAATAAAAGATTTTTTAGCCTGCCGCACTAAACATTTGACACGATTGCGCTCACGTTTAAATTCAGCAAAACTCTTCTGTTTTCTCAGATCATCTCTCACCCTCATGGCCTGAATGATGTCTTGAGTCAGCCACGGCGGGAGTGATGCGTGTTTGACTCGCCTCCGCCGCACAGGCGCGTGTTTATTTAAAATAGTAAGAAAAATGCTATACCAGACAGACAGAGCGAGACAGGGTCAGTTTCACTAAGCACTTTCTCAAAAGGTGCGTTATTAAGTTCAGATAAAAAGTCGCTCTCACTAATTTTTTTTTAAAAGATCGATAGGTGATATACGTATGACATCCTTTCTTTGCTTTTGGGAACTTAGTGGACCACGTACAGCTGATGGGAAAGTGATCACTGATGCCAAGGTTACCGACAGACACATTATGAACAGACTCCGGCTTTGTGGCATATATGTGGTTTATGAGTGTAGATGTTGTTGGTGTTATTCGTGTCGGCAAAGTGACTAACTGTTTAAGACCCAGCAACGTCATTGTAGAGTCCCATGCATGATGAGGCCTTAACATGTCTATATTAAAATCTCCCATAAGTATGACATTAGAATTAGGTTTACAGGCTTTATCAAACATACTAAGAAAATTATCGTACCACTCAAAGTTTGCAGCAGGGTTGCGGTACAGAAAACCGATAAGAAATGATGGTGATTGGGGGGCTTTCAGCTCAAGCCACATACACTCAACTTGCTCAGTTTCTAAGTCATGTCGTCTACGTGTAAGAGCTTGAACAGACGTGTGAATATAAGCAGCTATTCCTGTTTGTCCATGGGCCGTTGGATCACGTCTCAGGACAGAAAAGCCAGGAACCTGAATTGATTCATCAGATACATTAGAACCAAGACGTGTCTCAGAAAATCCAAAAATATGAAATGGGTTTGAGTCATTCAGGTAAACGGAAATATCAGCAAGTTTGGCATATAGATGGTATACATTTAAATGCCCAATGCGGAGATTTTTTACTTTCACGTCTGCTTGATTGATCGTGGCAGATGAGAAAGAAACGAAGGTGGCGAAAATGAAAGTAACAATAAGTACACTTAACGTAATACAGCTATTGATAATAATAGTAATAAGTACACAAACACAAATAATAATAAAACCAAACAATGAAAGCGACAATAATATTGAATCAAAGCAAACAAGGATTAGGCTTAGAAGTACTGAAGAAGAAGTATAATTTTAAGAAGAACAAAAATTATGATGTTGCAGTAGCAGAAGAAGTAGAACCAGTATTCAGTCGGCGAAAACGTTTTCAAAATGAGAGTAAACACCTTTTATGCGCAGAAAGAGAATATTGCGTGTGGTTGCTGAGGCTGTCCGTATAGTACTTTTATAGCTTAGTACAAGTCCCTCCCACAGTCCACACGATCGCGGTCCACACAGCGTGCGGCTTAATTATAAAGCATCAATGTGAAAGTACACCTGTCCAGGTTTCACTAAAGTGCTGGTCAGAGAAAACATTGCGCAACACACTCAGGCACAGTTATACGGCGTTGGATTGTCACTGAGATGATGCAGAAATCCACAAAACTATAATAATAAGACACAGACTTCATAATAAGGAAGAGTACAGTCCGTTGTCTGCAAACAAAATAACGTAATGCACAAACTTAAACTGGCCACATGTGTAGCAACTACCACATCAAGAATATTATCTCACCACAAAATCAGGAATAGTATTTCACCACGTTGATTGACTCATTGCTAAAATACCCAATAACAGTAGTTATGATCTACGGACCATATCACATTAAAGGAAACATATAAACCGTGACAGCTTAAGAATAGCCTGGCACTTTAGGCACCACGCTATTGGGCGCCGCCCTCGCACTATCAGGAGTCAATGGGTCCGTCCAAAATAGGTAAAATAAAGCTGGACGAGAATGCGATAAAGGGTCACATAATGACGGGTGACGGTGACAAAAGTTGAAATGATTGAAGACGGTCCGCGAACTAATTATGTCCCATAATCCATTTCCAACAAGAGACATACATTGTCACGAGCTCCTTCATCCGCAGGGACTCATGATAATGTATTCCTCCTGCTAACTGAACAGGCTGGCTGACGGAGGCTACTTCTCCTTTGTGAGCTCGACAAAAACGGTTACTGTTAACAGTAAAATTGCGCAATCGCTTGTGCAATGCTGACACTCAGAGCTTGAATGTTGTCGAAAGGAGAGGCCGGGGCGGCTAAGCCGCTTTTCTCCCACCTTCTGTTTCTTGATGCCAACATGGTCGGAGAGCTGATCGGCTGCAGTGGAGGAAATTGCGAGTCGTTACGGGTGTTAGGTGGTGGCCTGATGGCGTGACCGCGCGCGGCTGAGTGGAGAGGGTGATTCTCTTCACCTCCTCCTGCTGACGGTGACTCGGAGGGACGACGACGATTTACGGCCCGGTGATCGTAACTCCTCGTATCCTGAGAGTCCTCATCTGAGGACAAGTGCGATCTGACGAAACGGTTCATATTGCACTCCAGCGCATGCACGCCATGCTCGCTAGGGTGCAGTTTGTCAAAGTACATAGCCTGCTTTGGAGCGCCTCTAGTGGACAGGAAAGACGACGTGCGGTCGATGAGCGTGGTCTTTTCCTGTTTGCAGACTGCCTGCAGTGCTTTATTTGACTCGTAGGCAGGTTTGTGGAGAGGGTGGTAGCGGCCGCGATTTGGGAGGAGGGTGGACATCTGCAGTCTGGATTTGGGGAAACACACTACTAGCATGCGGCACAGCTTTAACCAGGTCTACTGGCTAATAGGCCCATGCCAGCAGCTGTTGATGCCGATGTGAACGGTGACGGTACGGATGTTGGGGTTGTGGGGCTGTGTGTTCAGCCACTGCGTCAGATGATCCACCCTGAGATCAGACACCGACAAGTTTTGCATGATTGACTCATGAGTAGACATTCTCTTCTCATCCATGTATTTAGTGACTGAGTCCCTGATGAGAAGAGTGTTGACCTCAGGGCGAATTTTCATGGCGCGGAGTCTCTCCAGCGGTGTCAGGTTTTCATTGTCGCGTCGACTGGCAGGTCTTCCGTCATTGTTCTTGGGGATGGGTGAACAACCAGGAGAGTCAAGTTCTTGCTCCGGGTTTAACGCTTGGTACCTGTTAGTAACAGGAATAGTTGGCCCTACGCTGCTATTGTTAGAGTGGAACCCATGTGGTTGAGGCGTAGTACCGGATGCTGGCGGAGAAGGGGATTTATTTTGCGAAGAAAGATTGGTGGGTGAATGTTCTGTCGTACTGACTCTCACACTCTTTTTTTGTAATGGGGTCCACGTATCTAGTCGCTTGCAGATTTCCTCTAATTTCCCAGTGTGAGAGTCTCTAGAGGAAACAAGTTTGCTGATTTTCTCACTGAGCGTTGTTTGACTCTTTCTCAGCGCCTCTGCAGTTTTATCGATGTTTTCCCTCACACTCGTTTCAACAGCCTTGATCTCATTCTTGGCCTTCACCTCGCTGTCCAGGACAAGTGAGGTCAAGGTGTCGTAACCCTGTTTGAGGTCAGCAAACTCATTCTTGACTCCCTGCAGCTCAGCACGGCACTGGCGAAGTTCTGAGTGGAGAGTGGTGATGGTGGCTGAAGACTCAGCTAGTTGGTGCTGCAGAGCGATGATCAGTCTCATGGCCGTGCTGTCAGATACAGGAACGAGTGAGGTTGATGACGGTGAAGTAGTATTCTGTGTGTTGGGTATGTCCACTACAACTGTGTTAACCTTAGCTGAGGGCACGCCCTGGGCGAGTTCGCTAGCTTGGCAGGGGAGAGAAATCAGGGCGCTGACGCCTTCATGGTTGGCTGGTTCGATGCTAGTTGCAGATATGTTAGTCACAGGCACGGGTGTTTGAGACGGAGGGTAGGGCGTTGGGGGATTAGGCCCAAAGGCAGCTGTGGTGTGGTTGCAGCGCGGGGCACAGGAGGTAGCAGTGCCCGGGGGGCTGGGGTGTGCTTCACTGCACATCGTCACGCCCCTATCATCTGTTGACTCTCTTGGCTTGACTTCGCGAACGAAGATTTTATAGGAGTTGCCCACGACGTCTGCAGGCTTGTTCGTGGCTGCGGAGGCCAATCCGAGACAGGCAGGTTCGACTGCAGTGGCTGCAGGGGAAGGTATGGCCAGGGTTCTGAGCTACGGCATCTCTGTTTTTTCTCCTGAGCCGCTTGTCCTTAAGGCTAGCTCTGTGAGAGTCCTCAAAGGAGACAGCTGCCTTGTAAATGGTGGAGCGCCAGGTGTCACGGTCCGCAGCAAGCGAAGACCACTGGTGGTGGTCGATTTGGCAGGCACTAAGTGACTTCTTGAGACAGTCTTTGTATCTCTTCTGTGGTGCCCCTCTGTCACGGTGTCCAGTAGCAAGCTCGCCGAACAGGGTGATCTTTGGTAGGCGATGATCCTCCATCCTGGAGACATGCCCCGCACAGCGGAGCTGTGTCCGCAGCAGCAAAGCCTCGATGCTCACAGTTTCAGCCTGTTCAAGGACCTCGACGTTGGTGACATAGTCACTCCAGTGAATGCCCAGGATGGTACGCAGGCAGCGCTGGTGGAAGCGTTCGAGGAGTCGTAGTTGGCTGCGGTAGAGGGCCCAGGACTCGGAACCATAGAGCAGGGTGGTGAGGACCACAGCTCCGTACACGCTGATCTTGGTGCCTGTTTTCAGCTGTTGATTGTGCCACACCCGCTTGAAAAGTCGCCCGAAAGCGCTGTTCGCTTTTGCCAGCCTGCTGTCAAGCTCCTTGTCCAGCTTGGCGTCCGACGTGATAATGCAGCCAAGGTAAGTAAACTGGTGCACTGACTTTAGTTCAGACTCGCCAATGGTGATGTGAGGAGGGCGATACACTGTCTTGGGTGCCGGCTGATGGAGGACCTCTGTCTTTTTCAGACTGACCTCGAGTCCAAAGAGCTGGGCAGCATCTGCGAAGCAAGACGTGATGCGCTGCAGGGCTCTCTCTGTGTGTGCAACGAGGGCAGCATCATCAGCAAAAAGCAGCTCACGAATCAGTTGGTCTAGGGTTTTCGTGTGGGCCTGC
Source organism: Semisulcospira habei (assembly GCA_036245525.1). Taxonomy (NCBI): domain Eukaryota; kingdom Metazoa; phylum Mollusca; class Gastropoda; family Semisulcospiridae; genus Semisulcospira; species Semisulcospira habei. The sequence goes on from BTPG01000003.1 coordinate 3,286,000, forward strand.
AGTCGTCTGAGGCTGAACAGGCTGCCATCGAGACGATACCTGATGTACACTGCATCGTCATCATCGAGGTCCACTGTGGCCTGCTTCAACATCATGCTAAAAAAGATGGTGAAGAGGGTCGGTGCCAGCACGCAGCCCTGCTTTACGCCGTTGAGAATAGGGAATGGTTCCGAGAGGTCATTGTTGAGTCTGACCTGGCCTTGCTGGTCCTCGTGTAGCTGGACAATCATGTTGAGGAACTTTGGGGGACAGCCAAGTCGCTCCAGGATCTGCCACATGCCTTGCCTGCTCACAGTGTCGAACGCTTTTGTTAGGTCGACAAATGTTATGTACAGACCTTTGTTCTGCTCGCGGCACTTCTCCTGTAGCTGTCTCAGCACAAAGACCATATCGGTGGTGCTCCTGTTTGCTCTGAAGCCACACTGGCCCTCTGGGAGTTGGTCTTCAGCGATGGCAGGTACCAGCCGATTCAGGAGCAGCTTTGCAAGGATTTTCCCAGCAATGGACAGCAGGGTAATTCCCCGATAGTTGGAACAGTCAGACTTCTCGCCTTTGTTCTTGTACAGGGTGATAACGACTGCATCACGGAGATCTTTTGGTAGTGTTCCTTCCTCCCAGCAGCAGAGAAAGAGGTCATGGAGCTTGTTGTGCAGTGCTGTGCCTAAAAGTTTCCAGATCTCTGGTGGTATTCCATCGATGCCTGCTGCTTTGCCACTCTTGAGCTGGTGGATGGTTGTGAGGGTCTCTTCAGCGGTGGGCGGTTCGTCCAACTCAACCTTTACTGGGAGGTGTGGGATTTGTAGGACGACTGCTTCTTGAACAGTGCGCTCAGCGCTGAAGAGGCTCTGAAAGTATTCCGACCAGCGGTTCAAGATGGAGGTATTATCTGTGAGGAGTGCCTGGCCATTTGCGCTTCGCAGGGGACTTTGTACCAGGTGCCTGGGGCCATACACTGCTTTCAGTGCTTCGTAGAAGCCCCTGTAGTCACCATTGTCAGCACAAAGCTGGGTCCTCTGTGCAAGTCTGGTCCACCACTCATTCTGGAGATCTCTGAGCTTGCGCTGGAGACTGCTACAGACGAGGCGGAAGGCAGACTTCTTCACAGGGCAGGAAGGCTGGGCTAGGTGGGCCTGATGGGCGGCTCTTTTTTTTTTTGCTAGGTGTTCCTGGATCTCTACATCGTTTTCGTCAAACCAGTCTTTGTTCTCCTTTCTGGCGAAACCCAAGACTTCTGCAGAGGATTTTGCAATAGCAGTTTTCAGTTGTTCCCAAAGTGTTTCAGGGGAGGAGTCTACTGGGTCCGCTGTGTCTTTGAGCCTGCGCTGTAAATCTGTCTGAAAGGCAGCTTTCACATCGTCACGCTGAAGGCTGGCAACATCGAGCTTTTTCTTGGGGGGCCCCCATTTCTTGGGTTTTGGCTTGAAGTGGAGCCTGAGTTTGCAGCGGACAAGGCAGTGTGGCACTCTGCGCTGGGCATCACTCTGGTGAGGAGGACATCACTGCGGTCCCTCTGACGCACTAGGACATAGTCGATAAGGTGCCAGTGTTTGGAGCGAGGATGCATCCAGGTGGTCTTTCGACTGTCCTTTTGCTGAAAAGTAGTGTTGGTGATGACCAGTTGCTGCTCCGCACAGAACTCCAACAGTAGGCGGCCATTGTCATTGCAGTTCCCCACGCCATGCTTGCCGAGGACTCCTTTCCAGGCTTCAGAGTCCTGGCCCACTCTGGCGTTGAAGTCGCCAAGGATGATGACTTTGTCGTCTGCAGGGGTACTCTGTAGGAGGCTGCGCAGGTCAGTGTAAAACTTGTCCTTTTCAGCAGGCTCTTTGCAGACAGACTGTGCACTGAACAGACAGAGTTTTAGGTTGGGTGAGACAGAAGAGGAAGAAAAAGAAGGAACGGATGAAGAAGAGGACAACGGAGGAGGAGTGTGGGGAGGGGGAAAAGTGGATGGAGGGGGGAAAGATGAGGGAGGGGGGAAGTAGGGAGGAGGAAAAGACGGGGAAGGAGAACCGGGCAAGAAAGAGGATGCGAGAGGAGGGTGAGGGGGGGGGGAGAGGAAAGGGGAAGGAAGGAGAGTAGAAAAAGATGAGGAAGAGCGAGGGGGAGGGTGAAGGGGGGGGGGAGGAGGGGACGAGGAGGAAAAAGCAGGCGGAGGAGGAGGGGGTGAGGAGAAAGAGGGGGAGGAGGGTGGGGGAGGAGGGTGGGGGAGGAGGCGGTCGAGGAGAGCAGGGAGCGGTAGGTGAGGAAGACAGGAGAAGAAGGAAGGGATGGGGGGGGGGGAGGCGGAAGGGGTGGAAGGACATATTAAAAGGGGAAGAAGTGTGTGGGTGTGGTGGTGAGTCGTGCCTTCTGCTAATTTCACCTCTGCGGCCTCTCTTTCGTGTGCTTATTAAAAGTCATTAAAACTTGACCGCGTGCACTTAGAGGCTGGCTGCTGTGCACGGAAGAGTTAACAGTGTAATGTGATGTACTTAGGAACTCTGAATCCACTTTTCATGTTTTTCACAGCTGTTTTTAGTTGCAAATTTTGTCCATGAAAGTCAACTTACGTATTTAGCACCCAAGACCAGTCTTTCATTGTATAGTAATATACATGTAGTACGCATGTCCTGGTTTTACTTAAGTTTTCTCATTCTTGACTTGGTCTTTGGTATCCTATCGTGCAGCGTCTTTATATTTAAGCTTTTCTTTGAACCATAACGTTTCTGTGCTTATGTCTCGCATATTTTATTAACCCTTTTAGCCCCAAGGTCCCATTTCTCAAACCCCACCACAGTGGGCAGATGTTCACATCTGCACGGGACATAGACGACCCCGCCCTCCACGAGTCGCCTGCTGCCTTGCAGGCCTGGCCGCTTGGCTGCGGAAAGGCTAAGGGAGGAAACCCCTGACATCAAAGCCCCCGTGTCTCCGGGGAAGGCTTTTGAGCCAGAGACTAGGACAAGGACAGTCTGATATAAAACCTACGACCCGAGGACCTCGATGCCATCGTCCCAGCTTGCTAGGCCATGGCAGATGAACCAAGGGTTTAAAGGGTGGGGCCAGTACTGCGCACACTGCACTCCACCAAAAATCTCCACCGCGCAGGCTTTAGGAAACGTCCACGGACCATGACACCGACCATTCCAAGTCCTGTAGCGATGGGCGAGGGGCGAAACGGCAGGTGAAAGATGTCACTGGAAGCCGCAGTCTCAAATCTGCATGCAGGCGGTTCAGGATATTGGTCGCCTGATCTTGACATGGGGATGACAACATCACTCGGCACACCCTGAACGACCAAGCAGCCTTCTCTAGGGACAGCACTGCTTGCTCCACACGGAGAGGGGCCTAGAAAAGGTGGCCTAACCAAAGCTCGTCCCCTCGCAACCCCAGTTGGCTAGCCGCGGTCAACGGGCATCTTCTCCTGCGGTCAAAAAACAAGAAAGAATAACGGATCCACTCTCATGACGACCACGACCGGACTCAACGTAGCATGTTGGAACGTCCGAACCATGCTCGACAAAGCAGACAGCGGACGCCCTGAACGTCGCTCTGCCCTCATTGCCCATGAATTGCGGAGGTTAAACATCGACATCGCCGCGCTCAGCGAAGTACGCCTTCCGGACGAAGGCAGCCTCCAAGAACTTGGTGCTGGGTACACCCTCTACTGGTCAGGCAGGCCTGCATCAGAAAGACGGCTTTCAGGCGTGGGTTTCATGGTCAAGACATCCATTGCGACTAAGCTGGAAAACCTACCAACGGGCCACTCAGACCGCATCATGTCCATGCGCCTCCCACTGAGACACCAGCAGCACGTCACCCTTCTCAGTGCGTACTCCCCAACCCTCTGTTGACTTGATAGCCAAGAAATGATGATTGACACATGACGTCATCGTGTCAATGAGGGGTTCCGATTTCGATATGTGCCGGGGACCAGAAGAATCAGCAGAAAGGGAGGGGTGAAGAAGGGGGGAGTGCTAGTGGCGATTACAGCGTTTAAGATGGCCGGGCTGAGATGCGAGTGGAGACTGGGAGGGTGAAATTGAGGAGTCAGATGAGGGGGGTTCAATGGCAGGTATTGACGGGGTACTCAGTGTGTGTTCGGATGAGGAATTAGATATCGGGGGTTCAATGTCAGGCGTAGTTGTCTCGTCAGACATTGTGCTCACTATTGTTTTCATCTTGTCAAACTCCTCATCCACCCACTGTCGGCATGCGGTCCCCTGCACAAGCACAGTGCCTGTAGTATAGTAGAGGGTGATAGTGATAAGCTTGCTCGATTCGAGGTAGAGTTGGAAAAATGTCTTGTAGAGATTAGAAGGGGAAGGGCTGCACAGTGGAGTGGGGAGGGTGATGATGCTGGGCTGATTGCTGGGTTGCTCGTAGTCGAACCAGTCGGCGGTAATGGCGGCTGGATACCCTGCGACGTACCGTGTGTGGAGTATGCATCTCCATAGCGGGAGTTTATCGCTAGTGAAAGTCTTTTGAATAGGATCCATTGTATGGCTAATTTTCTCAATGGAAGTGTCCATGGCGTGCTTGGCATTTGCGGCAGATCGGGTGATAGGGCCCATGGTGGTGGTGGAGGGGTAGAGGAGGGGGGCAGTGGTGGTAGAGGGAAGGGGTGGTGGTATGCTACACATGAAGTGCCAGCATAGAGCTAGCAGCCCATGGTGAAGGGAAGGTGGACTGAGGGGAGGGTGTGGTGGTGGAGAGAAGGGGTGGTGGTATGCTACACATGAAGTGTCAGCATACAGCTAGCAGCCCATGGTAAAAGGAAGGTGGACTGAGGGGAGGATGGTAGGATAGTCAATTATTTGACGTGGTTGGCGCGGGTGGAGGGGCCCATGGAGGAGGTGAGTGTGGTTGGCGGATTACATAGCTGATGCCAGCCTCGCGGTCATGCCGATTGCCAAGATAGCTCACTGATGCGCTCAAGAGTGACGGCGGCAGCGACTGTCAAGCACTGGGGCCCGGCTAGCGTCAGTTTACTTTACCACACATCTGGAATGATACGCTGAAATGTGAGCTCGCACTAGCAGAGCGGTCTGTTTATACCTGCTGTCACCACGTCTAATCAGTACCCGATGGAAGCAGTTACATAAAAACCCAATAGCATCATTATATACAGGGAAAATAAAAACACTCATCACACACACATGCACACACGCACGCACGCGCGCGCGCCGCTCACACATACACCCACACGCACAAACAAACACGAGCACACACACGCACACACACATAATATATATTATAAAAACAATCTGTATGAAATACATGAGGTACAGGAAATATTACAGTACCTGAGAAACGTACTAAGTCTGACTCATCAGGTAATCAAAAAGTTTTGTTTGAAAACTTCCTGGTGAGGTAATAATTTTCAAATGTGCAGGGATAGAATTCCAAGCAAACGGACCAGAGAATGACATACTAGTTTTAAAAAAGGTCAATTCTTGGCAGTGGTAGGGGTAAGGTATTGTTTCTTGAGGTCCGTTCACGTTCTTGGTAAGATATAAATTTAGTGATTAGATACTGTGGTGTCATATTATTCAGTATCTTATGCATATAGACGCATTTGTTTAATGTAAGTTGCTGCCGCAGACCGAGAATGTTTAAATGTCTAACTTTGTCTGTGGTAGGGATGGGGCGTCTATCTATCATTTTTACAGCTCTTTTGTATATGGAGTTTAATCTCTTCATGTGGACATCACTGCAGCCGTCCCACACTGTGGAGACATAATCAACATGGGACTTTATATGAGCATGAAAAAACAATTTACAGGTATTTGAATCCGTTACATGTCTAAGCTCGGACAATAAGAAAGTGTTTTTAGCAATGGTCTTACAAACAGCATTTATATGGGTCTCCCAGCACAGTTGTTCATCAACATGTATTCCTAAGAATTTACGCTCAGTGACTTGTTCAACAGGTTCAGCGTTTAATTGTAATTGTAGTGGCTGTAGTCGGCGTTGATGTTTTTGCCGCGTGGCGATTAAGATACTCTTTGTTTTTGCTGGGTGAAGAACCATATGGTTCTGTCTACACCAGTCAGATACCTCATTGAGACTGCATTGTAAACTATGGCTAATGTCCGTCGTTTTTTTTCCAGAAACATGAAGACTCGTATCGTCAGCAAATAGATTACAATTAACGTCAGAATTAGTGATATGCAACGGTAGATTATTAATAAATATTATTAATAGAAGAGGGCCCAAAATAGATCCCTGGGGGACGCCATATTTTACATTTCCTTGCTTAGAGTATCTTCCATGGGCGTACACCATTTGTTTTCTGTCTTCGAGATATGATCGGAAGAATGCTATAGCGGTTGTGTCCAAGTGATAAACTGTTAGCTTATTTAGGAGAATGTCATGGTCCACAAGGTCAAACGCCTTTTTAAGGTCTAAGAAAACTGCTCCTGACATTAGGCTTTTATTGATTGATTCCAGCCAGCTGTCTACAATATGTGTCAGTGCTGACTGACAAGAATGTTTCGGTCTAAAACCAGACTGGTGAATATTAAGTAATTTACCTTTTTCCAGAAAATCAAGGAGATGTTTTTGAATGTGCTTTTCAAGGGTTTTTTGACAAAGCTGACAGAAGGGAGATTGGACGATAATTATTAATATCTTCAAGATCTTTAGATTTAGGGATTGGGATTACCTTTGCTTCTTTAAGAATGATTGGAAATGTACTTTGCTTTATGCAGAGGTTATAAATATATGTTAGTGATTCTACTGTATACGGTAATGAGTTTTTTAGGGTTTCATTATCAATGCCATCAATGCCAGCAGACTTTTTGTTGGGCATGCTAGAAATATATCTGCCGACTTCCGCAACTGTAATATCAGGGATGGTGAAAGTATTTGATATAGTTGTTTTTTTTAAAAGTGTTCTCTGAGAGAACTCGGCACTTCATACGGTTTACTGTTATTTGCAGCTGACAATGCCAATATTTCGGCTGTCGTTAAGAAATGGTTATTTAATATATCAGCTGACATATGAGATGAGATTTCGGGTGCTGATTTACCCTTCGTTATGACGTTCAGAGCTTTTCAAACAGATGCCGTGTCCTTTTTGTCTCGAATCATTTGTTGGAAAAAAAAACTTCTTAGACGCTCTAACTAAATATTTGACACGATTGCGTTGTTTTTTGTAATCTTCGTACTTTTGCTCCTTTTTCAGATTGTCTCTAAATGACATGGCCTGCTTGATATCCGCTGTTAACCACGGTGGTATGGTGGAATGTTTAACTCGTTTTTTACGTATTGGCGCATGTTTATTGAGGACGCTGAGAAACAGATCCATCCAGCACGACAAGGCACTGTCAGGAGATTGGTGATCATAAACCTCAGTAAACGGAGCATTGTGCAGGTCCCATAGAAATTCGTCTTTATTAAAATGTTTAAAGGAGCGATATTTTATAGTTTATGTCTTTTATTTTTTTGCTTGTCTAGTTTCATGTAGACGTTACAACATACTGGGTTATGATCGCTGACCTGCACATTTGATATTTTATCGTCATTTGTCACGTAAATCTGATCAATTAAGGTTGATGATGTAGATGTGGTTCTAGTGGGTTTTTTAACTAATTGTTTTAAACCAAATAAGGCTGTTGTTGATGCCCATGCAGCATGGTGTCCTTTGGGCTTAAGTAGGTCAATGTTAAAGTCGCCCAGAAGAACATTGTTATCTTTACTTTGATTAACTTTATCCATCATTTCTAAAGTCATCATACCAGTCCCAGTTGTTTGCTGGATTTCTATAGATAAAGCCAACCAGGACTGTGGGGGATTTAGATGTTTTCACCTCGACCCATAAACTTTCAACTTCGGCTGACTCTAAGTCCTGTCGTCGTTTAACGTTATTTAATTATCGAATCCTGTATATATACTGCTAGTCCAGTGTGCTGGGGACTTGAGGCATCTCTGCGGAGTACTGAGAAGTTTGGGACTGAGATGGAGTTATCCCTGACAGTGCTTTTGAGCCTCGACTCGGATACACCAAAAACATGAAAATGTGTTGGCGTGTTCAAGAACACAGACAAACCTGGCACCTTATTAACTAAATGGTAAATGTTCAGGTGACCAACTCTCAACTCATCAGGTCGTTGTGGGGCAGTTTTTACATTATATTTTGGCTTGTTGGTAACAGAACAAACGTAGCAATAATATCCCCCCCCCCAAAAAAAAAAAAAAAAAAAAAATCAAAAAAAAAAAAAATAAATCAAATAAAAATAATGTCAATGTATAAATGAATAAGAAAGCGACAAGAAAACGTGGGAAAAACAACAGCAACAAAAATAAAGCAAACTTAAAATGTTTTTGACTCTCGTGGTCAGAGTCCGCTGCGAGTTCGAATTGCTTGGTAACGTCAGATACAAAATAAAAGGCTCGACAGCTCGAGAGAGAGAGAGAGAGAGAGAGAGAGAGAGAGAGAGAGAGAGAGAGAGAGAGAGAGAGAGAGAGAGAGAGAGAGAGAGAGAGATGAAATGAAATGAAATGAAATGAAACTTTATTTCTCAAGGACATATGATTAGGTACACAGACCTTTCTTCAATCATGTCCTTGCACATGCACTCACGCAACAATCTCACGCGCGTAACTAAAACTAATAAAATTGGAAAGGCAAAACGTGATCATAAAAAAAAACTATTTAGCAGTCACTCACACACACACACACACACAAAAACACACACACACACACAGACACACACACACACACACACACACACACACACACACACACACACACACACACACACACACACACACACACACACACACACTAAGAACCTGATTAAACATGAACGTTAGAAACTTAGTTTAAACAGTAACAGCAAACTCGACAGTACAACTCAATGCGCTTGAGTAACGCCGACACAACTACACAACTATGGGCTTACGTTTCTTTCAGCTGCCGAAATAAGCGGGCCCTGAATGAGGACAAAGAAAGAGCCCCAGTAATGTCGATAGGCAACAAATTCCATAGTTTGGCTCCTGAGTAAGACAAACTAGTTTTGAATATATCGAGGCGCGGCCTTGGTATGGATAGATTGTTCCTCGTCGTTTTATAAGGCGTATGAGCAAGGCTAAATAGATCTGTTAGATAACTAGGCGTTTTTGAGTGGTAGATTTTAAACATAAGTATGCCTTTATTGTACATAAGTAACTTACGCAGAGGCAGCATGTCGAGGGCTTTGAGATTCAAAGATTCAAAAACTTTATTGTCCATATAAAAAAAAATTATATGGAAATTTTCCTTTGCAGCACTGGTGTAGGATAATTGAATAAAACAATGAGTCGGTCGTCGGTGCTTTCTTTACTATTCGGGTGGATTAATTTGGCTGCTCTACGATGAAGAGCATTAAGCCTTTTTATGCACGTATCGCTACATCCATCCCAAACTGTAGAAGCACTATCTATATGGGACTGAATATGTGCGTTATAAAATATTTTCCTTGTCGGAGTATCTGCAAAATAACGCAGTTTTGAAAGAAGATATAACTTCCTGGACAATATTCGACATACGCAGCTGACATGCGTGTGCCATGTGAGTTGGTCATCGATAATGACGCCTAACAAGCGTTGCTCTCTAACTTGTCTAATCGGCTCAGAGTTGAGAAAAAGGCTAAGCGGGGGTGGATGTAGCTGCTGCTTTTGTCGTGTAGTTATTAGCATGCATTCTGTTTTAGACGGATTTGGTACCATATAGTTAGTGTGACACCATTTTGAAACATCAGTTAAGCCCTGTTGAAGTGAGGAATTGATTGTGGAGATATTCGCTAACGACACGTCGAGAGTAACATCATCAGCAAACAGGCTGCAGCGTACGTTTAGATCTGAAATATGCAATGGCATATCATTGATGTAAATGAAAAATAAGAGGGGCCCTAATATTGAGCCCTGAGGCACGCCATGCTTTAGTATGCCTCCAGCGTAACGTTTTCCATTAACAAACACATACTGACTTCTTCCGTGCAGGTAGGATTTGAAAAAGTCCAAGGATGCTTTGTTTACGTGATGCACTGATAACTTTAGTATCAACACATCATGATTTACTAGATAAAAGGCTTTAGAGAAATATAGAAATACAGCACCAATCTTTTTAGCTTTGTTCATGGTCGTAAGCCAAGTATTGGTCAGGTGAGCTAGAGCTGTGTTGCATAAGTGGCGAGGTCTAAAGAAAGAGAGAGAGAGAGAGAGAGAGAGAGAGAGAGAGAGAGAGAGAGAGAGAGAGAGAGAGAGAGAGAGAGAGAGAGAGAGAGAGAGAGAGAGAGGGAGGGAGGGAGGGAGGGAGAGAGAGAGAGAGAGAGAGAGAGAGAGAGAGAGAGAGAGAGAGAGAGAGAGAGAGAGAGAGAGAGAGAGAGAGAGAGAGAGAGAGAGGTGGAGCCCGTTTTTATGTTTTCCGTCGGTATGTAAAAGATTGAAAAACCTTTATTGCAGATTTCATTTTCGCCGTATGTTATGTAGTGTTTACGAGGGACTGCTAGAATTTTGTTATACATTGATCTTCGGCCCTTCGTTGACACTCTTCCTCCCCCCTCCCCCGCACACACACACCTCTTCTCACTGCGGGAAATCGGAGGCTAAGTTTTCCTGAAAGTCTGTCCGTCTGCCCACAACCACACAGCTTGCAAATAAATACCGTATCAAGATACCACAGTATTTGACCGAACTCACTCCCCCCCCCCTTCCGCACCCCCAAAGGGTTAATAATTTTGGCGGGTACGGGAACCTGGGAGACTAATGCTATAACAGCTACAAAATAATACTTCGTATTTAGTATCAGCGTGTTTGTCATTATCGTTTCACCTCCTACTTGACGGCCTAATTGTACAATGTGATGTGGGAGAAAGGAAAGAGAATATAGTGCAGTGCACGTTCCAAACTGATTCCAATAAATAATGTGCAGTGAAATGTGTGTGTATCTGCCCTGACTTGATAAAATCCAATTTGTTTATTTCTGTGAAAAAAATTAACAGACTGATGTATATTGATGAGCAAAAGAAATGCGACATTTTTGGAATCATCGGAAACACTAAAGTGTTTCCGATGATTCCAGCAATTTCGCATTTCTTTTGTTCGTCATTATATTACGTTTAAAATCTCCCTATTATGTACGGACATACTGTCTTTTGCAGGCTTGTTTCTGTCATTGAAAAAAAAAACCATAACCCAATAGCCAGAGATTGTCAATACGCTCCGGCAGATCAGCGCTTTCGCAAAGTCTCTTTATGGCCGCCTGTATATCCTCGTTCTTTAGGTAAGATTTTATTATTTGTAGTTGAGGTGTAACGGATTCGTAGGTATAACCTTCTTACCAATGCCAATGAAAAGCTAAAGGAAATATTTAGATGTTAAGATTTTAAATGATATTATGCCTTGTCTCTAATAAAAGAGTCTTCACTTAGAGAACTACAGCGTTACTAAAACCGCAGAGTTGAAAATTCCTCCAAGCGCTGTTGTAAGCATGTTTGGAAATGTGTTGGGATGCACACATTGTTTAGTTCACGTCTCCATTGAGGAAACGTTTCAAAGCCCAAAGCCCTGCCAAAAATGCAGTCAATGGAAGTGAAAATAAAACAACAACCAAAGTTGAACAAGTGTGCGTTAACTCATTCGAGACGTGCCACCTCCGGATACGCGGCTTAAGCCGCGTATCCGGAGGCGGCACGTCTCGAATGAGTTAACGAGAGAGCAGGTTGAAACATGTTTGTTGAATGTTTGAATCTTGTTATTATGGTTGCGTCCGCGCTTCATGCGTCGGGATGCGTCTTGTGCATGATACCCAGTCAAGTCGCTCAATTTGAAAATAAATAGCTGAGGAAACAAGAATCAGTGCTATATTAGCTCTAGTCACTATACTACGCGTAATTAATTACGTCTAACAATAATTATACGGCCATCACAGCTAAAGTATCGACATCAGGTGAGCAGTTGCTACCAGACATACTAGTTAGCACAAGCAGAGTGTATCGTTACTTCTAGATCCTCATTCAAACCAATTAAATGAGGAGAATGGGGATATACGCTGAAATTTTCGCGTTGACCGCGAGGCAGGAAAAGGCAGGACGGTTGAGGTCTCTGCCGCCATCTTGTCGACCAACGTTTCTCCGCACTTTTCCGAGCTACTTATATCACAACAGCTTGGTTTGGCACGCAGTGACCATGCAGTATTTTCGTTTGCCCTGTGCTGCATTATTTAAAAAAATGAGAGGGGGGGGGGGGATTGGCGCGAATGGGGGGGGGGGGAGGGGAATGGGTAGGAATGTAAGAAAAAAGGTCGCTAAAACTAATTTGGGAAGATTTAGTTATGAGTATGGAAGCTCACACACATTGCTATCTATTTTTATAGCATTTTGTCCACATCTGGCATAACATATGTCTGAATACAAGTGTATACAATGGGACCAACGCGGAAATAAGGTGCGTCAATAGTGCGTCTTTCGGTCAAGATGACCTAAGGTTCATTCACAATACCAATTCATCTGGAATCATTTTTGTGTCTTACTAACGTAGAATGCTGTTTACATTGTTTTCCTTGCCCAAAATATTAGTAAAAGTAGTGCTGGTGGGACGTAATACCTGATGTACCGCAGGCCGGCCTATATAAACGCGCTTGCAGGCCCGATGAGCCATTTCAATCCTAAAAAAAGAAGCGCGAAAGCGAAAGCAAAATGCCGCCTGCACTGCAGGTAAACCTTCGGAATCCACCCGTACTACATCACTGAAAACAACAAGAGCATCTAGGGATGCGTCATAGTACACAATACATTTCTTGAAAGTGTGCCTTTCTGCATTGTATAAAGGATTTAACAGGCTGCAAACACTTTAAGTCAAAGACTTTAGTTGACAATGTAGATCTCTGTGTAGTTGGGGGAAAATAAGCTTGTTCTTGTTACTTGTTTAGTTGCTGTTTCGTTATTTTTGGGGCGGTAAATACTGCTAAGGTATCAAGTTCGAATTTCTAGCTGTCAGTTGATTCTGAAACATTACACACCGAAATATTAAAACAAGAGTGAGCTGGAATTAACTTAGTTGTATTTTGGGAACGCAAATGATTAATTCCAGCGTAATTTGCATGTTATAAACAGATTGCGTGGCCCCAAAATAAAGAAAGCCACAACATGCATATACATTTTTTTTTTTTTTAAAGGCAGAAACGGTATTAAAAAATCGGCGTTGACAACATGCAATAATGACATGAGTGGATATTTGAACCAAGTTTGGGACTACAAAACATTATCAAGGTGTACTGCAGTGTCAGTTATAACGAACGTTGTAATGGCAACGGTCAACACACCTGACGCAATTTACATATTGAGACCTTCTAGAGTGGCAAATCCTGATACTAAAGATATCAAACACCTAAGTGTCGCTTTCCTTGGCCGGCCTCGCATTATTCACACAATTTGTGCATTCGAGTCTATTTTTAAAGCTCGCTGTTAATGTTATCTACCCTTAGAAGCTGAGCACACGCTACCACAAACACTTATTGCCGGACGCAATTTTGTGGCGGCAATTTTGCTGCCGCATTGCGGGGCCCCCGCAATTTTGATGATGAGCCCGCAAGGTTAGAGCAATGTTGCCGCCTCTCAGCCAATCAGCCGTACCCTTGCGTCACTTCCCATTTGATCATCTTCCGAGCCGGAAAAAATGGCGGAGAAGCTAAACGACGGCTTTGAGACTGTTAACTCATTGGAGACGCGCCGCACGCGGAAACGCTGCGAATACCCGCGTATCCGTATGCGGCACGGCTCCAGTGAGTTAATTGATCAATCGTGTCCGAGAGTTCCCATGCATATGAGACTCCCACAGCTCCGAATATTTCAACCGCGCGCGTGAGAGCTGTTCCATATATGGTAATGGCAGGTCAGTCAGTACAAACACATTGCGTGCACATTGAAACGTGTGCCACGAAGCCGATGTGCAGGTGGCAAATTGTTACTTATCACACACTGCCCGTCGCAAATTCTGGTAGCTTGGGCCCACCCCCTTAGAAATACACGTTGTTGGAAATCGGCCACGGACACTCATACGTGTGTTCCAATCGGCTTTATGCATCGCCATTAGACTAATTATGGTTACACCTCGCTTCATATTACCAATGTGCCAGATTTTGTCAAATATATTTAGAGACACTAAATCCGTGCCTAGCGCAAATGACTCGACACACTACCCGGCACACAGCGTGGGGGTAGCAGTCTAGACAACAGGTAAACGCGAACCAGGAAGTTGGGGGCACATTGCAACATATGTACCAATATACTTGCTAGGTTTAACGGTTTAACGGAGGTTAAAATTGCAAAGTGATATGATTCATTATTAATGTATATTAGAAGCTTATGGAGATAATATTTGGTCTTCTGTTGAGGCACTGAGTAATGTTTAGTTTACTCATTTAGCTATAGGCCGAGTTTGGATCTAGCAGCTAAATCGACATGTCAGTGGTAGAAGATGAATCGAACATGATTGTACAAGGATGGTGCCTGACTAAAACAAAGATGATACCTGATGGAGACGCCTGCTATGCGACAAGCTAACCGAGCACTACCCTTGAACTATCAGTCGATTTTCTCTAATTTGACGTAATTACTACACGTGTTAAAGGTTTCTTGTTATCATCAACAGCGAACAACTTACAAGACAAATCTAAAGAAGTACTCAGCGCAGAAAAAAAAAACACGCTTAGAAAAGACAGTTACAACACAATTTATTAATATTTCGGGTAAATACCGTTTATCAAAAAAAGGACAAACAAGCAAATAAAGAGATCAAGCGCTAACTGTCTTCATTTATCACAGAAAGAATCTGGCAACTCATTGAAAAAGGGTATTTTACCCGAAATATGAATCAGTTGTGTTGTAACTGTCTTTTCTAAGCGTGTTTCTTTCTCCGTTGCGTACTTCTTTGCATTTTACACCCTTTTGGTCCGGAAGACAAATCTAAATCAGAAGGCTGAAAATGGAGGCTTACTGTCGTCCACTGTGAAAATCATGAGCCAGTTCGAAGCTCTCGTGCTGCTGTTGACTATAGTTTTTGTGGTTATCACCTCTCTATACACAACTCAAGGTGAGTATTTCACATTGTGCACTTAAAATGTTGAATTACGTAAAACATTACGCTTTGCCGTTGTTTTGATAGAGCGCATTGGTGTGTGTGTGTGTGTGTGTGTGTGTGTGTGTGTGTGTGTGTGTGTGTGTGTGTGTGTGTTTGTGTGTGTGTGTGTGTGTGTGTGTGTGTGTGTGTGTGTGTGTGTGTGTGTGTGGCGTGGGGGTGGGGGGTGGAGGGTGGGGGGTTGAGCAGATTATACATTACTCTTTCGCTTGCGTAGTGGAATGTTTTGAATAAGATGCTGTAACACGATCCGTGACAACGGAGTATATAACTGGTTAAATGCTGTTGTTAGTTTGTGCAAGCATGCAGATGACATGGCTTTGGCAGCTTTCCTAAATATACCTTGACCATGTTCTTGCCTTGCAAACTGGTGCACGTCCAGCGCGTTAAATTTGAATGGTGGCAAAAAAAAACCACCAAGAATCTTGGCCATTGATCATTCCACACCACCATATGCACTCTAGTCAGTCGTGGTCAATGGCCAGCCTGTTGAAGTTTTGGAGTGCTTTAAATATCCCAGCACTCAGATAGACAGTAAACTCAGTTTTAATCCGAACACTAATTTCATTTTCAAAAGGTCAATACAGCGGATGCTTCTTCTGAGGAAACTCCGTAGTTTTTGAGTCAGTGAGGCTGTGCTTGAAACTGTGTATAAAAGTCTCATTAGACTTACAGTGTGGTTTGGTAACATGAATGCAAAGAACAAGGGTACAATAGAATAGAGTTGTGAACATAGCTGGTAATATTATGGTCAAACCACAAAGTCAGCTCAGTGACATTAAAACAGTTTATGTTCACAGAAAAGCCATTTCCATCACATCAGACAGTTCTCACCCGGTGTATTGCCAGTTTGAGAAACTGCCTTCTGGTAGGCGTTATAGAAGGCCCCTGGTAGGCGTTATAGAATGCCCCTGGTAGGCGTTATAGAATGCCCCTGGCTCGCAGAAATATTTTCAAAACGTCATATGTGCCTAATGCAATAACCTTGATGAACTCCTTCATGTAACTATTGAGCCACATGACCAGTAATATTTTGGACATAGTAAGTCTGCATAGTAACTTTTCATCCCAGTGCACATTTTCCATGGAAAACAGTGTTTGCGTGCGTGTGTCTGTATGTGAGTTAGAGTTTGTGCACATGTGAGCATGTACAAGGTGATCATATTTGCACGTACGTTTACTATTTTCATAGGTTCTTCTGCGTGTTTCAAGGTCGAAGCCGTAGAAAAATTTCCATCTCATGGACAATAACGTGATGTGTAATTGTAATTGTAAGCCCTTTGCATGTCAACAGTGGTTTTAGTTTTTGGAATCATCAGGATTAAAACCGCTTCCGACACCCAAAGGGTTAAATGCTTAAATTAGGGGCAATAAGTCCTTACCTTGTCTCAAACAGTTTATCTGTTTACCCCTTCACTGTCGCAAAAATCCTCAAACCACGTAAAATCAAAGTAGATCCTAGTCATGAACCCGCGCAGTTCCAAGGGTGTCATGTGGATCTGTGCCACTTTCTTAACCCCTTCTACCCCAGACACACCACAGCAAGATAAGGATCGACCATGATAGTTCAAGGGTGATGCCAGAATAGCTTGGCGCCTATGGGCGCCAAGCTATTCTGGCATCACCCTTGAACTATCATGGTCGATCTGTCCTGCACTGCAATGCAGTCGACAGAGGACAGCGGCAAAATTTAAGGATTTCGGTGTTGGGGTAGAATGGGTTAAGCAGCCTAGTATTCATACATGTTCCTTTGAGGGGTGTGGATCATTGGCGTGACGTCAAAAGCACAAATCTGCGTCTTCTAGCAGTGAAGGGGTCAACACTTCCCTGCCTCTGGACGTACGTTTTGTTTCTGAAATATTCGCTCATTTAACGACCAAAATCTACAACTGTTGAAATGACAAGGATACAAATTGGTTTTCAGAAAGAGGCATAAATCTCATGAGCCCCCGAAACTGCGGGGGCTTATGGGGATCTATGCCTCTCATACCTCCGTACCACTCTCCTCTATAAAAGACAGACCTGCTGCAGGTATCAACAATAGTAACTTAAAAAAAAAAAAAATGCTGCATATCACAATCAATGTTGTACTGCGTTTGCTTATTCGAGACGTGCCACCTCCGGATACGCGGCTTAAGCCGCGTATCCGGAGGCGGCACGTCTCGAATGAGTTAAAGCACCCAGACTGAAAGAACAGTGACCATTTTGCATGCGAACTGACGATCTGAAATGAAATGAAACAATATTTCTGAAGGATAAATGATTAGGTATGTAGCCTGTTTTCAATAATGTCCTTGCACACACACACACACACACACACACACACACACACACACACACACACACACACACACACACACACACACACACACACGCACACACACACGCACACACACACACACACACACACACACACACACGCACGCACGTACGCACACACACACACACAATGCCTGGAGAAAAAAATGTAGTTAACCCCATCCACGTCTCTAGGGCAGACCCGGGTGGGGAAATGAGACTAGCAGCAGCTACGAGTATGATTACTTAGTATCTCTGTGCGACTGGGAGATACAGGAGCATCTCTGTTGTTTACTGTTTGGTGGATTGGCGGAGGTCTGACAGAAAGCGGGTTAGTGCCACTTGCCATAACACAGGAAAATAGCAAGGAGGCGGCACCAAATATACTTTGACCCATTCAGCCCTGACGCACTACAGCAGGAGATGGGTCGACCATGATAATTCAAGGATAGTGCCAGATTAGCTTGGCGCCGACATGGCACTGCCCTTGAATTATTATGGTCGATTCATCTCATGCAACAGGTGCATAGTCGTTAGATGACGCCTCCCAAAATTGGGAAATACGTGCGCCGGGCTGATTGAGTTAACGTTTAACAACGTAAACCTACTGATTTGTCAGTAGTGTATCGTTTACCTGTTGAAATGCTAATTTACAAACTCGAATGAACCCTCTTGTGCATCAGCCACTTGTAAAGAAGCAAAAGGGGTCAAACAACACTGGTGGCTTCATGTTCATGCACAAAACGTCACCGTTTGTATTTTTGACAGATACAATACTCAGCTGCGTCTTTGCTATTACCGGCACGCCAACCTGCATTGTGAACGGCGCATACCGGTTTGACGGGCGGGTGTCCAGTGAGGCCCTCGTTGAAATACCCAAGGTGACAAAAGAAGTTGAGGGCCGATACCAGTGTCAGCTGGTCCACTCAAACAAGGGTCCTGAGGATTTCTGTATCCTAGAACTGAAAGGTATTTGACTGCTGTTCATTTATTTATTTTCTTTCAGCGCGGATTGTAACATGTGAAGTGTGAAATATGTTTTAATAAAAAGCATGACCCGTGCTCGCCCGATACTTCCGATAGCAAATTTCAGTTTGGAAAGGGCGGGGTGGGGGGGGGGGGGGAGAGGGGGTAGCTTGACTAAGAGTGAAATGGTGAGAGTATGAATCGGTGATAAAAGCGTTACAAACGTTACACTTCTGGGCTTAACGTCTTTTCCGGGCAGGTGATTTCAAAGATGGAGCGCTCAACAGAGTGTGAACAATATGAAACCCACCTGTGTTCGAACACGCGTCCTTTCTGTTTGCTGTTCGTCGGTTCTCCTACCTAGGTACCGCCGTGAGATGGTTTTAGTCGCCTGCTTGGCGTTAAACCCCAATAACTAACTCCTACCTAGGTCCCTAACCTCCACTCTGTCCACGGCCTTCGGGGCCATAATAACTAATGAATTGACCGCCATTTGAGGTTGTGAGAAATTATAATGACGATAAATCCTCGATTTCTTTTCATGTGAATAATAACGACATGCGAAATTAACTGCTTCTCTTTTGACATTTTTATATAAATTCTGTATATCTGTAGAGAACGAGGTGTCAGCATCGTCATCTTCTGAAAGTCCCACTACCCTACAAACCACTACAGTCATCAAGGGTGAGTCCCAGCCGTTGCTGCTTAAACACACACATACAGCCACACCCACACCACCCACCCACACACACACCACACACACACACACACACACACACACACACACACACACACACACACACACACACACACACACGCACGCACACATACTCACGCGCACACACACGCACACCCAAACAATGACCACACACACACACACACACACACACACACACACACACACAAACACACACGCACGCACGCACACACACACACGAGTGAGCACTCGCAGGCACTATATATTATTTGGTGTTTATTTTCCAGTTCAAAGGGTAAAAATGTTATTTTAACCATTGAAACTACACGCTCATGCTGTCTTGATTCTCAATTTGTTTATGCGTTTAAAAATATTCACTTGATATACGCATGTTTGTGGATTAGGATTAAAAAAAAAAACCGTTTCATTATAATTAAATTTACGATTTGAATCTTGCCTTACCTATCGGGGCACCGTCGACCGCCATTGTCCATCGGGCCGACATCGACCGCCGTTGTCCCGCGCACAACAGTGCGCGGGACAACGGCGGCCGATGTCGGCCCGATGGCCTTTTGCGCATTGTGTAAGAACATGCATCTCTGAGGCAAACATGGAGATTACGACGTCTATGTATCCGTTTACTCAATGATCAATCCTTTTCGCCTTTTATGACGCTGTTCCAGGTGACTCTGCGTCTGGTGTAAATGTGGGTGCAATTGTCGGCGCTGTGCTTGGCGTCCTTGCGACGGCAGCAATAATTATTGCTTTTGCTTTATTCATGCGGCGTAAGCAGCTTTCGGACTGTCGCAGGTACGCGGCCTACCGGCCATATTAAACCGTTCACTGCCAAGAAAATGTGAACGAGATATACGAGTGTATGAGATATAGATCCTCATAAGTCCCCTGAAATGAGGGGACCCTTGCGGATATATGGCCCTTGCGTAGACGAATGTGTCTCCATGTCTGCGCGGATGTCCTGGGGCTCTTTTGTAAAAATTAACCAAGATTTTAGAAAAATAATTCGCATCCACTCACTGTGAAGGGGTTAAATCGCCATGCAAGAAGCATGTTCTGTCATAAGTTTTTATTGCCCTCAGAACAGCATCGACAAATTAAGCCATTTACTGTCGGCGCAAGCAAATGCAATCCAGCGGTTAAAAGTCTTGCGTGTTCCATGCAGTATTTTTCGATTTTCAATGAATGCAACTGTTGTTGTCGCATGCACATGTTTGTGAATTCAGACTATAAAAAAAAGTTAAAAAAGCAAACACAGCGTAGGAACACTAAAAAAAAAAAAATACGAGTCGAATTAGGAAGTCACGGGTTTTGAAAACTGTAAATAATAATTAAAATGCATAATAGATGTAACTATCTTTTA
>BTPG01000003.1:3311443-3363943 GCA_036245525.1 Semisulcospira habei
TCATTGGGTGGTCGAGTGCAGGACTGGGCGAGCAGGATTCAAGAAGAGCTTATCGCAGAAACTGACTGGGTGTAAAAACGTTTGGTACATATGCACTGCGTTCATTTACACCCTTTGCAGGGCCAGGTCAGCAACAGTAATGCGAGGAAGAAAACTAGACAAAACCGGAAAAAGCTGTCCACAGTCGACCTTAATATCGGCGTCACAAAGCACCCCGGTAAACAAAACGGTAAACAACGGTTACTGAGTTAACGTCGGCTTTTGTTAACCGGCTGTGCAGTCCAGCAAGGACCAGCTTAGGCTGGCGTCTGCTCATTGACATTTCTGGATAATAATCTAACGCCCCGAGCCTAATGTCGTTTAACTCATTCTACGCCAACACCGAAATCCTTAAATGTTGCCGTTATCCTCTGAAGACTGCATTGCAGTGCAGGACACAGATCGCCCATGATAGTTCAAGGGTGATGCCAGAATAGCTTGGCGCCCATAGGCGCCAAGCTATTCTGGCATCACCCTTGAACTATCATGGGCGATCCTTATCTTCCTGTGGTGTGTCTGGTGTAGAATGCCTTAAACAAAGCACCGCGGGCTGGTCACACGCACCTACACCAATAACCCAGCGTTACACCTTTAAGCCGGTTTACATTTACACATTCAACTAAACTTGCGGCTGTTACAGAGTATGTGAGGATAGTTCAAGCGTGATGCCAGAATAGTTTGGCGCCTTGGGCGCCAAGCTATTCTGGCATCACTCTTGAACTATAACGGTTGATTCATAGTCACTGTGCGCGTGTGTCGGTGCTGCATAGATCAGAGAAACGATTCAATTCACAACTTGTTTTCCTGTTTCTGGTGGTGACCCTCGACAATTCTCATAGATCGGCCGTCGTGATTTTTCTTGGCTTTCTTCAGTCTTTGGAATTGAATCTGACTGGGGATTTTGAGCTGGCTGTGGGCATTGTCTTGATTGAGGTCGCTCTCGAGCCGACGATTCATTCAGCAATGTATTATCCGTGGTGTTGAGCCGTTCTGGCAGCGAGGGTGAGGCGTGGAGATATCCGTCTGGGTCCTCACGAGGCGGGCGACAACGGCGACCAGAACGTAATATTTCTGAAATAAAAAGCGAAACATATGTAATTCCTTCACTGTCATAGTACGTAAGCTGTACGGACATTTTTGTTTGTGAAATCTTGGTTCATTAAACGACCTAACGCTAACACCGTCCTAGAAAAATGGATACAAAATTGGTCTCAGCAAGAGGCATATATCCTCATGAGCCCCCGCAGTCGCGGGAGCTCATGAGAATCTATGTCTCATGCAGTTGGATAATGTTCACGTTTATCGGCAGGGAAAGGGCTAAGACCATAATAATCAATTTATAAATAGCAATAATAAATAGCAATAATAAACGCACAAAACACCTGAGAGATATTATATATGTATACTTGATAAATTCCGAGTGTATTGAAAGAGACTAAAACTGAAATTTAATTGGATGTTGGGGTGGCGCTAACTTTCTGCTTTGGATACTTTAACCGAGACGCTGAGTGTCCAGAAAATCGTACATTCCAGACTAATTGGGAGAGGGGTCAGTAGGTGGTATGTAGGAAAGGGTAGATAACACGGCGGACCGATGTGAACTTAAAAGCTTTTCCACTCGAAGAAAAATCATACAACTGGGATAACTCTGTCTATCTGTCTGTCTGTCTGTCTCTGTCTCTTTCTTAGGCCAGGTGGAGGCAATCGAGATGAACGTTACGAAACCACCGAATATGCGCGGACAACGTTGTATTACTCAAACTACTGCTGCAAATACCTGGATAGCTTGAAAGCCTTGACTACGGCCTTGAGATTAGATGGTAAACCTCTTCTGCAGTTTATTTCTGTGAAAATCATATCGTGTAAATAGGTTTGTGATAATGATGTTTATGTACATCGCTATTGGACTGGTTGTCTTGTGTTAGACAAGTAGCTAGCAGTTCGCTGGCAACAGATCATTATTTATTAGAATTATAACTTCGCTGATCAGCAACGAACCAAAAGAGCTAAACGTCTAGTTAACATTTAGAAGCCCCTTGAGACTCATTGAGATTAGAAAACACCAAAATATTGATAAGTATGACGTTGTAATGTACTACAGCTTACAATGCATTTTCATTTTTATCCCAAGAGGTGCCAATGTGTCATTTGTGCCTTATTGACTCGTTCGAGACGTGCCGCTTAAAGTCGCGTATCCTGAGGCGGCACGTCTCAAATGAGTGAATACTCATAAACATGTAACATGGCAAATAATGAACGTGCAGCAGTATGCCGTGTCTCGCGTGCATCCGGAAACAACAAGGAACATTTTTTTTTACTTCATACTCACGCCTACTCAGTGGTGTGCATAGTGCTAAAATATCAGTCAACTCATTCTACCCAATCACCGAAATCCTTAAATTTTGCCCTTGTCCTCTGAAGACTGCATTGCAGTGCAGGACACAGATCGACCATGATAGTTCAAGGGTGATGCCAGAATAGCTTGGCGCCCTTAGGCGCCAAGCTATTCTGGCATCACCCTTGAACTATCATGGTCGATCCTTATCTTCCTGTGGTGTGTCTGGGGTAGAATGAGTTAAATGCAGTGTCTATAGATAAGGATGTGACGATATGAAAACCTTGCTTCCTGGAACCTGACACATGTTAATTGTTAGCTCATTCGAGACGTGACCGCCTCCGGATGTCTCGAATGAGTTAATTGAGTTTCCCATTTTTTAACTAGTTTCATAATCTGTAACCTACTTGCTCTCAGTCTTAACCCGTTTAGTGTTCGGAAACTGTGTTTCTGCAGTTCTCGTCAGTGCAACATCATCAAGGTCTAGCTGCCCCGGGAACATAGTTTTCAAAGTGGTGTCAGCACGAGACATACATCCTCATTTTGGGGCATGAGGATCTATACCGCTTACATTATGGGTGTTCCAGGCAATGAACGGGTTAACACAGATTTCAAAGAGTACTTAAAGGCAATGGATGATGTTTTCTGGGAAGTCTATTTTGTTTTAAGAAATAACCAAATTCATACTTAACTCATTCAGCCCGACGGCCGTATTACTAAATATTGGAGGCGTCGTCTAATGACTATGCACCAGTTGCGGGAGAATGATCGTCCATGATAATTCATGGGCAGGGCTAGATTAACTTGGCGCAGACGGGCGCCAAGCTAATCTGTCACTACCGTTGAATTATCGTGGTCGACCCATCTCCTGCTGTAGGGCGTCGGGGCTGAATGGGTTAAATCCTACGGCTAATTTTTTTTTTCATGCGCACGGGCCGTATATGCAGCACACCATTTAAGGTAGCAGATACAGTGGGCAAAGGGTCAAAATTCATGTTTTGGAAGTAGTGTTTAATACATATTTCTTTCAATAGAAAAATCATTTTTGCATCATTCTCTAACAGGTTTTTATTCACAATTTGATAGTTTTTTTGTTATGAATTTTTTCGTAGGGTAGGGTGTCGACAGTTTTGGTCCGAAAAACAAGATGGCAGCTGAGAAATCTATTTTGTCTTCAGTAACACCGTTTAGCTTGAAATAATGAGCCTCTCCCTGCAATTACTAAACTCCAAGGGAAATAATGAGCCTCTCCCTGCAATTAATACACCCGGAGAGTTACTGTTTCTTTGCAAATGGCCACCTCCATGTGAAAGCATGTGATTCTTGACTGGGATTATTATATTCATCGTGTGTTGTGATAGTTTGATCATGTCTACAGATCTCAAAAGGAGAGGTGAGAAGCGTAAGAAGAAGAAACCTCCTAAAAATAGATTTGTCAAGGCAAAACGAGTCTGTGAAAATGCTAGCTTTGATCAGAACGATGACAATGAACCCACATCATCGCAAAACATAAATAATAGTGCAAGTGCCGAACAATCTCAAGACACTGCCACGCCCACTTCGACATGTTCTGAAAGAAAGCTGTCTGGCATTTACAAGCTATATTATGAATCTGAAACTAGTGAAAGTGAAACAAGTGAGGCAGAGACAGAAACAGTAGAACAAGATTTTGTACATGGAAATAGGATAATTGATATTGAACTGCTAGGACAGAACATCTCCTCTCAGCTGGTGTGCAGTTTATGTCATAGTGAAGTTTCACTAATAGAATTACAGAGGGAAGGTTTAGCAAGCACATTTGCTTTTCACTGCAGCAATGCTAGATGCAAAGGGGGGGCAATCTTTTCCTTCCTGTCCACAAATCCAAACAACAACAAATCTTACAGTAAATTCAATCAATAGAAGAGCCACATTTGCGATGCGTTGCATAGGCTGTGATCATAGTGATCTTAGAACATTCTGTGGTATGATGAACATGCCACCCCCTGCTGCAAAGAATACTCATCAGTGCATTATGGACACTTTAGAAAAGACTACTAAATGCACCATGGAAGAAAGCATGAAAGATGCTGGAAAAAAAGAATATGATCTTGCAGATGAAATAGAAGATGACCAGTGCCGTAACATAGATGTAAGCGGTGATGGTACCTGGATGACTAGGGGTCATTCTTCAAAGATAGGGGCTGCAAGTGTCATTGGGTGTGTAACTGGGAAGGTGTTGGGCATGGGAACAAGGTCAAAAGTGTGCAAATCCTGTGAAAAGTATGAAAAGGTAGATAAAAACAGTGAAAAATATCAGACATGGCAAGCCAATCATGCTGACAGCTGTACAAAAAATCACATGGGCACATCAGGGTCTATGGAACAAGGCATCATCAAAGACATATTCTGTTCCTCTGTTGACAATCACAAACTCAGATACACTAGATATATTGGTGATGGTGATACACACTCTTTCAAATGTGTACATGATGCAAAACCCTATGGCGAGGAAATACAGGTTGAAAAAATTGAATGTGTCGGGCATATTCAGAAACGAATGGGCACACGACTGCGACAGCTGAAAAAAAACATGGGAAACAGGAAATTAGCAGATGGAAAAACAATTGGAGGGAAAGCTAGGCTGACAAAGGATAAAATAGATAGCATTCAGACTCATTATGGAAATGCAATCAGGGGAAATAAAAATAATTTAGTGGCAATGAGACAAGCAGTATGGGCCATCTTCTTTCATTACAATTCAACAGATGTTGAACCAACGCACAATTTTTGCAAAGATTCTTGGTGTCCATACAGACAAGCAGTTGCATCAGGCACTGTAGACAGGTACAGGCACACTTCTAGTTTACCTAGGGCAGTTTTAGATGAAATTAAACCTATTTTTAAAGATTTATCAAACACACAGCTCTTGAAAAAGTGTACCCACTAATTAACCATTTACCAATACCTAGCTATTGTCATACCAAAATTAGTATAGCTGTTTTTGTTTTTTTGATATTAAATTTTTTAATTAACAAAATTACAAACTTGAAGTGTCAAATTTCATGTGCCTGTACAAAACAAACAAATACTGATATAAAAATTATGGTATGACAAAAGCTTCATTTTATGGTGTAGTTTAAAACTAAAAAAGAATTAAGGGGAAAAAAACAACTGTTTAGAATTGGCACTGGCAAAAAGTTTGGGTTTTTGGGCCGTTGAAAATTTAGAATAAATTAGCATAATTAATTAAAATTAATATTAAAACTTTAAACTGTATCAAACAAACATTTTTCCTAGTTGCAGACATGTCTCCTGCAATACCATGCCAAATTTCAAGCATGTAGCTTGAATATATCTCTTGTTAGAAAAATAAGAAAAAATGAACCGTCCAGCCACCGTATCTGCTACCTTAACCATGATGATCAGTTGGCTGCAAGCTGCTTTTTTTGACACAGGAAAACCAGTTAAGGGTACACAGTTATCGCAAGACAAAACACAACTGAAACAACGTTAACAATGTTCTGCCCTACGACCCCAACACCATATTCATCCTCCCAAATCTGACACGTGACCTGCCTGGCAAATGAAGGCGATTGGCGTGGCTCATTAGTGTCGATTTATTTAAAATTTCAACCCCTCAAGTTGAAGTCTAAATATTACCTGGTTTTTGATAGCGTATAATTATGCCGGGGCACAGGCAGAGACTATGGTTTAATGTAGAACTATGTGCGAATCAGTAGAAGCGATGTAATTTTTGTTTTAAATGACAATTCAAACGCGCAGCACATTTTGCAACACTCTGGATTTAGTCGAGAAGATTGTGCGGAACACCGGAACAGACAGCATGGCGATAATCTAATTTAGACAGTGCAAGAGAGGTCAAAATCGTCTCGGCCACTTAACTCATTGTACCCCAACACCGAAATCCCCAAAATGTTGCCGTTGTCCTTGAAGACTGCATTGCAGGGCAGGACACAGATAGACCACGATAGTTCAAGGGTGATGCCAGAATAGCTTGGCGCCCATAGGCGCCAAGCTATTCTGGCATCACCCTTGAACTATCATGGTCTATCCTCATCTTCCTGTGGTGTGTCTGGTGTAGAATGATTTAACACTTTTCGTGTCGGTAGCGTTTTATTCGCGATGATTCATACATGAATCATCGCGACTAAAACCGCTACCGACACGGAAAGGGTTAAACAGTCAGCAGATGCTAAACAGAGCTGATCCGTGTGAGCTCAATGAAGGCAAACTGGCAAACTGTCTACTCCTGTTGAGTGTGTAATCTTCTAATTCGGAAATCAGAAGTAGGTCACATGTATGTGTTTTACAGTAGTATTAGTATTGAAAAGAAGAGGATTAATCCATTATTGTCGTCGAAAAACGTGCATTTTTGACTTATTTCAGATATTCGGAAATCGTCTATTACCTAATGATAAGTGTTCTTGTCCGTCAGGAATTTCATGGTACGTATTTTCGCTCTGCGCAGATTCTGTGCTGGAGCTGGTGTCAGCATGGACACGTTCTTCTTGTGCAACTGCCTGTAATCCGCCCGTCCTGGACACTGCAAATGCACGAAAAAGATCACATTATCTTGTCTTCATGAAAAGCTAATCGCGTAAAACGCAAGAAAATATCAGCAAAATATAAAAAAAGACCCTTAAGCAGGGATGCAACTAGGCGTCAAACATCGGTTAAAGTACAATATCTAGGATAAAATGTCCGAATAATGTAGGTGACAGTAGGTCAAAATGTCCTATGATAATTGCCTCGAAGCTGCATATGTCCCATCGCTTTTCTGTTCGTAGCACCTTAGCATTCTAAGCCTTGCATTGCACTCAGTGACCACTCACGAAACTCTATCTTAAGTACGTACTATACTGACAGCAAAAGAAAAATGCGACATCACTACACTGAAGTGTTTCCGATGACTCGAATATTGTCGCATTTCTTCCCCTTGTCAGTATTAATTTTCAAAATGGCGAACATACGTCTCATTCATGTTGGCAAACCCAGGATATTTGAACTATCTGCAGAAATCTCTAGTTGCGTTCCTGCTTACAAATGACAAAGACTGTTAGCTGCTTCAGAATTACTAGGGCTTAGGAATGACACTACGTCTAAATTTTATTAACAGAAAACTAGTGAAAAATAAAACGTCGTATGTACAGGTTAATTTGTCGTTCTGTTTGCACCTGCAAGTTGTAAAGGTCCACTGTGAGCAGATCAATAGGTAAATTCGCTTTTAACTCTTTCAGCCACGACACACAACAGCAAGACATGGATCGAGCATGATAGTTCAAGGGTGGTGCCAGAATAGGTTGGCGCCTAAGGGCGGTAAGCTATTGTGGCACCACCTTTGAATGGTCATGCTCGATCTGTCTCTAGAATTGTAATACAGTATTTCAGAGGGCAAATTTTAAATTTTTGGATTTCGGGCTTGAGGCAGAATGTGTTAAGACATACAAAGTAGACATAGAAATAAACCTGCTACGCATTGCAAAACAGATAAACAGACTATTTACATTTTTTTTAAAATAATATTTTTTTTTTTGAAGCGTACACGTACATGTAGATTGAGGTTTTGTTTTATTTTTTTTATGTATATATTTTACCTTCTTTTATACTGAGTTTTCTTTGCTTGCGCGGCCTTTTACCTCTATTATCTAACCTTTTTTCAAACAGACGACTGTGATGCTTACAGCGATGATCGCCACAATGACAACGCCAGCAATGACAGTAGCAATGTAGTTTTCTGGCTTTTTGTAAATGGCTACAGCTCCATTGGCCCCATTTTCCCCTGTGTGATCACGCTCTCTTGGGAGCGCAGATGATGTCTTTGGGGGCGCTTCTGTCTCTACAAAACCGAGATGTAACCATTATGCCAGTGACACAACACAAAAATACATTACGTTGTTAAACTTGGTGCCTAAAGAAAGCAGACAGGCTGTCTCGTTTGGACTTATACGTCAATACATTCAACTAACCCGTTCAATGACCTATGACGCAGATTGTTTTTGCAGTCTTCGTTAACCCTTATCATTCGGAATACAGCAGCGTGTGAAATACATTTGACTAAAATAGTTCAAGGGTAGTGTCAGAAAAGCTTGGCGCCTAGAGGCGACAAGCTATTCTGTCACCACCCATGAACAAAAGCCATTGGTCTATATCCTTATCTGAAAGTACTGTAATGTAGCGTGCACATGGCAGTGTACAAATTTGAAGCTTCTAGCCACCAGTGTGATATGGGTTAATCGAAGACTTTAAAACCCCAGCTGCCTCTGGAACATGCATTCAAAGTGGAGTCAATATGAAGCATAGATAAACATCTCTCTCTCTCTCTCTCTCTCTCTCTCTCTCTCTCTCTCTCTCTCTCTCTCTCTCTCTCTCTCTCTCTCTCTCTCTCTCTCTCTCTCTCTCTCTCTCTCTCTCTCTCTCTCTTGGCTTGACTTCGCGAACGAAGATTCTATAGGGCTTGCCCACGTCGTCTGCAGGCATTTTCGTGGCTGTGGAGGCCAATCCGGGACAGGCAGGTTCGACCGCAGTGGCTGCAGGGGAAGGTCTGGTCAGGGTTCTGAGTTACGACAACTCTGTTTTTTTTTTTTTCTCCTGAGGCGCTTGTCCTTTAAGGTTAGCTCTGCGAGAGTCCTCAAAGGAGACGGCTGCCTTGTAAATGGTGGAGCGCCAGGTGTCACGGTCCGCAGCAAGGGAAGACCACTGGCGGTGGTCGATTTGACGGGCACTAAGTGACTTCTTGAGACCGTCTTTGTATCTCTTCTTTGGTGCCCCTCTGTCTCGGTGTCCAGTGGCGAGCTCGCCGAACAGAGTGATCTTGGGTAGAAGATGATCCTCCATCCTGGAGACATGCCCCGGCCAGCGAAGCTGTGGAGGCAGCAGTAAAGCCTCGATGCTCACAGTTTCCACCTGTTCAAGGACCTCGACGTTGGTGACATAGTCACTCCAGTGAATGCCCAGGATGGTACGCAGGCAGCGCTGGTGGAAGCGTTCGAGGAGTCATAGTTGGCTGCGGTAGAGGGCCTAGCACTCGGAACCGTACAGCAGGGTGGTGAGGACGACAGCTCTGTACACGCTGATCTTGGTGCCTTTTCTCAGCTGTGATTGTGCCACTTGAATAGTCGCCCGAAAGCACTATTTGCTTTTGCCAGCCTGTTGTCCAGCTCCTTGTCCAGCTTGGCGTCTGACGTGATGATGCAGCCAAGGTAGGTGAACTGCTGTACGGACTTCATTTCGGACTCGCCGATGGTGATGTGGGGAGGGCGATGCATTTTTCTTGGGTGCCGGCTGATGAAGGACCTCTGTCTTTTTCAGACTGACCTCAAGACCAAAGAGCTGGGCAGCATCTGCAAAGCAGGACGTGATGCGCTGCAAGGCTCTCTCTGTGTGTGCAACGAGGGCAGCGTCATCAGCAAAGAGCAGCTCACGAATCAGTCGGTCTAGGGTTTTGGTGTGGGCCTGCAGTCGTCTGAGGTTGAACAGGCTGCCATCGAGACGATACCTGATGTACACTGCGTCGTCATCGTCGAGGTCCACTGTGGCCTGCTTCAACATCATGCTAAAGAAGATGGTGAAGAGGGTCGGTGCCAGCACGCAGCCATGCTTCACGCCGTTGAGAATGGGGAATGGTTCTGAGAGGTCACTGTTGAGTCTGACCTGGCCTTGCTGGTCCTCGTGGAGCTGGACGATCATGCTGAGGAACTTTGGGGGACAGCCTAGTCGCTCCAGGATCTGCCACATGCCTTGCCTGCTCACCGTGTCGAACGCTTTTGTTAGGTCGACAAACGTTACGTACAGCCCTTTGTTCTGCTCGCTGCACTTCTCCTGAAGCTGTCTCAGCACAAAGACCATGTCGGTGGTACTCCTGTTGGCTCTGAAGCCACACTGGCCCTCTGGAAGGTGGTCTTCAGCGATGGCAGGTACCAGCCGATTCAGGAGCAGCCGTGCGAGAATTTTCCCAGCAATGGACAGCAGAGTAATTCCACGATAATTAGAGCAGGCAGACTTCTCTCCTTCGTTTTTGTACAGGGTGATGATGACTGCATCGCGAAGATCCTTTGGTAGTGTTCTTTTCTCCCAGAAGCAGAGAAAGAAGTCATGGAGCTTGTTGTGCAGTGCTGGGCCTCCATGTTTCCAGATCGCTGTTAGGATTCCGTCAATGCCTGCTGCATTGCCACTCTTGAGCTGGTGGATGGCTGCGAGGGTATCTTCGGCGGTGGGCGGTTCGTCCAATTTAACCTTTAGTGGGAGGTGTGGGATTTGGAGGATGACTGTTTTTTAACAGTGCGCTCAGCGCCGAAGAGGTCCTGAAAGTATTCCGACCAGCGGTTCAAGATGGAGGTATTATCTGTGAGGAGTGCCTGTCCGTCAGCGCTTCGCAGAGGACTTTGTACCAGGTGCCTAGGGCCATACACTGCTTTCAGTGCTTCGTAGAAGCCCCTGTAGTCACTGTTGTCAGCGCAAAGCTGGGTCCTATGTGCGAGTCTGGACCACCACTCGCTTTGGAGCTCTCTAAGCTTGAGCTGGAGACTGCTGCAGATGAGGCGGAAGGCAGACTTCTTCACAGGGCAGGAAGGCTGGGCTAGGTGTGCCTGGTGGGCGGCTCTTTTTTTTTTTTTTTTTTTTTTTTGCTAGAAGGTCCTGGATCTCTACGTCGTTTTCGTCAAACCAGTCTTTGTTTCTCTTTCTAACAAAGCTCAAGACTTCCACAGAAGATTTTACAATAGCAGTTTTCAGTTGTTCCCAGAGTGTTTCAGGGGAGGTGTCTGCTGGATCAACTGTGTCTTTGAGCATGCGCTGTAATTCTGTCTGAAAGGCAGCTTTCTTGTCGTCACG
This sequence comes from Semisulcospira habei, assembly GCA_036245525.1. Lineage (NCBI taxonomy): Eukaryota > Metazoa > Mollusca > Gastropoda > Semisulcospiridae > Semisulcospira > Semisulcospira habei. The sequence goes on from BTPG01000003.1 coordinate 3,322,650, forward strand.
CTAAAGGCTGGAAACATCAAGCTTTTTCTTGGGGGGGGGGGGGGGGGTGTTTCTTGGGTTTCTGCTTGAGGCGGAGCCTAAGTTTGCAGCGGACAAGACGGTGGTCAGTGTGGCACTCTGCGCTGGGCATCACTCTGGTGAGGAGGACGTCACTGCGGTCCCTCTGACGCACTAGGACATAGTCGATAAGGTGCCAGTGCTTGGATCGAGGATGCATCCAGGTGGTCTTTCGACTGTCCTTTTGCTGGAAAGTAGTGTTGGTGATGACAAGTTGCTCCTCTGCACAGAACTCCAACAGTAGGCGGCCATAGTCATTGCAGTTCCCAACGCCATGCTTGCCGAGGACTCCTTTCCAGACTTCAGAGTCCTGGCCCACTCTGGCGTTGAAGTCTCCAAGGATGATGACTTTCTCGTCTGCAGGGGTGCTCTGCAGGAGACTGCGCAGGTCAGAGTAAAACTTGTCTTTTTCTGCAGGCTCTGCCAGGAGGGTTGGGGAGTACACACTGAGAAGGGTGACGTATTGCTGGTGTCTCAATGGAAGGCGCATGAACATGATGCGGTCGGAGTGACCCGTTGGTAGGTTTTCCAACTTAGTCGCAATGGGGGTCTTGACCATGAAGCCCACGCCTGAGAGCCGTCTTTCTGATGCAGGCCTGCCTGACCAGTAGAGGGTGTAGCCAGCGCCAAGTTCTTGGAGGCTGCCTTCCTCCGGGAGGCGTACTTCCCCGAGCGCGGCGATGTCGATGTTTAACCTCCGCAATTCATGAGCAATGAGGGCGGAACGACGTTCAGGGCGTCCGCTGTCTGCTATGTCGAGCATGGTTAGGATGTTCCAGCATGCTACGTTGAGTCCGGTCGTGGTCGTCATGAGAGTGGATCTGTTGCTTTTTCTTGTTTTCTGACCGCAGGAGAAGATGCCCGTTGACCGCGGCTAGCCAACTGGGGTTGTTAGGGGATGAGCTTTGGTTAGGCCACCTTTTCTAGGCCCCTCTCATTGTGGAGCAAGCAGTGCTGTCCCTAGAGAAGGCTGCTTGGTCGTTCAGGGTGTGCCGAGTGATGTTGTCATCCCCAGGTCAACATTAGGCGACCAATATCCTGAACCGCCTGCATGCAGGTTTGAGACTGCGGCTTCCAGTGACATCTTTCACCTGCCGTTTTGCCCCTTGCCCATCGCTACAAGACTTGGAAAGGTCAGTGTCATGGTCCGTGGGCGTTTCCTAATGCCTGCGCGGTGGAGCTTTTTGGTGGAGTGCAGTGTGCGCAGTACTGGCCCCACCCTTTAAACCCTTGGTTGGTCTGCTATGGCCTAGCAAACTGGGACGGTGGCATCGAGGTCCTCGGGTCGTAGGTTTTATATCAGACTGTCCTTGTCCTAGTCTCTGGCTCAAAAGCCTTCCCCGGAGACACGGGGGTTTTGATGTCAGGGTTTTTCTCCCTTAGCCTTTCCGCAGCCAAGCGGCCAGGCCTGCAAGGCAGCAGGGGGACTCGTGGAGGGCGGGGTCGTCTATTACCCTTGCAGATGTAAACATCTGCCCACTGTGCGCGCTCAAATGCAGAGGCTCATGATGAGCTATATCTGTTGCTATTGGTGGTGTTCCTATTTCCTCGACACAAAACAAGCTAACAACATGAGATTGCACACTGAATGTGAAGTTGCCGTTATTTTGCTTGTGTGTGCCATAAGAATAAGTAAAACTATGAGTGTTGTTGATATAATAATAATAATAATAATAATAATAATAATAATAATAATAATAATAATAATAATAATAATAATAATAATAATAATAATAATAATAATAATAATAATAATAATAATAAAAATAATAATAATAATGAGTACTTGTATAGCGCCTAACCTCGTATTAGAGCTCTAGAATACATTTTATTTAGAAGCCAAAACTTGCTTTTCACAGTCATTCTCTGTCTGCTGGGCTCTGCTGGGCTGATTCGACAGAACCTACACACGCGTTTTTCTTATGATAACCCTGAAAAGGGGCATCCTTAACACAAAGTTCCAGTTGTGACATCAACAGTGTTTTATCGATTTCCTTTGTGGCTTTGGCAATTTTTTGTTGTGTTCTGCTCTTTGCTGACCTGAATGTACACATGTCCAATTTAGCCCTGGTCTGAGTGTATCGATAATGCTAGTGATCATGCAGGCACTCAGCATTTTAGTGGTTTTTGATGAAACAAAAGACGTCAAACAACTTAGTGAACAGAGTGAAATGTAGCACCATATGCATGGTTGCAATTAAAATCAAAGACTGTAAATGTTTTCAGATACAATCAAAGACATACAATGGGCAATTAGTCTTGGAAACAGTCGTCTTGACGACCATATTCATCAAAATGCTAGGCGAAGTATAATTTTCCGACTGTCACTAACAGTGCCAGTGAACCTACACTCAGATCCACGGTTAAAAGTCCCTGTAGATAGAGCAAGCTCGTCGAACACGATACTGGAATCATCGTGACTAAAACCGCTACAGACACCCGAAGGGTAAACGTCACAGCTGCGAGCTGATACATCGTTGAGACACATTTACTCAGGTGATTACCCAAAAGAAAAGATATAGGTATAAAATCAAAGAAAATGAATGTCGATAGAGAGATACGCAATGTCATGCTAGCCTAGCCAGCTTTCTGATCAGGTGCCACCAAAATAAATTCACAAATTCATCGAGAAAACTCGAAAGGCAACAAGAAAAAAGACAAAGAAATGCCATGAGACAAAACACAAACAAGCATCCCACTAATCAATTAAATAATACAATCTGATGAATGGTACTGTAACAGACATGTCAACAAATTAGCTTGCTTACTATAGATATAACCAAAACATTGCAGTCTGTGGAACTTCTACTCAATGTTCCCACAGACCCAAAACGTAAGAATAAGCAAGATCATCAACTGTCACTAACCTCTCCTTGTGGCATAAAGAAATGTTGAAAACACAGTTGCTTGAGATGTGCCTCGCGATGTAACCGCGAGAAGCTGTTCAAGACTGGTCGAAGGTCTGATCTCTTGAGAGGAGTCTGCTGTAATTGGGAAATTGTAGGCATGAAATCCGAGTCTAATTGTATTCATACTTCCATGCATTTATTTTTTAACACGCGTCGCTATCGATTTCAGTCACGATGATTCATAGAGGAATCATCGCGACTAAAACCGCTACCGACACGCTAAAGGTTAAGCATCAAAACTTCAATATCCGCTGTTTCAGATTACTCTTCGCAATTAGAGACATATCGATCTGTCTCAATTTGAGTTATGATAAACGTTACCAGTCCAATGAGATCTCAATGCTGTCTTGCCTCGAATAAAACTTTTCTCTTTTTTACAATTAATATCAGAGGCATGTTGTTGCCTTTTCTTGTGAGGCAAAGAGGGAAAATAAACACAACAGACTGATTTGGCGCAGGATTATTGTATGAGATATACACAGGCTACTCCGCTTATAACAAGGTCAGATATAACAAAATTAAGATATAACAACACTTTTTCAGTGGTCCCGACAGCACTCTATGTAAATTACTTCGCATTTCTACAAATTTCTGATATGATAACAAGAAAAAGTGGGTCCCCTGGAGATGTATTATATCCAGACTTTAAAGTGCATATAATAAGATGTTACTCTATAAGTGTTAAACGTACTAATGTACACTATAAAGTGTTAACGACCGAAAGGCACGATCGAGCACTGACGCAAGTTCCCATGATGTGAATTTGTGAGCGTGTATTATTGAATATGGGCCACACTCCCCGGGGCTTGAAGTACTGCACATGTAATGACAAGATCAAGAGATATAGTACTGCATATTATGTAATGCCAAGATCGAGAGACATATCTCTTTGAAGATATAAAGTATACGGCAGGGAGGAAGAGCCTTTGTTGTAGAATGTTATGGGTGACAGTAAGAAAATATTTTTGACGATTAGGAGCCAAGAGCGATATTCCCAATAATAGGGCACTGTTCCCCAAATGTATATGTATATATATATATATATATATATATATATATATATATATATATATATATATATATATATATATATATATATATATATATATATATATAGTGCAGAGCTCAGAATGAAGAGGGAGGAGCAGGGAGAGCTCAGGAGGAAGAGACAGAGAACTCCGATTGCGATTTCACTATTTCGAGCTAGTAGACTGGTCTTGCCCAATCTATTAGGAGAACAACGTACCTGAAATAAAAGAAGCTTCTGGAAAACACTCTTGTCTGGCTTCGTCTTCCATCACACAGAAATGTGGCTGTATTGTAACAAAGCTAACCCTTTTTGGTGCCGTGACCAGGATTTCAGAACAGGAAGAGAAAGAGAAATAGAAAACTAGACTATTAGGATCAAAACTACAGCCAAACAAAACGTAAGGTGGTGGAAGTGCAGACCAGCAAGATAAGACAAGAGTCGAGCCAACAACCAGAAGAGAGTAAGGAAGAGTTCGAGAACAACCAGAAAAAGAAGCAGAGTTCGAGCCCAAAACTAAGCAGAGTTCGAGCCCAAAATTAAAAAGCAGAGTTCGAGCACACAACATACGTAGAGTCCAAGTCAAGGGATGTCCGCGACTCATCCAAGGACCAACATCAGCCTAAGGGATCACGGGGTATGTAACCTTGCTATTACCCATTACTGAGTCTTGAAGAGTGGGCCAGACCAATTAGCTAGGCTGAATAGTTGTTAATTTAGAAGAAAAAAAATGGCAGCGGAAGTATTAATGATTTTGGGTGGAAAGGTAGAAGTGATCAGCCAGGCTACAAGCGCCCAAGGCATAGAGCAAATGGTAGGGACGGTTGACGGAAAAAATAGCGGGTTCTGCTGCATGCGAAGCCACTGCACAAAACCAAGGAAAGAAAAAGAATCGGTCGTTCAGCCTAAATATAGTAGGAGTCCGAGGAGTATTTGTTTAAAAAAATCGAGCAGTAGAGATATCGCAGTACAACTGAGGATAATTTGTATTCAAAATTAAGTTAGTTTACTAGTGTATAGTTGTTAGAGCATAATGGAAGTGTAGTGCAGAGAACAGTTGGAAAGAGTTGTATTTTTGTCAGGGTTTAATATTATTAAGACTGTTACGTGGTGGAGTTGTAGTCAAAGTATGATAAACACACCAGACGCACACACAAGTAGAGTTTTTTTAAAGTAAACCTCGTTCAGCTGCAATCCGTCACACGTGGCTTAAGGATGTAGACAATACTGGAGTAACAGTTCCAACAATATTTAATTCAGCAATGCGATATCCTCACAGTAATGCTCTTTCAAATGCACAAACTGAATACAAAGTCTCTTCTGCTATGTCCATACTACGATTCAAAGTTTCTCATACACAGCGTCTCTCGCAATAAACTGCGTATCTCTACAACTCACAAAGCAAGACAATGTACTACTGGGCTTTCCCAGCGCCCTCCTTATATACACTATCAAAATCTAGAATCTACTACGGAAATTATGAACTCAAACAACCAGAACGAAACACGCAGCCGAAGCTCATTAACATAAACTTTCCAGAAACAATATATCAGGCTACAAAATTACGGCTGCTTACTTCAGCTCTAAATTCTAGCGTATAATAAAGACACATAAAAGTATGGTATCCCTATCTATGATAGCTCTAAAAGGTACGAGAACATTCACCAAACACAATAGTGGCTGCTCGATACACGCGCACAGGAAAACAAAAAGTAGCGAAAATGTTGCGATGTCAACTAACCGACGTGACACTTACGAGGCCACTAGACAGTGCGACCCTTCTACAACGCACCGGACTAAACACAACAAAACGAAATCGGCTCTACTTTTAACGAACAAAAGAAAATCCCACTAAAAAGGCACGTGAATCACAACCGTGAAAGCTCAAATAAACATCAGATCGTTACCTACGAATAACACACGCACGCTCTCACAGGATAACACAACCACAATCGTAACAAAGACACGGTACGTTGTTCATAAAGAGAAATATTGAATTGGCGCTAAAATTTGCAGAAATTTAAGAGTATGGTAGATAAAAGGTTGGACTGCTATTTAATCATACTGAAATGTGTCTGTTGGGTCAGGTGAGACTGGGATAACCTGTGTATTGGCTTTGCCCAAGGTGGTTTGACATTAGGTTCGCAGTCGTTGTACTGGTATCGGTGTGTTCTGATGAGATAAGCGAGTAGCTATCCGGATCTAGGAAATGTCGATGTTTACAGCAAGAGGTTGACACATAAGCATAAACCTTATTTAAAGTCAGAAAAATAATAAATAAGGTAGTAAAAGAAATGCGAGTCTCAGACGGTATCTGAGAGAGGACTATTGTAAATAAATCATTAAACATGATTTGGGTTTTTGTCAGAGACATTGGTATGTAAGTCTCTGGTGGCATCTTGTTTGTTGCAGACAACAAGATGATAAAGCTTTTTCTGAGTCTGATAGTGTTGGGGCTAGCGCAGGGCTTAAATATTAATCACAACGTCGTATTTCAGAAACTCGACGAGGTTAATATGACTAGGTCGCGATGGTTGGTAACTTTTGTCATTGACTTACAGCCATACCATAATGCGATTAATACGATCTATAGAGACGTGAAAAATGTCACCGACAACACTTGAAATGTCATTTCACATTATTTTGAGAAAAGGAAACAGTTCGTGAAAAAACTTCGCGCAGCTTGGGCAGGAACTAAAAATAGTTATGGATACACATAATGGAATTGCTGAGTCTTTTGCCGACTACAATACGTTGTATGGCCTAAAGAGAAGATCACTTATTCAATTTGTAGGTAGTGCCCTAAATTTCCTTTTCGGTACTGTTTCTGAATCGGATTTGAGAGCCTTGCAAGACAATGTACAAGTTCTAGAAAAAAAAAAAAAACAAGAGTTGGCACATGTAAGGGGCGAAAGTCTGACCATAATTAATGCATAACGTGTTGAGATTTCAGAAAACAGACACACGCTTAATCAGTTAATGGAAATCGTAACGCAACTCGATCAAAAGTAACGCAAGAAATGCAAAAGCAGGACTACGAGTTAGAAACGTTTGTTTCGACATATCTTCAAACTGACTTGGTCATCGGAGAAGTCAAACAAATGATACAACGCTCTACGATATATATTGAACATCTTCAACTTCAGTTGAACATGTTATCTCTCGGACGTTTGGCTCCGAGTACGATCACTTTGCATAACCTTCGAAAATTGTTCACGGAGATTGAATTACGTTTAGAGTCTCCCTTACGTACCTGGGGATCCCAAGAAAGAATTGTGGAAATTTTACCAATTTCTTACATGTACTATGATTTTGGAAAATTCACGAATTCTAGTAATCGTACATATACCAATTAACACTGCTCGATTTTAATGAGAAATGTGAAATTTATAAGGTACACAACTTACCTGTACCATTGGTAACAGGAGATTCAGGTCGGCCTGTGCCAGAATCTATGACGGCTCAGTATGACTTGGAATCGACAACCATAGCAATAGATGCGCAACGCACGCGGTTCACTTTCCTTACGGAAGCTGAACGTGAAGCCTGTTTCAAACCTCTGATAGTATTCTGACCCTCTCCGCCTCCTCATCCCCCGCACCAAACTCAGCACTTTCGGCCCCCGCTCTTTCTCAGTATACGGTCCAACCACCTGGAACACTCTCCCACTCTCTCTCCGTCAGAAACACTCGCTCTCCTCCTTCCAGTCTGCCCTCAAAACTCATCTCTTTCAACAGTTCTAGCACTATATCACCACACTCCCCAGCCCAAGCTGACCGTCCTAATGTATCTTCACTATTTGTGTTACGTGAGTCATTGTCTAAAGCGTGCGCATGCGTGTGCGAGTTGTGAGTGCGCGCTTAGAGTTATAATTATTATAAGATAAGCGCATTATAAATACCGTAATTATTAATTATTATTATTATTATTCTGCGCCATTAGGAGTGCAATATATCCTATGAATATTATTCAGTTCTGTATTACGACTCTATTTATATAATAATTCAGACGTAATATCAACGCACTGTCAAACAAATGTCAAGTTGGGTACAGTGTTACCTATGGCAAGGTACATAGTGTTACCTTTGGCAAGGTACATAATGGATGGGATCTGGGTTATTAGTAACCACAGTCCATTAAAGGTCAGTATTAGTTGTCACGGACAATTTGATTTTCTTATTATTGACCAGAGTGACTGCTTTAATTAACTTGTCATCTTGTACAGGATGAGTTGTGTGTTCAGGAGTATATGTTTAATTGTTTGAATTGGTGAATGAATGATGAATAATTAAGTAATGAAATAAAATACCGAATCTTGTCAATTAAGAATCCTTTTTTTTCTGGTAGGATTGGGAGGAGTGTTACACTATAAGTGTTAAACGTACTAATGTTTACTATAAAGTGTTAACGGCCGAAGGGCACGATCGAGCACTGACGCAAGTTCCCATGATGTGTATTTGTGAGCGTGCATTATTGAATATGGGCCACACTCCCCGGGGCTTATGGTACTGCATATGTAATGACAAGATCAAGAAATATAGTACTGCATATGTAATGCCAAGATCGAGAGATATATCTCTTGGAAGATATTATGTATGCGGCCGGGAGGAAAACCCTATGTTGTATAATTTTATGGGTGACAGTAAGAAGCCCTTTTTGACAGATTGGGAGCCAAGAGTGATGTGCCCAATAATAGGGCACTGTTCCTTAAATATAGTGGAGAGCTCAGAACAAAGAGGGAGGAACAGGGAGAACTCAGAAGGAAGAGACAGAGAGCTCCGATTGCGATTTCACTATTTCGAGCTAGTAGATTGGTCTTGCCCAAATTAGGAGAACCTGCACCTGAAATAAAAGAAGCTTCTGGAAAACACTCTTGTCTGTCTGCGTCTTCAATCACACACCCCTTAAGTATGGCTGTAGTGTAACAAAAAAACATCATAATTACGAACTATACACCTTACACTTGGCTGAGACATGTCACTTTCTCTTGTTTAACTCATTCGAGACGTGCAGCCTCCGGATACGCGGCAAAAGCCGCGCATAACGAGGCAGGACGTCTCGAATGAATTCCCACTTACGTGTGACGCTGAAGACAACGCTCACATTTTGTATATGCTCGTCGTCTGTAGACCAGACCCACACAGCCGGGAAGTTGTCAGTAATGTCCATTGTATGAAACATCCTATACATTCCATCTTTTGTGTTGCACGAGCACTTGGTCATGCCTACAGGCTTTTGACACATTTCTCCAACGTGTTGCAGGAGACAATGAATTTCATTAAATGTATCTATTTTCGACACTTTGATTTGAAAATTTCCAGAAATGTTACAATTTTCCTCGGTGACTATTTTGAAGGGTAAAGTTACGTTCTCGTGTTCTAATGCTGTGACAATGGCACCCTTCAGAAGCTTTGGGAAGTTGAATCTTGCACCTGTGGGGAAAACACAAAACATGACGAGCCATTTCTGAATGCGGCCACGGTACTGTAAACAGAACCGGTGGCCGCATGCACAAAGGGGTTATGTAAAAAATAAAGCTTCTTTTGAAATTATGACGAGGACATAGTTAATATCTTTAATTGCTTCAAGAAACTAAGTGCGAGTTGTATAAATTTCTTTATGAAAAAATTGGTAGTACTATTGTACACAAAGGAAACTTTTACTACCTAGTCCAGACCAGAACAGTGACTGCCAAGTGTTAAAATGCACAGAAGAATCCAACAACAACAACAACAACAACAACAAAACACGCTTAGAAAAAAATAATTGTGTTGTAACTGTCTTTTTTCGTTTCTTTATTCTTTAGGATCGCCTCTGCATTTTGCACATTGCAGTCACCGTTTTGGTCTCGATTTCCCTTCGTGTACAATAGCTAAAGTATTATATCAATGAAGTGCATTTACAAAGTGTGCATATGTACTTACATGCTAGACCATAAAGACACACTTACATGGCTTTGATGAGGAATCTGACTTGACCATCAAAAGCAAAATGTAAATTGTTGTTACAGTTTTCATTGTTGTTGCTGTAGTTTAGTTAAGAATAATACTTCCGTGGACATATATCATCTGATGAAAAAGGGTCGGTCATGAAACTGTGTCGTCTGATGACCTTCCTTCCCGCAGTCACCAAAATAATGACACACAACAAGCACACACACATAGACTCTCAGAAGTAAAATAACACACACACACACACACACACACACACACACACACACACACACACACACACACACACACATACGCACACACAAAAACATCCACACACAGTCACAAACACACGCGAGTGCACGGAATTTATTCACACACACACACACACACACACACACACACACACACACACACACACACACACACACACACACACACACATGGGCCAGCATTCCCGGAAGTTATTCACACACCAACACCGACACCCACACAAACGTACACATACTCCACTGAGGAAGTTGTATAGAAGCTGCCTCTTCGGATACCCGGATGTATTTTTTGTCTACCGTACTGAAAATGTTGTATACTTTGAGATGGGGCTGGTGGGAGCACGTTCCGTAGCATGCAAATGACGAACATAGGCGGGCACACATCAGACTCTGACAGTTAAGTAGTTAGTTATTTGGGTTTAACGCCGAGCAGGCAACTAAGGCCATCTCACGGCGGGTGAAGTAACACGACAAAAAATACGTAATGCAAAGTACGCCGAACCACGCTGTTGAACATACATTTGGCGGGAAACGTGTGTGTGTGCGTGCGTGTGTGTGTGTGTGTGTGTGTGTGTGTGTGTGTGTGTGTGTGTGCGTGCGTGCGTGCGTGCGTGTGTGTGTGTGTGCGTGTGTGTGTGTGTGTGTGTGTGTGTGTGTGTGTGTGTGTGTGTGTGTGTGTGTGTAGAGACGAGTTTATCATGTACGTACAGGTCTGAATATTTAGGAAATGCTTCTTCAAGTTGTATCTGGGAACACTTCTCAGTATTTTTAGATTGGATTATTCATTAAAAGGAAAAGTTGCCGTTATACAAAGTCCGTTGACGCATTTGAGTCTGTAATTTGTGGTATATTCATTTGAAATTTTGAATACAGCTAACTTAGAGAAAGATATTGGATGAGTTGGTTAACCAGTTTTGTATCTATTCAATGTGTTCGTAAAAAATAATTCATCCCGAGAAAGAAATGTCGAAATGAAGAATTCTCGGACAGTGACTGTGACGTAAAAGCGATAGCCGCATTATACATTGTTGCTGTTGTTATACAGTGTTGCTGAAATGACGCACAGCACCAGACGCGTCATTGTTATACATGAATTGACACAACTGAAGAAAAGCTCTCTCTCTCTCTCTCTCTCTCTCTCTCTCTCTCTCTCTCTCTCTCTCTCTCTCTCTCTCTCTCTCTCTCTCTCTCTCTCTCTCTCTCTCTCTCTCTCTCTGGCAGTTTTATTTAGGAAGTCCGTTTATAGAAAGTTTGGTTGACCCCAATTTGAGTCCGTAATTTTCGTTCTATTCATTTGGAATTTTGGATACCAAGCATTTTGAAATAGACATTGGATGAGTTCGTAATCCCGTACTTTGTCAGTACCTCATCAAATTTTTGAAAATAATTCATTTGTTTTTGCAAGTTTTGGATCCAGTATAATTATACTCCCATCAAACAGTCAGACCTTGAAGAGGCTGCGTGGAAGAAAAGAGTGAGCCCACTAACACAGGCAAAAACGCCCTAGCCCTTTCGAATGAGTGACGTGAAACATCAAATGCGTCACTGTGTACCCAGCGTGGTAAGACGAGCGATGCCATGACGTCAAGCTTATAGTGACGTAATTTTGCTGCTAGTGCTATTATTGTTTAAAATTCCTGTCGCTACACGAACCCACAGAGCGTACTAATGGCGGGAAGCGCCGTGTGTCCGTCTTTATTTGTGTGCGCCGGCGTGTGTGTTGATCACAGATTTGCTAAGAGAGGAGTGAAATGGGTCAGAATGATAAGCTTAACTTATTCGAGACGTGCCGCCTCCAGTTACGCGGCTGTTGCCGTGTATACATGGAGGCCACACGTCTCGAATGAGTTAAAAAATATGAACAACTCTGAATGTTCCAAAAGAAAAACGCATGTGAGCTCCAAACAAAAATGGAAGACTTTGGGATGAAATCCTCATCTTGTTTGTTTCTTTAAAGTTGCAGACATTTAGGAGCAGCAATATAAAGCAAATGAGATTATTGAATGAGTCTGTGAGTGAGTGAATAAATGGATGAATGGATGAGAGAATGAATGAATGTATGAATAAATGAATGAATAAATGAGTAAATGAATGAATGAATGAATGAATGAATGAATGAATGAATGAATGAATGAATGAATGAATGAATGAATGAATGAATGAATGAATGAATCTTTAGATTAATGGATAATAAGATTTTTTTTTCAGATTACTTTGGCAGCAGACTTGAGACTTTTACCGTTAGATACTTATCATATTAATAAAGTAGCATGTGTGTCGATGTGAGAAAATTCTAACTATGGCGCGAGGGCAGACTTGTCAGACATGCATAAGGTGCATATCGATAGTCCTACACTTTCCACTGTCTCTATCTTACGTATCAGTCCTGCGTATCGATTGTCGGACGCAAGTAAAAATATGTTGGTGTTGGTCGGTGGTCTTATAACCGATGTTCCTACATTTGAACAAAAAATGTCCGCCACTCAGCTTTCAACCCTCCGAGCCGCCTTAAAATCCATCTCCGTTCAGCCTATTTTGTGTGTCTGGTAGCTTTTAGTATCATTGACTTGGATATGAACCTCTGCAAAAAATCAAAGTGTAAATGGAGGCTTTTGCTGTCACTGGCTCATTTGCAAAAGATGATAGGTGTGGCCTGGCCGTATCTCCTCTGGGCACAATATTACCAGAGTGTTAAATCTCCCGTTTGAACTTGGGCTATACCTTCACTTCGCCCCCACTGTATGAACATGCAATAAAAGACATATACATTGTTCATCCGCCATGCGAATAAGTCATGTGTTTCTGTAGAGCTTTCGTTAACATCATAGAGAGAAAAGTAACTTTTTTTGTTTTTCTCTGGAGAGACCTCGCGATTCCCAGTCTCAAATTGTTTGATTCTTAGTCACCCTGAGCGAAGCTCCGGGTGACAATGAATCTAACAGTTTGAGAATGGGAATGGCAATGTCTGTCCTGAAATGGCAGTATATGAACACTCCACTTCAATACTATAATGGTAGATCCTTCAGTGTGTCGATCGTCCTTCTATTTTTATAAATAGTTCTAAGTATCGATAGTCCGATGTCTCAAAAGTTCGATTTTTTATGTCTCTTCTATCTATGAAAGAGACTTTTTAAGATGGGTCGCAGTGGGGCGAATTCAATAGCATGCCCAAGACTACATAGGCTGGTAGATCTACAAATCTGACGACTAAAGTCACTAGATAAAAATTACGTCATGTCTAGTTAAGCTGACCTCGCTGCTCTAGGTACTTTTGGCAGGAAGCGACGTGTGTGTGTGTGTGTGTGTGTGTGTGTGTGTGTGTGTGTGTGTGTGTGTGTGTGTGTGTGTGTGTGTGTGTGTGCGTGTATGTGTGTGTTTGTGTGTGTGAGTGCTTGCGTGCGTACGTGTGTGCGTTCGTACGTATGTGCTCGTGTGTGTGGACATGATTGAAAACTGGTCTAATGTTCCTAATCATTTGTCCTTGACAAATAAAGTTTCATTTCATTTAATTTTTCACTCTCAAACACACACATACACACACACACACACACACACACACACACACACACACACACACACACACACACACACACACACACACACACACACACACACATGGAGACAAAAGTGTCAGAGTGGGTTACCGACCATTTTATGTTAAATGGGTTCCCATATTTCTGTTTATTCTAGAGCTCTAGAATTGATGCGAATGTTTAGAACTCACATTATAACTAAGCTCTATAACTTAAAATAAAATAGTCATTTTCTAGAAACAGAGCCACTAGATAGAGAAAAAATGGGTTTCTACCAATAAAGTGGGTGCCCCTCACACAAAAACTAGCATTGCAGTGAAAATGGGTGTCTTCACAACATTAGGCGTCTGTAAAAAAGGTCAGGTTCATGGAATACTTCTTTTTCACGTTCATTTTCTTTGGGGTTTTTCAACTTAATGTGTATGTATGCATTTACATTTTTAACATTGTATGGTGCAAAACTAAAGGAACACTGCCCCGTAACCTTTAGATTATAATTTTTACAGGGGAAATCTTTTAAACATTGCTACGTTTTGTTTTTCTGAAGCAAAACAGTTTATCATGTCATTTATGTCAGAATCAACGTATTCTCGAAATTAAAGGACTTTTTTATGTATTCTGGAGTTTGAGACAAGCAACAACAGAGCATTTTGAATATTAACCCTTATCACTCGGAATACACCAGTGTGTACAACAAGTGTGACGAAAATAGTCCAAGGGTAGTGCCAGAATAGCTCGGTGCCTCTAGTGAACTAATGCCATTTATCTATGTCCTCATCTGTAAGTACTGTAATGTAGCTTGCATATATGGCAGTGTACAAATTTGAAGCTTTTAGCCTCAGTATGATGCGGGCTATAAAGTGTGGGAAAATATGAAAGATAGAAAAAGACCAAGACGAAGAAACTAACACTTAACTTGTTCTACCCCAGACATACCACAGCAAAATAAAGATCAACCATGAGAGTTCAAGGGTGATGCCAGAATAGCTTGGCGCCTATGGACACCAAGCTATTCTAGCATCACCCTTGAACTATCATGGTCGATCTGTGTCCTGCACTGCAAGCAAGTCTTCAGAGGACGACTTCAACATTTGGGGATTTCGGTCTTGGGGTAGAATGAGTTAAAATGACAAAACAGAACACTGACATTAATTAATTAACTGACAACATAATAATTCACTTGAAACTTCAGCCTTTATTAATCACATCAAAGGTGCATGCATATAAAAACTAAGTAATTGTTTGTAAACACTTCAAATCAAACAATCAAGAGCAGTCAAACCATTTTCTGGCAACTTTGTGATGATTAAAATTAGTTCTTGCCTTCGACACATAATTTGTTTCAGCGACTTATGTGCCTCTATTCATAAAATGGAGAGAGAAATGTACTGAGTTCTAACAAGTGTGACAATAAAGTTTAGCGGAGTTGGTATTCTTCGTCCAGTGCTTAGGTTAAACGCACCAGCGGTGCCAATGTTGCTATTTTGGCACAAGACCGGTCGCTTGGACCGGCCTGGTGCACCCGATCGGTTTAGAGCGTGTGCTTTCTGCACCTGTAATGGGCAACCTCGGAGAAAGGATCACGTGACCCTCGTTTGATTGCTGCAAAATAACATGAATAAAGAATAAACCCTTTCCCAAATGCAATCCGGCAATAATGCATCCATCCTTATGCTAGCACCACGAAACATTTCGTGATTTGGCAGATTTGAAAAATAGCTTTTTTTTTAATCCTCAATGGAGGTGATTTTGCGACATCTGCGTTGTTTGCAGCAGAAAGCAACATCATAGTTGAAGTTTGAGAAATGAGCGCACTGCATGTACAATGGACTTGATTCAGTGGCGTGGGGCATCACACAAGCCTCCGCCATCTCAACACAAAACTGGCGTGTTAGGGGAGGTAAAAGGCGCGGCTAAAAGTTAAAGCTGCAAACGAACATTTTTTTCGACTGCGAGCACAATCTTCCGCGTGAACGTACGAGACCACACTACAAGTGCATAAGCCAACCTGCGCGTGCAGTTGTGGTGCACATGACTGGTCCGAGCGACTGGTCCGAGCGATCGGTCTGGTGCAAAAATAGCAACAATGGCGCCGCTGGTGCGTTTCACCTAGGCAGAGGGCAAGGTATACCAACTTAGCTAAGGTTTATGCTTTCTGTGACTTTTGAAACAATGCACAGTATGCAAAGTGTACTTTATAGTAACAAAAAAGTTACAGACATTTCCAAAATGATCCTGGCATACATCAGATAAAAACAAGCTATACACACTGAAATAATAACACTCTTGTAATATATATTTTTTATATTGACAATGGTTTTCTTATCTTATTATTGTCTTTCGTCCCCAACCGCTGTTCCGGTTGCAAAGTTTTAAATGTTATACAATATACAAATTGATCCACATTGACCAACGCCATAGTAACACTCTTGTAATAAATCTT
This sequence comes from Semisulcospira habei, assembly GCA_036245525.1. Taxonomy (NCBI): domain Eukaryota; kingdom Metazoa; phylum Mollusca; class Gastropoda; family Semisulcospiridae; genus Semisulcospira; species Semisulcospira habei. The sequence continues at coordinate 3,338,821 of BTPG01000003.1, forward strand.
TATGTTGACAATGGTTTTCATATCTTATTATTGTCTTTCGTCCCCAACTGTTGTTTCGTTTGCAAAGCTTTAAAGGTTATACAGTATACAAAATGATCCAGGCGGACCAACCCCATAATAACACTCTTGTAATAAATCTTTAGGTTGTCAATGGTTTTCTTATCTTATTATTGTCTTTCGTCCCCAGCCACTGTTTTGTTAGCAAATTCAAAGGTTATACAGTATACAAAATGATCCAGGCGTCCATCAGATAAAAACAAGCTATACATGAATAAATGTGTATGAAAACGAAAATGCCGCAAGTGTGCTCTCTCGGACAATCTCAATTCATTTGTTTTGTAACTTTTACAGTCTGTTGCGGATGTAATCCTTAATGTTTGTCCAGCGCCAATGTCTAAGTGCGGGCTCTTCTGTGATTGCCTGCTGTATCTCGGCCTTTCGAGGAAGTTTGTTCACGAAGAGGTGTGTCTTGAAACGAGTTTGAACAGCTTTCTTTTCATCTTTCCCCCATGGATTCTTTGAAAATCTAGCTTTCTTTCGAACAGGAGATGACGCAGTACTGTCATCATCAAAACTATCTAGATTGTCATCAGGCACTAGATGTCTTTTCTCTGTCATGCTCATTGATTCCTGTGATGTTGACTTGCTACTTGGTTCATTCACAGGTGTTGTTTCCCCCAAGACCTCTCTGCAAGTTTCTGATGTGTCTTCATTGTCAAAGTCAATCTCTTCATCATCGCCCAGCTCAGTTCTAATGGAACTCTCAAAATCTGTCATCCCATTGTTAACTGACAGAAGAATTTTTGCCACTTTTTCCTTTTGAAGGACGTCTGGAGGTTGGCGGTAGATATGGCGATGTATCCGAATATCATGACCAAGGAAGTCTGCCAGCTGATCCTGGTCGAACTCTGAGATGGCCATTGACTGAGCCAAAGTTTCAACCTGCTTCCGTAACTTATAAATGTGAACATGGCTGGGTTTGACACCCGTGCTTCCAGCGCATGTTCGTTCAGAACATCATGGCCTCTGTAAGGCCTCTGACCAGAAGGTGTGGCAAAGATGTACTGGGAACCAGCGAGAGCTGGCATTGATTGCCTCACTTGAAGGATTCTGTCCACAGTTGTCATCATCTTCTTTGTCAGCAAAATGGGAACACTCCTATTAAACTTGTCTCTGATATCAACTCGCTGAAAATGATTCAACATTTTCTTCTCAACCTCAGTGAGACCTTTCAAGATATCTTGATTGGTGATCGATCCAATCTTAGCATTCTGGAAGTCTGATACCTTCATTTTCTGAACTTCTCCTCCTCTTTTTCGGTTGAAAAGTGATAAAGAGCTGCTTTAGCCACTGTCAGATAATCTTCCGAAACTATCCTTGTCTCAAGAAGCTGTTGGACCTTCCTCACATCTTCACATGATGGGATCAGCTTAGGTTTGTTCATGGTCATTTTCCCGACCGACTGGGTTGCGGTAGCTGACACACAATCATACCAGTCCCTGGTGAAGACAAAGTCAAACCGCTGCTCCTCAGAGAGCTCCTGCCGCCACCCGTCATCGGAACCGTGCCCAAGCTGTTTGGATGCCTCTGAATGTTTGATCTGTGAACATTTTTTCAAGGCATGGCCTATGTGCATTGCCTTTTTTGAACTGATGTGTGTCCTCATCAAATTCTGCTGGCTCTTTTACAGCCAGTACAACATGATGAAAGTTAGCTCAATTGATCACAGCATTTAAACTTGCGATTTGGATTTCTGACCTCACTCTGAGAATCTTTAATAGTCTCCCTAACTTTCGCAACCTAGAGCTGATTTGTCCAGCCGTGTGATCTTCAATGTCCCTGCGGTCAAAAAATCTCTTTCCATACTCAAGTAGCAAGGGGTCAGTTCTGATGAGACGGCTTATCTCATCATCTCTCTGTCTGGGTAATACCTTATGATATAAGGGAAGGTCAACATCTAAGGGTATTGGAAGCATTAGCCTCTCACGTAGTGCCGCATCACCTCTCTTAGCAAACTGAAACCCTCCTGGTTTCTGACAGCAAAGTTTTGAGTGTACATAGATCAGCTTTTTATAGAACCCTTTGCAATGGATACAGGCGAGAAGGTCGTCTACTTTACTAGTTTTGGTGCAATACTTAGGAATCAAACATCCTGATTTCTTTTCGAGAACTGCAACGTTATGCATGTAATCACCCTCATATTGTAATCTGATCCATGTTTAATGTTTTCCCTTTGTCTCTTTTTTCATCGACAAAGTCTTAGCAACGTCTGCCTCATCTGCACGTGCTCATTTTCAAGACACGCTTGCTACACAATTTGCATGCATGTTTCTTGTCCCATTTGTACTTTCCTTTCCCTCTCTGCAACACATGCATACCTCTTTCTTCTGTAAGCGCTCTTTCCCCACCCTCAACGTCATGTTCCTTCTGCCTATCCACATTCTCATTGCCACCCCCTAATTCACCCCCTAACGCACACTGCACCTTGCTGGTACTTGCTTCACTGACACCTGCTCACCCTGAACCTGCCACTTTGAAATCTAACATAGTCAATACAATACTGTCTGTGTCAAAGATCCCAGAGATTGATGGCGACACACCGTCTGAATCCTGTGATCTCGAGCCAGGAAGAAACTCCTCGTCATCACTGTCCTTGTATTGCGATGCGCTTTCACTCTCAGGTCCATCCCAGGCTTCATTTTTCAACTGGAAAGAAACACAAAAAAGCTGCATTAGGACAGAAACAGCCCAATTTTGGTTTAAGGGGCCTTGCACAAGAATAAAAAGAGTAATCTCATGTATGACCGATTTACATATGTGTGACCTTGGTGACGATGGCTGGCTTCTGCAGCAGCAAAATCCATGTTTTCTGAAAATGTAAGCAGTTTTCACACATCTGTCAACCCCCATGACCCTTTGAAGAGAGGTCACTCAAAATGATATGTTTACAAAGGTCTTGCCACACAGTATCCTTGGGTCAAGCTTAAAGAATGTGGCTTGAATAGTCTCCGATAAAATGCCACCGTTAAAGTTTACCATGGACGACGGTCGGACGACCAGTGGCCCAGAACATAAACTCACTTTTGCTTCTCACGCTAGCCAATAAAATGAAGATGATCATAGAATCACTCACCAGTTTGTAATTGGGGGCATTCCGCTGCCGTCTATGCACCCTCCTACCAGAAGCACCCTCTCCAGCAGCGGCTGGGCTATATTGCTGCAGCTGACTAATTTTGACATGGGAGTTGGTCATGTGCCATGAAGGGGCGTTCTTGTCCACTTCTATAGATCCCGATGGGATTGGACATCCTGCTGCTATCTGTCGCTGGGTGTGTGCAGAAAGTCCTGAGTGTGGCCAAAACAGTGCTGCGAACATGTCAAGTGAAACCATGTAAACTTAACATTTTGGATCAAATATATACATAATTACTACAGTACCCCCAGGCCCCTACGAACAATAACTGGTAATACAGTAAAAAGCAACACTTCAATTGCACAATCCGATAAAAACTGTTCGTGGAAGTCTGTTCTTTGAATCGCGAGGCAGTTTTGCGCACGAGGATTGAAATACACACTGAAATCTGGCGCCATTTAGGTTTTGTCATAGTGCATGTGTCAAGTTACTTTTTGATCACAATCTGAGATGTCAGAAAAAAAGCAACAAAATCGCGTGACAGATTGACCTTGTAATGGTGTTAATGAACGAATTCCTTTCATTGGAGAAGAAAGCTATTCTTAAAATCGTGGGGTTCTATTATCTTTTACTACAAGACTGAGCAGCAGACGACCGACCGTAGCAGACGTCTCAGTTTTCTCGGCGAAGCGGGTCAGTATCGGCTGACTGTGCAATTGTATAGGATTGGAAGCATCTCAGTTAAATAGCTACGCTGAATAAGTACACTTGGGGGTGCTCTTAAATAATGAAATATTGCATAAAATTGTACCTTTGCAAACGGAACAGTGGCGGCGGGACAAAAGACAATGGGACGGGGAAAAAACTCAGTTCATGTCACTGCGCAGCCGACCAATCAGGTATCAAGTTGATCTATAGAGAACCTCGCTTCCGTGGCAAAACACAGGCCCAGTGGAAGTTACCAACAATCTTAGATAACTGCGTTTGCACGGATGCATTTTAGACCAGCTAGCATGCAGCTACAATAACGTTAGAGTTGTTCTGAACAACAACAGATTAGAAACAAGTTAGCGTGTAATCTTAGAAATGACTCTTGCATTTGTCTGATTGTAGCTTACAAAATCTTGTCTTAGGTTTAATAAACAACTACACAGGCACTGTGCTACATTTCACTCTTTTTCATTCACTACATAGCATTCATACAGATTATATGAAAACAAATGCTCACACTGAACAGTTTAACATTTCTTGAATGACCAGGCCATAGTCAGCAAAATACGTAGCTGTTTCCCACTTTCTCCGACACTCTCCATGGAACTAATATTGCGAGCCATGTTGGGCGTAAATTCCTGCACAAAACGCAGAGGAAGAAATGTTGACGCCACAGTACAACTTGATAAAGAATATCGTTGACGTCACAGCTATAAGTGACATTCGCTGTGTTCAAACTAGGCGCTCTAGCTGCAAGCTACTTAGCTGGAAGTTAAATTTAGTACGTGCAACATATTTAGCGAATCAGGTTAGCTGTCAGCTAGCCATCTTGCAGGCAAGCTTTATCGTGCAGTTTTAGCGTCTAATTTAACACCCTTTTCGCGCAACTAGGCCTCTAGACAGCAGGAATTTGCACAACAAATAAATACATCCATGACGTCAAAGTTTGGAACACACAATGAAGCATCATACGAATGATATTAGCTGCAATCACATTATATGGGAAGTCAATAACGTCAATTTTATAATTTTTAGCTCTGCCAAATCACCAGAACAAACTTGTCCACAGAGTGCAGTCCACAAGCGCTGTCATTTGGACATCCAGTGCTAACGTTTGCGCGTTTCCGCTCTTGTTTCCAAAGTTTCAAAGACAACGATGTAAATAAACCTTTTTGAAAACAGTAAATAATCTGTAACACTGGGTGTATGAAAATCGGAAAATGTTTGAAGTAAAATGTTTGTGCAGTGAATGAAAAGCATCTAGTGTGGAATCAGTTTTCATGACTTGGTCAAAGACAACATCTCCCAAATGTAGCGGTTTATTAGGATATCGCAGAAAGCAAAGCGCGGTAAGACTATGACATAATGGTGTGGGGGTGTTTCTTATGTCAAAGAAGCCTTGAAAGGTTCTATACACCTGTCGACACGTAGAACTATTGATACGTAGGACGATCGAGACTTCCTCCAACAGTAGAGGACGAACTGCGCATACATGTAAAATCTTGTCGATGAAAGGAAGGAATGTGTAGTAGCCCACGTTGCAATGTAAAAGATTAAAGGCTCCGTGGAGACACGCAGCTTGCAGCGATACTCATGCAGCGGGCTTGCGAGCTACAAGCGGGACAACGAGTCTAATATCAAAACAGAGCGTTCAGACCGGCGACGCAGGCAGGTCACCTGTCTGTGGAAGGAGATTACTAACAGGGGCCTAGTCACTGCAGGTATCGCAGGTATTCAGCTGGTCAGAACATTAAACATGTATATTCGTATTGCGATGCACACTGTACCGATACCAACACGTTCGTGACTCCCGTATGTATGCCTGTGTGCTGGTCTGTAATTTGATATTCCGGCTCCTGACCGATAGGTCCAAAATGTGAGACAAGCACATACAGACTAAAAATAACGCTGATATCATATCCTCTGTCGTGTGATGTGGTCATGTGATCTTGTCGTGTGATCTGGGAAGATACGCCATTTTGTTAAACGTCCATAACGAACAGTCCAGAACGAAAAGGTGACTGCCAATCTTCTAAAAAGCACAGACAATCAAAACCAAAAGAAACACGCGTAAAAAGAGCAAGTACCTCGCTGTTTCGTTGTTTTCTTTGTTGGGATTTTCTTGTGTGCCCATGACGTTTTACATGTAGTTTACAGTAATGTAAGTGACCACTACTGAAAATAAAAGTGCACATTAGTCTGAGGGTATGATTTTGAAAATCACGTTGGTTTCCCCGACGTGTGGAGTAGATTACTTCTGACAAGACATACAATGTATCTTGTTGAGTGCTATTTCGTACTTCAGTCAATAGGACATTTACTTCATTGTGATTTAGTTAACAACTGATTATTTGGTAGAAAGGACCTAGATGCGCACGTCCAAGCCCTTAATCTATCGGTAAATCAAATGTGGACTATGAATACAAGTAAAATGCTACAATGAGCAAACTGAAAGACAAGATATCCTGGGAAGGAAAGAGTGACAAAATGATTTGATTGTTTTCATTTTAACACTTTGACTTAGATTGAGACTGAACGACTAGCTGTGACTGATGAACTGTTCTATGAATAACAGTAGTTGAAAAGTTACTGTTTTCGTTTCAGAACGACACGATGAAGTTCGTCACACTGCGACTCGGCCTACGTTTTGGCAATGGTTTTTTCCCTCTTTGGCTCCGGGTCATTTCGTTGGTCTTACAGATTACTGTTGTGTGCTGCTGGCCCCTACATAAAGGTAACTGAACACGAAAAAAAAAAAAATGTTTATCGCTGCGTCTAGCTTATGGCTTTTGGTCGCATCAGGACTGTCCCTCTAGCTACTGAAACGCGAAGAGATGAATTTATTCGCGAGACGGGAGATGTACCTAAAACCGAAAATGTCGTCGTAGAGCTAAACAACCACTTAATCTCGATTCACTAACAACATTCAATAAATATGAACACAGATCTGAGAAACAACGGCGAAAACGGCTCAGTCAACAATAGTTCAAATGCAAGCCATGCAAACGGTACATCTGCACTGAACTTCAGAAAACACACACATCAGCTGTGCATATGCCTTCTCAGGGACGGATCAGTTACCTCCCGGGGGTAGGGGGGGGGCGGAGTGGTTCCAATTTTATTTTTGTATGAGAGAGAGAGAGACTGACTGACTGACTGACTGACTGAAACTTTATTTATCAAGGATTGAGATATTAGGCGCACAGGCCTTTCTTCCAATCTGTCCTTGCTACATCTACTGACATATAATAACAGGCAAAGCTACATTAAACTCACAAACAACATCGAACTGAAATTAATGCGAATTACGACAACACTAGAAACTGCAACAATGATTTAACAAAACACACAGGTACCCATACGAAGATGTTTGCACGTGTCATAATATCCGTTTGCGGGAGCCCTCCCCAGACACTCAAACCCGCGAGGCACGCCACAAATATACTTTCACTCGAATGACATACTAAGCACATCGTGTGAATAAACTGTGCATCGGCACTGCATCCCCTGACCAGGTCTATACGGGAAGCACCCCCACAAACGGCACGTGAACGCAAATGGAATAATAAAAATAATAGTTGCATAAAAAGAAATAAAAATATATTATGGTTAGACAACACGAGATAATTAAATTTACGTTGCCTTGGATAAGTGCTTGTACAGTTTTGCTTTAAAAGCAGCTAGGGAATTAACTTATTGTAGATGCAGAGGAATAGAATTCCACAGGAAACCACCTGAGTATGACAAACTGGATTTATACAAACCAATGCGCGGCCGTTTTATGCTTAGGTTGCTCCGAGAGGTGCTGTATCTCTTCTCAGTAAGAGTAAAAAGTTCCGATAAGTAGCCGGGGGCCTTACACTTAAGAGCTTTGTGCACTAGTACGCACTTGTTAAATACTAAGTGTTTGTCAAGAGGAAGGAGTCCAGCTGCCTCGAGCCTCGCCTCAGTGGGTAGAGATGAGCTAGGAATAATGAGTTTGGCTGCTCCTCTGTATAGCGAATTTATTTTCTTGAACTGAACCTCGCTACAGCCATCCCAAACTGTTGAGGCATAATCAATGTGGGGCTTGATGTATCCATTGAAAAATAGTTTACGCGTGTTCAGATTAATGACCGCTTTCAGTTTAGACAGTAAAAATATTTTTTTTTTGAAATTGTCTTTCCGATGTGTATGAGATGAGGCTGCCAACTAAGTTGGTTATTTACAACTACCCCTAGTAAACGGTGCTGCTGTACTTGCTCTATGGGGACAGCTTCAAATGAGAGGTTTAGAGGCGCGGGTTGCAGCTGATGTTTCTGACGTGTTGTGACTAACATGCTTTTTGTTTTAGTTGGATTGACTATCATTCTATTTCTACTGCACCATTTAGAGACTTCTTGTAGGCTCTGCTGGAGGCTGTTGGTTATGTCAGCTACAGTTTTACCGGATGCATGTAGCGTCGAATCGTCAGCAAACATGTCACACTCGGCACTAGCACATGTGATGTGTAGTGATAAATCATTAATAAAGATACAAAATAACAATGGGCCCAGAACCGAACCCTGAGGAACACCAAGCTCTACCTTACCCTCTGTGGAATAGTTACCATTTACATAGACAGCTTGTGTTCTCGCAGAAAGATAAGAGTTAAAAAATGAAAGGGCTGACGGGCTGTTCTTGTTGAAATAAACATTAAGTTTCCTCAGCAAGATTTCATGATTTATCAGATCGAACGCTTTTTTCAGGTCCAAGAATACCGTGCCAGTCATTTTGTTATTGTTGATGTTACCTAGCCATGAATCAACCATACGTACTAATGCTGAGTGGCATGAGTGTTTGGGTCTAAAACTGGACTGGAACTTATTTAACAAGGACCGTTCTTCGAGGTAATGGAGGAGATGCTTTTGACTATGCTTCTCAGGTGGCTTTGATAAAACAGACAGAAGAGAAATGGGACGAAGGTCATTTACATCAGTAGTATCTTTGGTCTTGGGTATAGGAGCAACTTTTGCTTTTTTAAACGCCACAGGAAAAGTATTGTACTGTATGCATAAGTTAAAAATGTAAGTGAGGGGTTCAACAATATAAGGCAGTGATATGTGGAGTATATAACCATTTATACCGTCCACACCAGCAGATGTCTTGTTCTTAAGGCACGTAATATAACGCCCGACTTCGTGAACAGCGATAAAGGGGATACCAAACGTATCATCGGACGATAACCGTTCCTGGCAAAACATGGACAGTTGATCCGATATTACATACGCTGACGGATCAGGGCTGTTGGAAGTAAGTAGCTGTTCTGGAGCTGAGAGAAAGCAATTGTTTATGCTTTTCGCAGAGAATTCGTGTGGAATGATATGAGTCTGCCTGCGCGTGTTGCTTGTTAGAGTAGTCAAAGCAGTCCAAACAGAAGCAGGAGATTTTTTGTTCTCAATTGTCTTTTCAACAAATAACTTTTGGGCTTCTCGAACTAAGTACCTAACTTTGTAACGCAAACGTTTAAACTCAGCGAAGTTCTTTTCTCGTTTAGCGGTGTTTCGTGCCTCCATAGTTTGTTTGATTTCCTCCGTTATCCAGGAGGGAGGCTCGCGGCGTCGGACTCGCTTCCTTCTTAGCGGCGCGTGTTTATTCAGCGCACCGAGGAACATATCGAGCCATATAGTGAGCGCATTATCAGGGTCAGTGCAGTTATACACTTGATCAAATCCTGCATAGCTTAGATCATGTAAGAAAGCATTCGTATTGAGCTTTTTAAACGATCTGTACGTTATGTACGAGTGCTGGTCCCGACTTTGTTTTGCGGGCAGATTGCACGACCATGTACAGGCGATGGGAAAGTGGTCTCTGACGGCTAATGAAGAAACATTAGTTTCCGCTACTGCTGTTGGGTTATTAGTGTAAATGTGGTCGATGATGGCGGCAGCAGAGCGTGATACTCGCGTTGGAGATTTAATCATCTGCTTTAGCCCGAAAAGAGTGATCGCTGATTGCCATGTAGTCTTGGGTTTCAGCATATCGATGTTAAAGTCTCCCAGAATGAGAACATTTTTACCGGTGTCGTTCACTTTATCCATCACTTGTACAAAGTCGTCATACCAGTCAGCAGTAGCAGCTGGATTTCTGTACATAAAGGCGATAAGGATGGGAGAGGAATGTGGTATTTTCACCTTCAGCCACACACACTCTAGCTCTCTGGACTCAAGGTCTTCACGTCTGCGCACCATATTTCGGATAGAGCTATGTACATAGACAGCTATTCCAGTGTGTCCAGGGTAGATTTGGTCACGCCGGATTAGAGAAAAGTTAGGAATAATTAAGCTAGCATCACTGATGTTTGGGCCCAGACGTGATTCCGTGAGACCAAAGAGATGGAAGTGCGATGGCTCATTTAAAAATAAACGAATATCGGGGACCTTGTGAAACAGGTGAAAAATATTAAGGTGTCCGATTTTCAGTCCAAGTGATTGTACGCTAATTGAAGCTTTCGGCATCGCTTCTCGTCAGTTCGCGTGAAGTCACTGTAAAAAGCCTCTATGATCTCAAAATGGGATCACATACACAAAAATGCACGATGATCTCAAAATAAAATCACATACACACAGAGTACGGTTAAGTCTCTCGAGCCAAGAGAACTTGGAGTCCACAAAGACAATTCACTGTCTAAAGGCCAAAAGGTCACTGTGACTTCCGTAGTCAAACAGTTCTCAGTGTGCTGCCTCAAAGGCAAACACACAGCCAATGTCAAAACAGTCTGTAATATTTCGCAGTTCCGATTACCAGAAAGTAATCACTATTTACGTAACACGGTAAAAAACTAAATAAAAATGTCTAAGTGCCGCAGAGTGAGAGAGAGAGAGAGAGAGAGAGAGAGAGAGAGAGAGAGAGAGAGAGAGAGAGAGAGAGAGAGAGAGAGAGAGAGAGAGAGAGAGAGAGAGAGAGAGAGAGAGAGAGAATTAGTGCCTGCAACAGTGTTCAGACTAGCTACTGCTCAATGCACAAAGACCATCGGGCCGACGTGGGCCGCCGTTGGCCCGCGCACAGAGTTGTGCGAGGTCCAACGTCGGCCGACGTGGGCCTGATGGCCTTTGCGCACTGGGTAGCTGGAACGAAACAACGGGAGTACCAGTATATTGGCATATTGCCACATACACTGAGCATGAAACGTGTAATTGAATTTGACTTCCTGTCTTTTAGGCATTCCAATCCCGCGCTGCACCACGACCTTCAATGAGAAGTCAATACGTATCGTCTTTAACATCGATGTCAACCTTGCACAGACCAAAACCAGTTTCGCCATCCACTGGTACACTGGTCATCCTGAGAGCAACTCACGTGGTCGGTTAATCATGATTTGTATTATTCGGAAGTAGTAGTTGTAGTAGTAACAGAAGTAGTAATAAAATAATGCTGCTGTGGTATACCTTACTTTGACTCCGCGTGAAGCATGTTCATACTGTTTGTTAACCTATTGCATGTCGGTAACAGTATTGTTACGATGATTCCTGCAGGAATCATCACGACAGAAACCGCAATCTATACACAAAGAGTTAATTATCAGCTTGCCGATTAGGAACCACAATTAAATGCAGTAGATATGGAAGGAAGGGAGGGGGACAACTCTGAAATGGACTAAATACCACAACCAGATTGCTGATTTGTACAATTTCATTGTTTTTGTCAATTAGATTCTGGCGTTGCGCTGCAATGTCACTGGCTACAAGATACAAAACCCTTTTGCAAAAGTGAAAAAAATTACAGATTTTTTAAGCACCACTTGTCCGATAATGTTGTCATCGAACTGGCCCTGTTTGAGGTACGCGACGATGTGACTTACCAGTTTCAAGTCATTCCTCCTGACCCGAACAAACAGAAATTCTGCATATTACACTCCCACGCTGGTGAGTAAAACCTATTTATTAGCGGTTTTTGTATTTGTGTGCGTGGTTTTCTGTTGTTTGTTTGTTGTTGGTTTTTTTTAATTTGTTTTTGTGTTTTAATTATTGTTTTGTTAGTTTTGTTTTTTTGGTTTGTGTTTGTCTTGTTTTTTTGTGTGTGTTTTGTTTTATTTATTTTTATGCATTTATTTATTTTATTTATTTATTTATTTATTTATTTTATTTTATTTTTATTTTATTTTATTTTATTTTATTTTTTATTTTTTTTTTGTTTTTTATGGGGCGTGGAGGGGGGAGGAGTGAGGGGGGGGGGGAGGACGATGACATGCCTCTGTTTAGTGTATGTTGGGTTTTGCTGCCACTGTTTAGTGTGATTTCTTGGCGAATTTTGAGCTGCAAGGTCGGCCCATGAACATTTTTCTCGAGGCAGTGAAAAACAAATGCCTATTTGCCCAAATGCTCTCGCTCTCGCACACACACACACCACACACACACACACACACACGCGCGAGTGTCCGCGCGCGCACGCACGCAAACGCACATACGTCCCTTTTTATAGTTAATTTTCTTTCTTTACAAAATGTATTCAGCAAAACACAAAGTTCTAACATTTTCAAGAATGTCAATGATTGTTACGTGTTGAGTCGTAGTCGTAGTATGCTATCACACCAGACGCACGCACGTAAGGTTTTTTAAAGAAACTTCACTCAGCTGCAACCCGTCACACGTGGCTTAAGGATGTAGACTAAACTGGAGTAACAGTTCCAAGAATATTTTATTGCAGCGATGCGATCTCCATACAATGCATTCCCAAATGCACCAACACTGATACAATGTCTCTTCTGCAAAATGTCAACACTGGCGACACAATGCGTTTCTCATACAACGTACACCACCGTTACGCTGCATCTCTCACAATGTATACCCTATACTGGCCACGTACCTACGATAAACTGTGTGTCCCTACAACTGACAATGTATGACAATATACAAACTTGCTTCCAAGCACAATCTTTTATAGTATAACAACTTTCCAGAATAATCCAACGAATTCACACAACGCAACCAAATCAGAACGGAACACGTAACTGAAACTCATAAATATTATTAAAAAAGGACTTTCTAGAATAAACTACAATAGTCTACAAAAATTCGCCTGCTAATTTCAGCCCCAAATCCTGGTGTGTAATGACGTCACACAAGAGTATAGCAGACAGTTCACGACCTTTTATAATACACATTGACCGGCTGCCAACTTCACGCGTTTAGAAAACAACTATGACCATGAATATTAGAGTGGCTTTTCTACTGTGTTACAAAATGTTGCCTACACTTTGATGTCACACATGCGAGGTCACTAGACAGCGCGATTTTGCTCGAATGTTCTGGTTTTTTCTCAGCGAATCTACGCATCACAAAAATCGACCGCTATTCTCCTTGCGACTTTGCTAGAAACTTCCTTACTCATCTTAGCGTATCATAACAAAGCCATTTCCGCTCTACGCGCGAGCGACAAAGAATCTGACTGAAAAGGAACGTGATTCGTAATCGTGATAGCTCAAATAAATATCGGATCGTTTCCTATGATCAATACATGCACGCTCTCACGAAACAACACAACCACAATCGTAACAATGATGCAGCTGAAGTCAGCCTGGATCATATCTAACAAGATATGTGTGTTGAGATATATCTGGCTAATCTATTAGATGATAAACTTTTGCAGACGATACGCAGCCCACAACGACTGTCCTGTCAGGTCCAAGTCCTACGTCAACAATCTCAACACGAAACAATGAAACCGAACGTGAGCATTTTTAACCAGGTCTTGTAGTTTGCATTATCTACTGAACCCATGGCTAAAGTTAGGATCATAACAATATATGATAATAACAACTCTGACAGAAATGTGCCAGTTTATTCTGTTGTACTAAGGTTGTAACTGTTCTTTTTTAGGATTAACGTAAAATTCATTCGAGACCTGCTGCTTGTGGTTACGCGGCTGGAACGACACCCTCTTTTAAAAAAAAAAAAAAAAAACGCTTCATTTCGCGATCCGAGTTTTTTTTTATTTGGGTCATGTAAGCCAGGCCAATGATATCTTCAAGCTATTTCAACAGCGCAGTTAATATATTACAAGACAACTCTCTCTCTCTCTCTCTCTCTCTCTCTCTCTCTCTCTCTCTCTCTCTCTCTCTCTCTCTCTCTCTCTCTCTCTCTCTCTCTCTCAAATAACTTCTACCGTTGGAAAATAAAGGTTCATTGTTCATTGTTCATTGTTGTCTCTCTCTCTCTCTCTCTCTCTCTCTCTCTCTCTCTCTCTCTCTCTCTCTCTCTCTCTCTCTCTCTCTCTCTCTCTCGCTAAACATTGCAAGGTTAAAAATAAACAATAAAACTATTGCCCAGACATCTGTTTTCAGAGGACGTCGAGCGAAGGGAGCGAGATTTTCCAGGGCATATGCTAGCCTTTGCCTTTGCTGTCCCAGTTTGCATGCTGATTGCGATATTAATTGGTGCTGTCCTTCCGTCGAAATACAGATCACGGTAAAATTTTTTGCCAAATTTGAGCAGTGAAGTTAATTTTGTTATCTTGCCAGACCACATTTTCTAATTCCATTTATGATCTAGTTGCATGAACACGAGAAGAGGTTAAATATGTAGATTGTGGCGAGAGATGTGCATTGACGTTTAGAATTAATCAACTCTTTCATTGGCAGTGGCCACAAACGTTTACAAACTTTAGGCCGTCAAGAGGCATACAACCTCAAATGCAAGGGTCCATGAGGGTCTATGCCTAATGTATTTATATGTTGCTTGGTGTTTCTAATGTAAACTAGATAGCATCTAGATTTATATCCCGGGTGGCCTGCTACTGTACAAACAACTGTTCTCTCTCTGTCTCTCTCTGTCTCTCTCTGTCTCTCTGTCTCTGTCTCTGTCTCTGTCTCTGTCTCTGTCTCTGTCTCTCTCTCTCTCTCTCTCTCTCTCTCTCTCTCTCTCTCTCTCTCTCTCTCTCTCTCTCTCTCTCTCTGTTTCTCTGGGGTACGCCTCAATCCTACGCAGAAGCGATACAGACAGTGTGTGTACGAGGATGCGTGTAATAATAATAATGATAATAATAATAATAATAATAATAATAATAATAATAATAATAATAATTACGGTATTTATAATGCGCTTATCTTATAATAATTATAACTCTAAGCGCGCGCTCACAACTCGCGCACACATGCGCACACTTTTGACAATGAGCCACGTACCACAAATACATTACGACAGTCAGCTTGGGGTGGGGAGTGTGGTGATTGTATAGTGGTATAACTGTTGAAATAGATAAGTTTCGAGGGCGGACTGAAAGGAGGAGAGAAAGAGTGTTGTTCCAGGTGGATGGACCGTAGCCGGAGAAGGATCGGGGGCCGAAAGTGGTGAGTTTGGTGCGGGGGGGATGTGGAGGCGGAGAGGGTCGGAGGTGGAGCGGAGGGAGCGGGAAGGAGTGTAGGGGTGAAGTAAGTTGGAGAGATAGGCAGGAGCGTAGTTGTTCGGGGATTTGTAGCAGAGAGACAGAATCTTGTATTGGATGCGTTGAGGGATGGGAAGCCAGTGACGGAGTTTGAGCAGGGAGTGATGTGGTCGGGTTTCTTCTTTCTGAGGACGAGGCGGGCAGCATTGTTCTGGATGCGCTGGAGAGTGAAAGTGGTGGAGTGAGGGAGGCCGGAAAGGAGAGAGTTGCAATAGTCGATGCGATATAAGATGAGAGAGAGAGACAGCAAGTTTAGTGGCAGCTTTGTGGTGAGGTATTTTCTGATCTGACTGATGCGACGGAGGTGGAAGTAGCACTGGTCATGGAAAATGAGGAGAGAGGCGTGAATAAGAGGTGTTTTTATACAAAGTAATGTAAATGAACAACTAAAACAAAGACATGAACGAAAGAAGAAGAAAGCATAACAAGTATCGTCATCTTTCTTATGACGACTTCTAAAAAATAAAATTGTATTCATTCGTATTGTTCATTGAAACGCGCTCTTGAACGGCCACCTTTATATATAAGTCACCTGTCTGTGGCAGCCATTCAAAAGTGTACCTCCCTTCACTATAAAAACATCCGTTAAAGACCCGTTACAAAAAGTTGTACATGCCTATAATAATCCTGTCCTGCAGTCTAACAGTATCGTCGACATAAACATATTCCAAACTTTGCTTCATTATTTGTTGATTATTAAGTTGCACAGTTTATGTAGATTCATACACACTTCTGTAACTTTCTGTGCAGCATACAATCGTGTTTAGGGATGTGTCGGCGCCAACATTCACCCACACACCCCGCAAACAGAGGAAACAGCCATCGCAGTCAGGACCCAACAACAGCTATATACGACATGGAACAAACAACAGCTCGACCAATTCTTCTCTAGACATCCAGAATAAATCAAAACTTTGTCCGCCGAAAACTGAGATAGCAGATTCAGATAGGAGCTAATCTCCTGTAGTGCGTCGCAACATGCTGACTATAATAAACGTGAGGCATAGTTAACACTTAAACTCCAAGAACTAAATGACTTCCATTCTGTAGATTGGAAGTTGTTCTGAGAGTTTGAGAGTTAAAGCAATGCAATCACTTTCTAGTTTTGCTGCATCTAGATGACATGCCATTTTAATCACGTGCATCAGTTCCTTGCAAACCTTGCTGTGTCAACAGACCGCATGCTTTGCATTTTAACAATTTTTTTAATCTTTTTTTTTGGGGGGGTCTACGACACAGTCTGCACGTTTGACACATAGACCGTACTTTCTCGTCTCGTTTCCGTGCTGTGTGGTTGCTTCTGAGAAGTTGCGCCACATAAACGGTTTATAGTGGGGGCCTTAGGATGTATTGTTCATGGTGTCCTGCGCATCTTGTTAGAAACAAACTATGTGTTGTATATTGCGCTCTGGACATCAGAGATTCATTTGAGTGTGGGAACCACGATATCACGCAACCGGAAGTGGGTGTAGTCGTTCCGAAAGAAGGTCACTGAAGTATTTTAATAATTTTCTGGGTGCTGGAATATTACTGTTATTGTTTGTTGTTGTTGTTGTTTTACAATGAAACCACAAAAAATAACTAAACTAATGTTTGTTTTCTTCCTACATACTTGATATTACTAGCGGTGTAATTAGAACAGGACAGCGAGTGTAAATTAATACAAATTAACTAATTAGGTCACCGTTTCCTTCTTTTTTGTAAACATTATCGTCTGCACAATATCTTGAAATGTGCATGTTTGTTGTGTATATGCCACGGCTCTATTGGTGTAATGAGCATTTACTGTATGAAGCTCAAGTCACTATAGAAGCGAATGCAGATGGGGATACAGTCCAGATTCATCAAAGTTAAATTTCTGACATCTTTTCCACGACACCGATTTTAATCTGGTCATAATCTGGGTAAAACTTTTACAGTTTGTGACACTTCTGCTGAAGTTGGTTAATACTCTAATTAAATTCTTTGAACATTTTTACTGCTACTTACTACTACCTCTATTACTGCTAATGTTATCAAACAATAATGATAATAATCGCCGGATCAAGATCAAAATTGCATTAATGTTTTAAAAATAAACAAACACATTTACATACATTATGAAAGTGTAGATGATTGGCGGTCCTTTACAGTCACAAAATGCATGTTGTGAAAGAGCAGATGCAGATCCAGTGTGAGATTGAGGGTTGGGGCGCAAGCTTTAAATGCAGAAATCTATTTATGTACAGCGCTCTGTCGGATCGTATGTTTAAAACATCTCTTCCGCAAACTGCACCATGCTGTAACACTAGGCAGGCTTTCCTACGTCTAAATCTGCCTCTATAAATACGTCATTGTCTCCAAGAAAAAACTGATCATAGCACGACTGTTCTGCGTGTGGCAGCGGTGTCTTTACAGGCACCCATCATAAAAGTTCTGTAGTGTTTACGTTTTTTTGCAACTCTAGTTTGTTTGAATTGTTTTTCATGGATATTCTTGAGTCACCTCCATTCAGCAGGTCTTGGCAGGTGCAGCGTTTACTGCGAGCAATGTCTCCACGTGTGTCCCCTTGATACGTTGCGTGGACATCGTGTAAAATCAGTGCATCCGCCGTTGGTGATATGATCTCCTTACACATCCATACTGTCTGTGAAATAGAGCCTGCCTGCTGAATTTGACTTAAATTACAAATTGATTTGTTATGCCGTACAGAAAGCAATTAGAATGTCTGTGAATTGAAGATTTGTTCGCCTCACTTCACAGGCTGTCTTCGTACCTTGTCCAGACACAAACGATTTTTTTTTCTAGTGACTGCATAAAAAAACAAACACACACAACCACAAGAACGTGTACTCTTTTGTGTCCTAATATTCCGGACACTGTCGTTGATAAAGATGAACTTGAACTGCTTTCCATCATCAAAATTAATGCAACCCTGATTTCTGAAATAAGCAGTCCAGACCAAAAAGGTGACTGCCAAGCGTGTGAAATGCAAAGAAGTACCCAACGGAGAAAGAAACACGTTCAGAAAAAACCGGTACAACACAATTTATTAATATTTCGGGTAAATACCGCTACTTATCTTCATATGCAGAAGGAATGTGGCAACGTAGTGATAAGTAGCGGCTAATGTCTCTGTTTGTTTGTCTATTTTGACAAAGGGTATTTACCCGAAATATTAATAAATTGTGATGTACCGTTTTTTTCTAAGCGTGTTTCTTTCTCCGTTGGGTACTTCTTAACCCTGATTTCTGTAGCTGAGAGAACAAGACTAGAGCTGGCTACAGACAGAACGACGACACTGGTGTCTGCGGGTTTTGTGATAATCCTTGTGAAAGCTTTCTGGATACAGTCGTTTACCTACAACAGAATTCATCAATCTTTTGTCTAATTTCCCGTATGCACACGGCCGCAAAGAAGACGTTCGAAAACCCGGTCAGGAAATCAAATGATTTAAGTGGTGCTGATTACATTTTTCTCGTGTGATGTCCGTATCACGTTTGTAAGATTTTGAACGCAAAAAAAGTCAAACAGCTCTTCTTTGTTGAAAGAACACTTTGCCAGCCGTCTTCCTCTGGTATCAGATCCTACCCCACCACTTTTTTTCCACCTCTGAAGTTTTTTTAGTGGGGAAAGTTCCCTTCCAAGATCATTTCTTTAGCTTGTGGAGAATGTAGGAAATGAAAACGTCTTCAAAGTCTTAGCCAGCCTGAACAAGAGCTGCACTCACAATGGTTTGCACATAAGCTTGTTGGGTACCGTCTGCAGCAGTGCTTGTAGTAGCGCTGGTAGCCTCGCCATAGTGTCTGCTTCTGCATTCTCTTTTTCAGAGCGCCTGTTACATCCAACAAGTCATCAGGTATTGAAAACGATCGTTATCTCCTTGTTCATGAGCCGCTGTCTCCTTGACATTTTTATCCAACAAGGAAAATTCCGTGTGCACTGGTTAATGGCTATGTCGGGAATATGCTCTAGGTTCTGTGCAACTTACGTCAGTTTGGATACCCAGTGCTATCTGTTCTCGCTGGACAAATCAGTGGTTAATCGTTTGTCATCTGTTTGCTGTTATGATGTTTATTGCAAATTTACTCTTATTGTTGTTAAAGTGTTTGATGCTTTGAAATCACATGTGAGTGAACAGACATTAAATTAATTTCGATTGTGATCAGTTGTATTAGGTTGAGGTCAACATCTCTCGTCGGCGTATCAATTAGTCTATGTTGAGATATATGGAATTAAGATCTGAGTCCAAAATGACAGCATTATTTTGCTGTTTAACTGTAAATTACACCGACTTGTTGTCTTTAAAAAGTGAAAATACAATACAATGTGCTGAACATTTTATATCTTTTTGTTTTGGGTATCTTCGTAATTTTGGAAAATCACAATTATTTGGACACGGGATTTACATAGAGGTCAAACTAAACCCGACGAAGCAGCCTACTTGGTGTACAAGTATTCAGCGGTGACCAGTTATGTATTGTATATAATTGTTATGCAGGCCATGATTGAGAGCGATAAATTAACATGAGTACTTATTTCAGTTCTTAAATAATACACACTACTAGAACGGATACTACGTTCGGAACATACAAATCAACGACCGCACAGCTTGACGTAGAGCTTCCCCCCCCCCCCTCCCCGCAAAACTATAACACATTTACAAGGAAAATCAAGCTATTGTAACATCTCCGATTTAGCATACATTACCACCATACTAACAAACGCCGCGTGGCAATAAATTGGCATAGTCGTTCATAAGTCCCGGCAGTTCACAGGGTCTGGTTATGATCTACGCCTGGGGCTGACTCATTGTGCAGCAGTGTCTGGCAGACGGACGCGAACAGGTTGGAGGCTTACTGTTTTGTGTCCAAGTAAAGGTGTACTAAAACTGTAGTGTACTAAAACTTAAAAGGAAATAATCAATGATAAAATAATATTTCATCATTGATTATTGTTGGCAAAAGGTCCGAACAATATTGCGACTGTGGCGGCTGTTACAATCGAACATGTCTTAATACATTTATTATAAAGCGTTGTACTGCTAGCCACACGTCCAATAAACATATTATGTTTATTGGACGAGTGGTTAGCAGTACAACGCTTTATAATTATGTATTAAGACATGTTCGACTGTAACAGGCGCCACAGTCGCAATATTGTTCTGACCTTTTGCCAAGAAAGCAACAATATAACAAAAGTATCGGAACATCCCTTCCTATGCGCGGCGTATGGGAACACGCTATAAACGTTTGGATGTCATTAGTTCAATTATTTGTTTATACTGTGAACGTAGTTTTCTCGCTTTAAAACATGTATTATGTTTACAACATTATGTGGTGACTAGTTTGTTTCTAACATTAAGCGCATGGTTTATGTTTTAAGGTCCCCCACTGTTATGTGTACAATGTGCGGTGTAGTTATTGCTATGTGGCCTCTGAAGAGACGCCACATAGTGAGGGAATCGTAAACCTTTCTCTTATTAGTCGCCAAAAAGTGTTTCTGGAAACGTCTAAGTGTTTAAAGATCAGCAATTATAAGAAAAAGCGCCCAAAAGAGTCTTTTTTTCTTTTTCAGCCTCACTGTGCAATAGCACAGTATACTGTTTAAGTTACACAGCTGCAGAGTTTGTAGAAAGACAGCAATACCGTGCCTACTGCCTGCCCCACTTCCTGTCACCGTCCGTGCGCACTACTTTCAACTTCTTCGTGCAGCTCAGACCTTCGCCAAAGAAGCTGAGCTACAGTATCTATGCCTTTACCGTTAGACTCAGCCACTGCAGTGACATGTAGAACGGAGAATAGACAGGATACCACGCGCGATATTTTTACTGGTAGTTTGTCCAAAATGCCTCTGCCAGCTTTTACATTTGATGAAATTATATTTTTGTGCAAGAAAATGCAGCAGAGGAAACGTTCGAGACTTAAAAACGTGCCCTGCGTTCGTGGCTGTGGTATGCTACAGACTAGTCAACAGACGCAAACGCAGGGCACGTTTTTCTCGAATAGGCTTCTGTACTTTCATCTGTTTTATCTGCTGCATTTTTAAGCACAAAAATATAACTTCATCACTTGTAAAAGCTGACAGAAGCTTGTTGGAGAAATTGCTGGTGAAAATATCGCGCGTGGTATCAGGTCTATTCTACAAGTCAATGAGCCTGTCCGGCAGTAAAGAATTAAGCTGCACGGAGAAGTTGACAGTAGGACGCACAGATGGCGACAGGAAGTGGGGCACACAATCGGCACGGTTTGATGTGTTTTTACCAACTCTGCAACAGTGTAACTTGAACAGAGTCTACTGTGCTACTGCACAGTAGGACTCTGATTTTTTTTTTAATACCCTTTGGATACTTTTTGTTTTAATTGCGGATCTGTAAAACAGAATCATAGAGATGAAGTGGTGTCAGCAAGAGCAATGGATCCTCATGCGCCACCGCAACTGCGGAGGGCTTATGTCAGTATATATATATATATATATATATATATATATATATATATATATATATATATATATATATATATATATATATATCTGTTTCGAAAGTGAAGGGGTTAACCTATCGGTGCATATAATAATATTGTCTAAACATGTGGTCTGTTGGCTCAGTTATGATTGTGTTTCTTGGAGGATGCATGGAAATGTTGTTAATAACAGTCAGAGAGTCCTTTTTATTTGCTCGAATTTAGAACCGTCATCCGAGTTAAAGAGCACACTTTTTAAGATTTGTGTATGTGGGTAACTTTCAACAGTTTTAGTTGAATGAAAAAGAATATTTTTTTCAGAAATCGCTTGCCACGAAAAACAAAAACAAAACAACAACAGAGAAACAAGCTTGTAATGTTTATTTACTTGTTGATTTGTTATTTGGCTATATGGTTCATCGTTCTATTTCCGAAATTGTTGCTTTGTGTCAAACCCTTTGAACTGACTAATTAGTGTATCTATTACACTACTTTTGCTACTGTTACTACTGTTACTACTGCTACTACTTCTTCTTCTTTATTTTATCGTTATTATTATTATTATTATTATTATTATTATTATTATTATTATTATTATTATTATTATTATTATTATTATTATTATTATTATTATTATTATTTCTGTTAGTACTGCTGATTTTGTTCTGGTAGTCAAACCAAAGTATTATTATTGTTATCTTTGTTGCTGCTGCTGAGTTTGTTGTTGAAGTCGAGCCATCATTGTCATTATTATCATAGTCTTGTTCAAGGACGGATCAGTTACCTAGGGGGGGGGGGGGGGTGGAAGGAGAGGGGAGGGGAAGGGGGAGAAATTATTTTATTTGTTATTTTTATTTTATTTGTTTGTAGTTGGAGGGGGTTGGGGGAGGGGGGTTGGGGGAGGGGGTTGGGAGGAGGGGTTCGGGGGGGGGGGGGGGGGGAGAGAAGGCGCGTGCGTGTTTAGACTCTCACCTATCTCCAAAATATCAAACAACGGGATTAGTTGGGTTGGGGTCCCAAAACCCCAAACAGGGACTTAATTTGTTATAGCATTTTAAATATGTGTTTTTATTTTTTTTATTATTATTTTTTTTTCTCTTTTTTTTCGGGGGGGGGGGGGGAGGTCAAGTACCACTGTAACCCGCCCCCCCCCCCTTCCCGCCCCACCGATCCGCCGCCCTGTTGTTGTTGCTGTTGTTGTTGATGCTGTCATTGTCAAAATATCACTATTCTTGTAATTATTGTTGTTGGTGATGTTCCCTTCATAAACATGAAATGTAGATAAGAATACGCCTGATTTTGTTTTGATTGTCTCCTGATTTTTGTTTTAACCTAATCGGAATTAGTGCGACCAGCTGTAAGGTTGAGCATTTCTAACATTATTGGTCTGTTCACTATCTGAAGCTATAACCCTTTTACTGCTAACAGTTATGAGTGAGATCTTTTCAAACCAAAACACACTGAAAGTCCGATCATTGTTTTGTAATCGGATTGTAGGTGTAAATGAAAAACAGTAAGAGGCATAGACCCTCATGAGCCCCCGCGACTGCGGGGGCTCATGAGGGTCTATGCCTCTTGCATTTAGGCAATGCTCAAAGCACACCAGCAGTACAGGGGTTAATATTTAACAATCTTGTGTTGACGAAAGTCCGCGCGTGCACTTACTGTCCACCCCCCATCTCCGTCTGCCCTGGGGGACTTGGGTGGGTTAACTACTTTTTAGTTCCCAGGGTCACCCTGGTCAGCCCCACCAGGTGGTTTTTCCCCTCTATTCTGAGGCATGTGTTTCTGCCTACCCTTGGTCCATTCACTTGTATTTTCCTTTTGTAAACTCTCCCAACTGTCTGCGCTGCTTGTAGCTCTTGATGTTGGATGTGTGTTGCTAAAATTAATGGTCTTCGGTTTATTTGGTGTATTAGACCGGCTGGCGACATTCATGTAATATTCTGTTTAGTTGTGGTTTTTTTTTTCACAAGCAGTGCAGGCACGTCATGAGAAAGTCTTGTTGCTGTCGGGACGCTAAGCAATGTACAACTTACTGTCCAGCTCGTTTTTATCCTACTCATATCACAAGTGTAGTCTATCTAAGGAGTGGACCTACACACGTAACTTGCTGCTATATTTAACTTTATATTAGCTCATTGAGCATGACGCACGTATTTCCCAAATTTTGGAGGCGTCATTTAACGACAATGCATCTGTTGCAGGAGATGTCTCGACCATGATAATTCAAGGGTAGGGCACTACCCTTGAATTATCATGGTCGACCCGTCTCCTGCTGTAGTGCGTCAGGGCTGAATGGGTTAACAGTGCCAGTAATATAAATATTGAGCCAGTTACAATCAAATTCAAGAGATTAGCTTTAGATCTGTTGTTTTTGTTTGTCTTTCATTACTTTTGTGTATTTTATCGAGTTTAAAAGCACAGTTTTTGATGCAAAACAACTTGTAGATAGTCTCTGGTGTCTCCGAGTGCTTTGTGACAAGATATTGTTTGTGACAAAGCTTCCTGGAGTTGCCAAGAACTGTGTAATACTTGTAACATTGTCACAAAGCTTTCTACAACATATGTCTACACTTTAGATGTGAGAAATGTCCTTTTTGAGTGTTGATATCATACATTTCTTCCATGCATATACTTTGAGGTTCATTTGTTAACTCTTTGTATCCCAAGACCGAAATCCCCACATTTTGCTGTTGTCCTCTGAAAACTGCAGTGCAGTGCAGGACACAGATCGACCATGATAGTTCAAGGGTGATGCCACAATAGCTTGGCGCCCAAAGGCGCCAAGCCATTCTAGCACCACCCTTGAACTATCATGGTCGATCTATATCTTGCTGTGGTGTGTCTGGGGTAGAAAGCGTTACGGAATAGAGTTTATTATTATTTACATGTGCAGATCTTTTTTTTAATGTATTTATTCGTGCAAAGCTAATGATCATTCATCTTGAGTGCCATTCTGAAAACCATCCACATTATTATTCATTTGTCGGCTAGCGTCGCCACAATTTACGGTACTGGTGGCGAAATCAGCGAACATAAGATTGCTACACTTGAATATACTCACAATAACCTGTAACACATGCCCGAATTTTGTAAACTCATTCAGCCCGACGCACGTATTTCCCAAATTTTGGAGGCGTCATCTAACGACTATGCACCTGTTACAGGAGATGGATCGACCATAATAATTCAATGGTAGTTTCAGATTAGCTTGGCGCCGACAGGCTCCAAGCTAATTTGGCACTACCCTTGAATTATCACGGTCGACCCATCTCCTGACGTAGGGCGTCAAGGCTCAATGGGTTAGGGTTAACTTTTATCGGCTGAATGGGTTGCTACTTCAGCTACACATTAAACACCCCACCCGGGTCTGCCATGGGGGACTTGGGTGGGGTTAGGTACTTTTTAGTTCCGTTCCCAGGGTCATTCTGGTCAG
>BTPG01000003.1:3373943-3488943 GCA_036245525.1 Semisulcospira habei
AGAAGATATCAACCGGCCACTTGCATTTGCCACAACGAAAATGCAAAATACGCCCACAATGCTACATCACCGAGCTCCATATGCCCACGTGTACGTATTTCTTTCCCATACTCACAAGAAATGAAGAACATTACTAACCTATTCAGACCTGACGCACTACAGCAGGAGATGGGTCGACCATGATAATTCAAGGGCAGTGCCAGATTAGCTTGGCTCCAAGCTAATCTGGCACTGCCCTTGAATTATCATGGTCGATCCATCTCTTGCAACTGGTGCATAATTATTAGACGACGTCTCCAAAATTTGGGAAATACGGCCGTCGGGCTGAATGAGTAAACAGACAGCATCAAACATGCCGCGAAGCAAATCGCTGCTCTAGAGAAACCAATTAGATGTCCGCTATCAATTTTCAAGAAAAACGGTAACTTGAGAAGATATTAAATAGACAAACCTGTTGATATTACCCGTCGTATTCTTAATTTAATTACAAACAGACGTTTCTCAACAACACAAACGATTATAGAAAGCACTGCTGTCTAAATGGTCACACGAAATGGCGCACTGAGACAATGCCTGCAACTGTTTTGTCTAAACAGCGCAGTCTGCCGCAAACTGAAGGACTCGAGGTAAAGTATAGTTTTTTTAACTGCGTACACAATTCATATTGAGCCAAATTTCGCTTGAGAGAGAAGAACCCAACAGAGAAGAAACACGCTTAGAAAGACAGTTACAACACAAATTATTTTGCTTGAATTAGTTAAGATAACTGACACACGTGATGTATTGACCCGAATTAAGGTGCCCGAAGCTGACTCCTCGGATATTTTTATTCGGGTCTCATAAGAACGTCTGCCAGTTAACGGCACCATATTAGGCAAAAACGTGGCTCAATATAATAACTTCAAGCGCCCTACTGTTTGCTGCAAGCTGCATGTAACCTCGAAACAACATTTGCTTGTATATCTTCAGTTGAGTTCAGTTCAGATCGGTCAAGATGGGATCTCTGTTTGTTTGTTTGTTTGTTTGTTTTTTTTTTTTTTTTGCTCTATCATAGCCCTAGACAATAGACCCACAACAGTCTTCCGAGTTGTAATTTGGTCATTTCCCAGTTCCAGTCTAGTCTTCCCATTTTTGTGTCGATTTTAGTTGCGGTAGGCATTTGAGTCTTCAAGAATGATGGCGTGACTAATAGCAATTTATTTAAGATCGTGATTCACAGACACCACTTACACCTACATCGTTGCGCCTCTGGGTTTAGATCTGTAGACAGAACTGACTGCGTATATAGTGCTGCCTTTTTGTCTGTAAAGCCTAACAGACTTTCGGTTACTGAACCCTCTGTTTATATGATCAGATCTTGGGCTTGCTATTCTCACTCAATAGCATTCTGACTCCCGCTTCTGTCCTGTCTATTGGCCACTGCCTGCAGTGCCTTCCAAAACTTCAGGAATGATAGTTTGGTGCCGATGTTGAGACCGCACCGGGTTGGAATTCTTTCCCATTCTTTTGATTGCTACAGTTCTGTCACTTCCCAGATGTCTCGGATTGATCCATCCATGATTTCCATCTTGTGAGTCTGCTGCACTTTTTGTCTTTGACAGCTTCATGGAGCGGATTGCTCCGGTTTTCTATGGCTCTGAAGTAGAGTTTGACCGTTGCAGCTTATTTACCGCATTACATCGTTCGGCGTGTCCTTAATTGTTTTCAGGGTCACTCGTATTGCCTAATTTGGGAGTCAGTCCAGCTTTTGCAGATTGATCCGTGCCAGTGTTATCAGTCCCAGCCCGGAGTCGTTTCGGCAGAGTACTGTGCTCCGAAACAGCATAACTACGTGTCATTGCTAATATAAATGTTGTTTTTGGCCGCCATGGCTTTTCACCCATATCATACTGAGTCTGAAAGCTTCAAATTTGTACACTGCCACATGCAAGCTACATTATAGTACTTACAAATAAGGATATAGACCAATGGCTTTTGTTAAAGGGCGGTGCGGGAAGATATTCTGGAACCACCCTTGAACTATTTTAGTATGACTTGTATGCCGAGTGATAATGGTTAAGACAGACAAGCCTTTCATACATTTCAGATCCGTCGACTCAACGTACTATGAAGGGCAGCATCCTATCAAAGTGTATGCTCAAATGTGATAATGGCTCACTATGCTGATATGCATTACGAATACTACGGTATGACCACACCTTTCTTGGTTGACACAGGCATTTAAGATGTCTACTTCCATCCAAGCCAGTTATCTTGAAATCTATATCCGACAGCTGGTTACATTTTTATTTTTAAGACCATATCAGTGGTGCATTTAGTTACAAACCGTAAAATTGTCAACCGGCTGAAAGTTTCCGCGAGCTGCCTGATATAACGACGACCAACAGGGTTTGGAGACGGTGAAGGGCTTGGACTGTGTAAATCTTGCTCGCGAAGATGACATCACAGACATATGGTTCAACATCACATTTAACCCATTCAGCCCCGACACACCTCAGCAAGGCATGATATTCTGGCACCACCCTTGAACTATCTTGCTCGATCTGTCTCTAGAATTGTAATACCGTCCTTCAGAGGGCAGCTTCACAATTTGGTGGATTTTGGTTCCTGGGGCAGAATGTATTAAAAATGACATGTTACGTAACCTTGCACAATGCATACATGGGTATTTATTTCGATGTGCCTCACCTTCATACTTCAAGACGCAGACTGCCACTTGGTGTGTAGTTTGTTGCCTTACTAATTCACATGAGAATAGGCTGTGGTGTTCTGGTTGTGCTCTGGTGATATTGATGATCATCTGGTCCGACACGTTGCCGATGACTCCGTAGCCTTTTTTAGGCAGGCAGTCGAACCCATTGTCCAAATAACGGTGACACTCCACGACCTTTTCTGCATGTTAAATAATTAGTTTGTGAGCAGATTAATAACAATGACAACAAAACATTGTCACACTGTATTACATGCTAGCAAATTAGTGAGTTGCAAATCCCAGTCCTACCTTATGTGATGACAGTAAGCGATAAAGCGCAAGGTTTGTAACATCTATCAATAAATAGATTACATATATATATATATATATATATATATATATATATATATATATATATATATATATATATATATATATATATATATATATATATATATATATATATATATATATATATATATATATATCTTGGCTTGACTTCGCGAACGAAGATTTTATAGGAGTTGCCCACGGCGTCTGCAGGCGTGTTCGTGGCTGCGGAGGCCAATCCGAGACAGGCAGGTTCGACCGCAGTGGCTGCAGGGGAAGGTATGGCCAGGGTTCTGAGCTGCGGCATCTCTTTTTTTTTCTCCTGAGCCGCTTGTCCTTAAGGCTAGCTATGTAAGAGTCCTTAAAGGAGACAGCTGCCTTGTAAATGGTGGAGCGCCAGGTGTCACGGTCCGCAGCAAGCGAAGACCACTGGTGGTGGTCGATTTGGCAGGCACTAAGTGACTTCTTGAGACAGTCTTTGTATCTCTTCTTTGGTGCCCCTCTGTCACGGTGTCCAGTAGCAAGCTCGCCGAACAGGGTGATCTTTGGTAGGCGATGATCCTCCATCCTGGAGACATGCCCCGCCCAGCGGAGCTGTGTCCGCAGCAGCAAAGCCTCGATGCTCACGGTTTCAGCCTGTTCAAGGACCTCGACGTTGGTGACATAGTCACTCCAGTGAATGCCCAGGATGGTACGCAGGCAGCGCTGGTGGAAGCGTTCGAGGAGTCGTAGTTGGCTGCGGTAGAGGGCCCAGGACTCGGAACCATACAGCAGGGTGGTGAGGACCATAGCTCTGTACACGCTGATCTTGGTGCCTATTTTCAGCTGTTGATTGTGCCACACCCGCTTGAAAAGTCGCCCGAAAGCGCTGTTCGCTTTTGCCAGCCTGCTGTCAAGCTCCCTGTCCAGCTTGGCGTCCGACGTGATAATGCAGCCAAGGTAAGTAAACTGGTGCACTGACTTTAGTTTAGACTCGCCAATGGTGATGTGAGGAGGGCGATACACTGTCTTGGGTGCCGGCTGATGGAGGACCTCTGTCTTTTTCAGACTGACCTCGAGTCCAAAGAGCTGGGCAGCATCTGCAAAGCAAGTCGTGATGCGCTGCAGGGCTCTCTCTGTGTGTGCAACGAGGGCAGCATCATCAGCAAAAAGCAGCTCACGAATCAGTTGGTCTAGGGTTTTCGTGTGGGCCTGCAGTCGTCTGAGGTTGAACAGGCTGCCATCGAGACGATACCTGATGTACACTGCATCGTCATCATCGAGGTCCACAGTGGCCTGCTTCAACATCATGCTAAAAAAGATGGTGAAGAGGGTCGGTGCCAGTACGCAGCCCTGCTTTACGCCGTTGAGAATAAGGAATGGTTCTGAGAGGACATTGTTGAGTCTGACCTGGCCTTGCTGGTCCTCGTGTAGCTGGACAATCATGTTGAGGAACTTTGGGGGACAGCCAAGTCGCTCCAGGATCTGCCACATGCCTTGCCTGCTCACAGTGTCAAACGCTTTTGTTAGGTCGACAAATGTTACGTACAGCCCTTTGTTCTGCTCGCGGCACTTCTCCTGTAGCTGTCTCAGCACAAAGACCATATCGGTGGTGCTCCTGTTTGCTCTGAAGCCACACTGGCCCTCTGGCAGTTGGTCTTCAGCGATGGCAGGTACCAGCCGATTCAGGAGCAGCCTTGCAAGGATTTTCCCAGCAATGGACAGCAGGGTAATTCCCCGATAGTTGGAACAGTCAGACTTCTCGCCTTTGTTCTTGTACAGGGTGATAACGACTGCATCACGGAGATCTTTTGGTAGTGTTCCTTCCTCCCAGCAGCAGAGAAAGAGGTCATGGAGCTTGTTGTGCATATATATATATATATTATATATATATATATATATATATATATATATATAGTATATATATTATATTATATATATATATATATATATATATATATATTATATATATATATATATATATATATATATATATATATATATATATATTTATATCTGCTGGTAAAACACGCTCCTAAAAAGATTCAAACGACGCTGCACTCAAATAATAAGTAAAAGAAGAAATAATTCATTTACACAAAGTTGTATTGGAGTTGCGTTTTTATTTTACTATGTCAAATTTCCGCCCGCTCTTATGAAGAAATAGATGGACCTTGGAACTTAATATATTAGCACATCATAAGTCCATTTCTCATCTCAATGTTTGTTGGTAAGATCTTCGTGAGCAAGCATTAATGTCCCGAGAATTTGTTTTCTCTAAAGTAAATATTTTTTGTTAATTATAGGTTTGATATCTCAAGAAATTGTACGTTCTCTGCATTCCTTAATGATCACTTTTCATATAATTAAGCAGGACAGTTCGGAAGAGAGGCAGTTTCATGCCAACATCTATATTCTCAATACAAGTTACATCAGCATCCTAAGCAGCTCCGCCGTGAGATGGCCTTAGTCGCCTGCTCGGCGTTAAAACCAAAAACTAAACTAAAAACTAAACCTAAGCAGCAACAAAAACATATATCATCATCTCTTTACTGCTATATAACCCATATAGCCCAGACGCCCTACACCAGGAGATGGATCGACCATGATAATTCAAGGGTAGTGCCAGATTAGCTTGGCAGCTGATGACGCCAAGCTATTCTGACACTACCCTTGAATTATCATGGTCGACCCATCTACTGCAACTGCATACGTACGGACTACGTTTCCCGCTTTATTGTGGGTGGGGAAACGTCGCAGCAACACAGCGCTGACGTCACCGGCCTCCACAACGTTCTCGCTAAATTGACACGTCACTCGTGCAGGTTCCCCCAGTACAGTGCTCTCACACTTTGCTGTTTCTGTGGTCTTTCCTGTCCATGAAGCAAACATGACATAGTCGGCCACACATAACTGAAATTGTGCTAACAGACTGCACAACTAGTACAAGAAATCTTGAAATAATTAACACACTCTACCCCAGTACCGTAATACCCAAAATAATTTCAAAGTTGTAGTCTGAAGGACTGATTACAATTCTAGATACAGATCGAGCATGATAGTTCAAGGGTAGTGCCAGAATAGCCTATGGGCGCCAAGATATTCTGGCACTACCCTTGCACTATCACGCTCGAGTCATGAGTTTTTTTTTTAAATTGTCGTTTTCCACCTTTTCTTTGCAACAACAAAACTTAATCTGAAACAATTTTGAGTTCTGTGTATTAGAAGAAGAAGTCACACAAACCTCTTCCCAATGCGCAAAAGGACATCAAGCCCACGTCAGCCGCCTTTGGCCCGCGCACAACAGTGCGCGGGCCAACGGCGACTGACGTCGGCCCGATGGCCTATGAGCACTGGGATGATTGTACTAACTGCACTCAGTATACTGACCTTCAGAGCAGGTGACCAATAGGAGAAGCCAAAACACATACATGACGTAGATATGTTGAAGGAAACATGTCTACCTAAGCATAGTCCGATCGTCGGGCTTTTGAAGAATTCCTTCCCTGTCTGATACAAAATCCAGCATTTTCTTAATCAATTATTCCATGGCAAGAAGTGAACATATCTAGCACTATCACACTTAAAAAGCTGATGGAAATTTGAAAGCCCACAAATGAAATGCTACTCCCCTGTTCAGAGTGGCAGCAAGGAAAGCGCGACTATACAACTTTCAGCAGGTAAGTAGTACAAATCACGTGATCTCTAGTGTATAAAGATATTTCAATATACGCGATATCAGGAGATAAGGGGCACAATCACTCCAATAATATAGGAATATGTTCAGCGTAGTTGTCGACCTTTGGGCGTCTCTTGGCTTGACTTCGCGAACGAAGATTTTATAGGAGTTGACCACGACGTCTGCAGGCTTGTTCGTGGCTGCGGAGGCCAATCCGAGACAGGCAGGTTCGACCACAGTGGCTGCAGGGGAAGGTATGGCCAGGGTTCTGAGCTGCGGCATCTCTGTTTTTTCTCCTGAGCCGCTTGTCCTTAAGGCTAGCTCTGTGAGAGTCCTCAAAGGAGACAGCTGCCTTGTAAACGGTGGAGCGCCAGGTGTCACGGTCCGCAGCAAGCGAAGACCACTGGTGGTGGTCGATTTGGCAGGCACTAAGTGACTTCTTGAGACAGTCTTTGTATCTCTTCTTTGGTGCCCCTCTGTCACGGTGTCCAGTAGCAAGCTCGCCAAACAGGGTGATCTTTGGTAGGCGATGATCCTCCATCCTGGAGACGTACCCCGCCCAGCGGAGCTGTGTCCGCAGCAGCAAAGCCTCGATGCTCACAGTTTCAGCCTGTTCAAGGACCTCGACGTTGGTGACATAGTCACTCCAGTGAATGCCCAGGATGGTGCGCAGGCAGCGCTGGTGGAAGCGTTCGAGGAGTCGTAGTTGGCTGCGGTAGAGGGCCCAGGACTCGGAACCATACAGCAGGGTGGTGAGGACCTCAGCTCTGTACACGCTGATCTTGGTGCCTGTTTTCAGCTGTTCATTGTGCCACACCCGCTTGAAAAGTCGTCCGAAAGCGCTGTTCGCTTTTGCCAGCCTGCTGTCAAGCTCCTTGTCCAGCTTGGCGTCCGACGTGATAATGCAGCCAAGGTAAGTAAACTGGTGCACTGACTTTAGTTCAGACTCGCCAATGGTGATGTGAGGAGGGCGATACACTGTCTTGGGTGCCGGCTGATGGAGGACCTCTGTCTTTTTCAGACTGACCTCGAGTCCAAAGAGCTGGGCAACATCTGCGAAGCAAGACGTGATGCGCTGCAGGGCTTTCTCTGTGTGTGCAACGAGGGCAGCATCATCAGCAAAAAGCAGCTCACGAATCAGTTGGTCTAGGGTTTTCGTGTGGGCCTGCAGTCGTCTGAGGTTGAACAGGCTGCCATCGAGACGATACCTGATGTACACTGCACGTTTACAAACGTAAAGTATGTTTTGCTTTAGCCCGGCTCAATGTCAGCCGTGGTGGGTCTAATTTCAACAATGAAAACGCCTGAACCAATATCATACTGAGGCTAGAAGCTTCAAATTTGTGCAATGCTATTTGCAAGCTACCTTACAGTACTTACAAAGAAGGATATAGACCAATGGCTTTAGTTCAAAGGTGGTGCCAGAATAGCTTTGCGCCTAGAGGCGCCAAGCTATTCTGGCTACCCTTGAACTATTTTAGTCAAACTTATTTCACACGCTGGTGTATTCCGAATGATAAGGATTAATTCCATTCCCTGCCACTGAACCTACACCTTACGTACGTGTTTGTTTCTGAAATCTTGATTCATTCATTGACCAAATGCCAGCACCGTCCGAAAAAACATGGATAAAAATTGGTTTCAGCAAGATGCATAGATCCTCATGAGCCCCCGCAGTCGCGGGGGCTCATGAGAATCTATGTCTCTTGCAGTCGGGTCGTTTTTACGTTTTCTCGGCATTGAAGGGTTAACCCCTCCGCTGTCGGTGATCACGACTTAGCGTCTGTTTAACGATTGCACACTGATGGACATTCGCGAAAAGAAGACGATTTACCGTGGACCAAAAATGAGCGCAACGAAGACTAGCAAGAGACATAAATCCTCATGACCACCCTGCCTTTAATAGATACAACAAGCGTAAATAAAACATTTTACGCTGAATTATGGTACAGTGAAATAACACATTTTTTTTATCACAAACAACGGAAAACGATGTAGTGTAATCACTGTATGTGATACTAGGCGAACATTTCTCATCGTGTATTACACTCTCTGACATCGCTTGAAAGGGGAAAGCACTTTGAACTGAATCATTTTGTGTTGGTTAAAGATAAAAATGCCTCATGCCTGGATACAGGACATTTTGCAACATATTGATGACATTGAACAAAATCGCCACAGTAAACATCTTAGTAAGAGCTATTGTTAATGGGTAGTCGTAGTCGTAGTATGATACAATCACACCAGACGCACTAACGTAAGGTTCTTGTAAAGAAACTTTACTCAGCTGCAACCCGTGACACGTAGCATAAGGTTGTAGACTACACTAGAGTGACAGTTCCAACAATATTTTATTGCCGCGATCCGATCTCTACACAATGCATTCACAAATGCACTAACACTGATGCACTGTCTCCTCTAAAATGCATCAACACGTTTGACACAATGCGTCTTTCAGACAATGTACACACATACTTCATATCACGGTCTTTTATACTATTACAGATTTCCAGAAAAATCCGTCAAATTCTCCCAGCACAACCAATCAGAAAAGAAAACTCATTAATATTCATTAAAAGAACTCTTTAAATTACTACCAATTTCCACTACCCTCTAATTGCATTTGATACAATGTTACGAAATACTGCGGACAACCTTGACGTCATATCTGAGGTCAATAGAAAGATCGTGACACCGCTCAAACCTTCCAGTCTAATGTAGGCAAAACTTAGTTTACAACATCGTAGCAAAACTACGCGTAACAACAAAAATCGATCGCAATACTCCGTGCGAAAGAAAATGAATCCTACTAAAAGGGTACTTAATTGTTATCCAAAAATAATGCAAAGGAATAATGTTTTTTTTCTATGATTAACACACACATGCTCTCAAAGAATAACACGCCTACAAACGTAACATTACCCCCACCCCCCTTTTAGAACAAAATTTCACAAAATTTCTTCTCAAATCTCAACATACGGTTGAGGCTGAGTCAAACTTCACAGAATAATGAAAACTAACAATCTCACATCAGCACTTAAATCAAATAAACTGCTCTGTAATAATCATATCACAGTTCCTTTCACTGTCCCGAACAAAGAAATTTTCCTTTAAACTGCTCTGCTCAGGTAATCCGTTCCAAAGTATGTGAACCCTTTATAGACTGTAACTTAATGTCAAGTTCTGCAAGAAAATCGCCCATCTCATGATACGTGAGTTCGTGATCTTGGCAGAATTCAGATAGTTCAAGAGTTGATGCTCCGTCTGCAGCAAAAATGGCACTCTCTGCAAGAAAAGTTCAAACCTCCTCACTCCCCAGATGATATATAGGCACCCCTCCTCGATGGTAGAGTAGTTTTGCTCTGCTCGGGTCAACATTTTGCTGGCGTAGTTCACTGGGTAGAGTTTCCCTTCATCCTCCTTCATTTGGATGGCACCCGCTCCGTCGTTGGAGGCGTCGGTCCTTAGGACGAATGTCTTCGATGGGTCGGGGAGGTGTAGAACGGGTTTCTCGGACAAAATGTCACAAAACGCCTAGAATGCTCGCCCTTGGGTCTTCTCCCATTTCACATTGTTGGGTTGTCCTTTATTCCGCAAGTCGTTCAAGAGTTATGCTGTGAAGTTCGGGATGAACTCTCGGTAGTAGTTCGGAAGGCCCGTCAATGAGCAAACGTGTGTCTTGGCAGTAGGTCGTGGGCATCCCTGATCTTTCTCACGTTGTCGTCATGTATCCATTTAAAGCCTTCGCTTAACCGTTACCCGATGAAGTCTATGTTGTCGGCCCCAATAATACACTTGCTTGGTCGGATGGTGAAATTTGCATCTGACAGACGCGGGAACAGCTCTCGGACGGCCTTGAGGTGATCTCCTCAGGTTTTGGTATGGATGAAGATATCGTCCCTGTAAAAGACCACATCCTGCGTCCATATCTTCTAGGATTTTTTCAGTCCTCTCTTCAAAGTGGCGCCACTGTTCACCATTCGAAGAGGCATCTTCAGGAACTCCCAATGACCGTCCGGTATGACGAACGCCGTCTTGTAGATATCTTTCTCTGCAAACTTAATTTGCCAGTACCCTTTGCTTAGGTCAATTTTAGAGAAGAATCGGTCTCCACTGACCATCTGGAAGAGTTCTTCCGCTTTGGGCATGAGCTCTGTGACGAATACTGTCAGCTTATTGAGTTTACCGTTGATTTCCGCATCTGTCCCAGCATTGTAAATGTGCACAATTACATTTCTGCCAGACCTACGTACATTTAGTCAGTAAGTTTACGTATCAAATATTAAACAAACACAAAGTCAATGTTCGTTTGCTCGAGCTTCTGTCTCCATATAACTCTTTAACTTATTCAGCCCTGACGCACTACGGCAGGAGATTAGTCGACCATCATAATTCACGGGTAGTGCCAGATTACCTTGGCGCCGGTTGGCGCCAAGCTAATGTGGCACTGCCCTTGAGATATCATGGTCAATCCATCTCCTGCAACAGGTGCATAGTCATTAGATGACACCTCCAAAATTTTTGAAAAACGGCCGTCGGTCTGAATGAGTTAATCCTCCTTTGACTATCGACTTTTGTCGCGAATATTCCTACAGGAAGCTATCTGTCTTCCTGATAGATCCAGCTGAATATGCAACCTACGAAGTTTGTCTCCGTTTTGGCTGATTATGTTTGTCCTTTTTTTAATCCTCATTTAACAATTGACTCACGATCAATACACCTTAAACGTAAGTGAAAAAGCGGCCTCATGCATGGCGAATCAAAGTACTGGTGAAACACAATAAACGACCGAGTATTTTAATTGATTTTAGTAAGATAATGTTTAAGTCAGTTTTTACTGTTCAACTTCTTGTTGTTTTTGATTTGAACTTAGCTTAGTCCTGTCCATTAACTGATAGAGACTGAAACTTGTGCAGCCACTCAACAATGAAAAGTAAAGCCCACTAAAAACAATAAAGTAAAAACAAACGGAAGATACAGCTATAAAAAAATGAACAGAGTACACACACACACACACACACACACACACACACACACACACACACACACACACACACAACACACACACACACACACACAAATTACAATCGTTTAAAAAATGTACGCCGATAAACATTGACTTAATATGCCCAATATTGACACAAATACTGAGCATTAGAAACAAAGCGAGTAATACTAACAATAACAGTAAGTCACACAAGGGCGAACTCAAGAATGACACGCATTAAAAAAAAAATTGCAAACAGGCCAACCAATATGCAGTTTACATTCACACACACACACACACACACACACACACACACACACACACACACACACATACACACACACCCATACGCGCGCGCGCGCACACACACACACAGTCACACACACGCGCGCGCGCACGCATACACACACGCACCCTCGCACGAAAACACACACACACACACAGACACACACACACACACACACACACAGACACACACACACACATGTATTTACAAAAAAACAGTTACGTGCACTGGTCTGTCATCATCATCATCATCATCAGTCCCTTGCCCGAACTGGGCGTTGGGGGGACTGAAAGGCAGCAGCAACAGACAGTGCTCTCCACTGAGTTCTATTTTGGGCGGTGGCAAGCGAGTCTGGCATCTCGAGTTCAGTCCATTCTTTTATGTTTGCGACCCAACTCTTTCTCTGACGACCTCGCCGACGACTTCCATCGAGAGTGCCTTGGAGGATAGTCTTGGACAAGGTGTTGTGTCGGGTCACGTGGCCAAACCAAGCAAGCTTGCGCCGTTTCACGGTTGCCAGAAGGGGTTCATGTGGGCCCACCAGGGAAGTGACGATGCTCCGTACATATTCGTTGGTCTTGTGCTCGCGGTACGAGATGCGGAGCAACTTCCTCAGGCACTTGTTCTCAAAGGCTTGGATTTTCTTTTCTGAGTCTGCAAGCAGTGTCCAAGTCTCACAGCCGTAGAGTAGAATAGACACTACGAGGGACTTGTAAAGCCTGTACTTGATGGTGAAGCTGATGGAGTTACTTCGCCATATCCTGTCCAGCCTGGCCATTGCGGATGTTGCTGTACCTATCCTGATACGGATCTCTGCTACGCAACTACCGTCTTTGGACAGGGTGGCTCCCAAGTACTTGAAGCTATTGACCTCTTCTAGCTTCTGGCCGTTCATGTGAATGTTGCTGCTGCTGTCGCTTGTGGTGTTGATCATCACTTTGCTTTTATCCGTACTGATCTCCATGCCATAAGACCCTGCGCTACTTGAAAGTTTGTCTGTCAGGTTTTGGAGCTCACTATTGCTGCCTGCCATGAGGTCAATATCGTCTGCGAATCGAAGATTGCACAGGGATCTGCCACCAATAGAGATTGAAGTATGGTGGTCGTGGAGGGTTTCCTGCATGATCTTCTCCAGGAATATGTTGAAAAGGACAGGAGAGAGCAGGCATCCTTGACGGACACCGATCGTCGTCCTGAAGAACTCGCCTGACTGATTGTTAAGTAGAACCGCGCTGCAGGCGTTCTTGTAAAGCGCTTCTATCATTTGGATCAGTCCCTCCTCTATGTTGAACGATCTCATGACTTGCCAGAGTCCGTCGTGCCAGACGCGATCAAATGCTTTCCTGAAATCAATGAAGTTGTGGTAGAGTTCGCGCTGATGCTGCAGATGTTTCTCGATCAGGACGCGGCAGTTGAAAATCTGCTCTACAGTGCTTCTTCCAACTCTGAAGCCAGCCTGTTCTTCTGCCTAACAGTTCCTCGGCGAAAGTTTTGAGGCGGTTGAGAATGATTCTAAGCATTACTTTGCTAGGGTGACTTATCAGACTGATAGTTCTGTAGTTCTGGCACTGTTTCATGTTTCCTTTCTTGGGGAGCGGGATCACTAGAGACTGTGTCCATTCTACTGGCCATTTCTTTTGCTCCCAGATCTTTTGACAGAGTGTAGTGAGGACCTTCGTTGTTACTTCTCCTCCATGTTTCAACAGTTCAGCAGGTATGTTGTCTACACCTGGAGACTTTCCTCCCTTCAGGCCGCGTACGGCTGCTTCCACCTCTTCAGCTAACACTGGCAGGTCTTCAGCCTTCCTGGCCCCAGCCTGGTTGTTTTGGAGGATGCTGGTGTCTGGCTCAGCCTTGTAGTTATACAAGTCTCGGCAGTACTCAGTCCATCTGTTTAGTACAGCAGTGTTTTCCGTAAGGAGTTGGCCGCTGCTGTCTTCGATGACTGTGGCTGTTCGCTGTTGAGTCTTGGTGAGGGTCCTTAACGTTTCATAAGCCTTCTTGCTGTTGCCGTTTGCCATGCCCTCTTCCACGCTACAACACTGGTCTTCAATCCAATCTTCTTTGGCTTCTTTCATCCTCTTCCTGATCTTCTTGTTGACAAGTCTGTACTTGTTTGCTGATGTGAGGTCTTGGCCTCTCTTTTTCTTCCAGGCTCTCCTCTCATCACAGAGATCGAGGATGTCATCGGTGACCCAGGGCTGTTTGCGCTTCCTCTGCTTCCCCAGCACTTCTTCTGCTGTAGAAAGTAACACCTCTTTTATATTTCCAGCAAGGGTGTCTACGTCGCAGTCCAAAGTAGCCAAGGCTGCAAATTTGCCTCCCACCTGGGCTTGGAAGAGCTCTTCTACTTCCGGGTCTTTTAGCTTCTGGAGGTCGAATCTGATGCGAGGGCTCTTGCTATCTCGTTTCAATGCCAGCTTCAACTTGAGGCTAGTAAGGACGAGGTTGTGGTCGCTGCCAATATCAGCGCCAGGAAAGGACCTCGTTTGTGCTTTGTTAACGCTGGATTTGAATCGTCGAGGCAGCAAGATGAAGTCAATCTGGTTATGGACCAGGCCTCCTGGCGATTGCCATGTCACTGTTCTTGACTTCTTGTGTGGATGGAGGGTATTAGCAACGGTGAGACGGTGACTCTGTGCGAACTCTAAAAGTCGCAGGCCTCTGTCGTTTGTTTCTCCAAGGCCAAACTTGCCAGCTGTTCCTGCCCATTGTTGCTTTCTGTAGCTTTCCGATTTACCAACTAACTTCAAAATTGCAGCGCAGCAGTCACATTTTGTTGTCTATTCTACAAGAGGCACTGATGTATATCGCAATAAATATATCTGCTACACCTGCTTCTCTAGTGTTATTTTGTATACAAGTGTTGAAGGTATGAAGTAATGACCATTGCCCTCAAAGAATGTTCTAAACCCTTGCGTGTCGTTAGCGATTTTAGTCGCTATGATTCATGAATTAATATCATCTTTCAGATGCAGCAGTCCATTTAGATACAAACATTCAATATCACGGACTACATGCAGCGCAAACAGGAGGGAGAGTTAAAACAAGAAAACGCAGGTGAATGGACCAATAGACGCCATCCATATGCACACAAAAAAAACACCAAACCCCCCCCCCCCAAAAAAAAAAAAAAAAAACAAAAAAAAACACCGGGCTGACCAGGGTGACCGTTGGGAACTAAAATCTAGTGAACTCCCACTCCAGTAAAAATTGGATTTTACGCGTTATGCTTTGTTGGAAGTCTTCAGCGATATTTCCATAGATATTGGAAATAATGATTGCAAGAATAATGTATATTACATACTGTAACACTGACAAGGTCGTACTATTTTAACACTGACAGGGGTTATCGTGAGTGAGCTGAAGGGTTACGCTGCGTGTGCAATGCTCTGCAGGACAAATTGTGTTCACGTGACCTGACCTGCTGAGCGAGTGGGAAGTAAGAAGCGCAATACAGGTGACCTGTTACCGTGCGCAGTTGTTTGTCGACAGTGAGTGTAAGGCTGCTCCGCTATCTAGTTTATCGTTCCTTTATGAAATTTAAATTCACGCCATATTTTGCTGACTGAGAAGGAACAGAGCTGACCAGGTAAAGTAGAGAATGAACTGAACAGACTACAACGCTAACTCACGGCATTCTGAAGCCAACCCGTCTGTACCTGCATTGTTCACACGATAATGTCAGCAGGGTAAGTTTGGCGCACAGCGGAAATCTTGTCAGTCACTTTACCCATACACACGTCATGAGGTATGCCTTGTTTGTTGCGCAGTAGATGCGTACCAAGATTACTTCCTAGTCGATGAAGTGTGATATGGAGTACGTCTTTGCATGTCGGTAGCGATTTTAGTCGAGATGATTCCAACAGGAATCATCGCTAATAAATCTATTTACACGCAAAGGATAATCACATGCATGTGCATGGCACACGTGCAACTAAAGTGTAGGTATAGAAGTACCCAACGGAGAAAGAAACACGCTTAGAAAAAACGGTACAACACAATTTATTAATATTTCGGGTAAATACCCTTTGTCAAAATAGACAAACAGAGACATTAGCCGCTACTTATCTTCATATGCAGAAGGAATGTGGCAACAAAGGGTATTTACCCGAAATATTAATAAATTGTGTTGTACCGTTTTTTTCTAAGCGTGTTTCTTTCTCCGTTGGGTACTTCTTTGCATTTCACACGCTTGGCAGTCACCTTTTTGGTCTCGAAAGTGTAGGTATATTTATATGCAATACATTATTTTTTTCAGAGCAAAGAAGACCGTAAGCAGATACCGTTTGTTCTTTACATTTACCTCCAAGTCATTCAAGATGTTGAGCATTGCCTTTCTCACTCTGCTCCTTGCTAGTGCAGCCCATCTGGAGGCAGAAGGTAAGATAATGTTCAACTGATTACATAATAGAAATTTGTGGTTTGATGTTCATGTTGTTATGTTTCATGTATTTGGT
The DNA here is from genome assembly GCA_036245525.1 of Semisulcospira habei. Lineage (NCBI taxonomy): Eukaryota > Metazoa > Mollusca > Gastropoda > Semisulcospiridae > Semisulcospira > Semisulcospira habei. The sequence continues at coordinate 3,390,357 of BTPG01000003.1, forward strand.
AACAATTCGTTGTTATCGCAGGTGATGTTGATAGTTTAGGGTACAGTATGTGTCGTCGGATATCGTAAAGTTACCTGGACTAACCTGAAAATGTCAATGAGTTTGTACATTTTGTCTGCAGTTTCGTTGAGTTTTTGTATACCTCTGTCATTGAGCACGACTGCTGTTCTGGCTAGTAATATTACTTCGAATACATTTTATTAGCAAACTTTATTCTGGATTTTAGATTTGTCTGCTTGTGTTTCTTACATTTATTCCTGTTATCCCAACACTGTGCTCATACTAGAAGGTTTCTGAACAGTATACAGAATAATCTAAAAGACTGTTCCACATTCACATATCTGACTGAAAACTCTGTATCTGAAAGCAAAGTACGCTGACGAGCAAAAGAAATGTGACTTTTTTTCAATCGTCGGAAACACTAAAGTGATACCGATGATTCCAAAAATGTCGCTTTTTTTTTGCTCTTCAGTATACATGCATCTTTTTGTTTCCAGAGATCTGGTCGTCGTGCCAGATAAGAGGACACCGTGAAGGACCTGGGAATTTGACCTGCCAATTCGGAGTGGACTTGAACGTGTCAAAAACCTCTTTTGCCGTACAGCACTATGGCCATGATTCTCATAACACGGAACCCGGTGGGTGCAGTTAACTAAGCTTTTCTAGCAGATCTTAATATACTGACGCGAGAAATAAACTGCGACGAATTTACACAGCAATTCCAAACAAATGTTTGAAGACCTCATACTGATTTAACTGCGTAATTTATTCATGCTATTTGCAGCAATTCCATTTAGTCATTAAATTGGCAATCCATATAGACAGTGTGCTGATACTGCTCTGTTTGTTTTGCTTTTGGCATGCTTCTAGAAGTTAAAGAACACAGAAGTGTATGTAAGGGAAACGTTAAGCGTTTCTAAATGTGTAACATTACTTTGTTTAACTAAGAAGATGATTTCACAGACAGAGCACCGGAAAATGGTAGGAGCAAATGGTGACCCCACCGGAATACAAACCCACGCCTTACGATCGAGAGTCTGAAGCTCTAACATCTTTCCAACCACGTTCCCCTTCATAAAAGGAATAACAAATTGTCTGTTAGCTCTTTGCCTGCTAAGTAACGTTTCTGTGTCACGCACTCTGCAACTGAGTAATTTTGTTAAGATTTTAATTTGAAGCATACTATATTAATGATAAATAAATAAATAGGGTGCATGGAAATTTAGCTCTAGGTGGTGGCATGGGATGTATGCCCCTGCAGACACCACAGTAAAATGTGGCTGTCATTGCAGGTAGGCAGAAATTCCTGCCTTCCTCCAGTATTGCCGATGGTGTGTTGAAGAGGTCGCCAAGACCGAAAGAGCTGTCCACACCGGCTTAATATCTGGACCCCCCCCCCCCCCCCTTGGGTTTCCATGCACTAAGTGGATGGAACAGTGGGAAATGTGATACGCCCCCTTCAGGGGGGGCTTCCATGAGCATTGCTTTCAGTCACTTTCTTAGCGCACCCTCTTTCCTATCTTTTTGTGCTTTGGCCACTGTAGATCTATGATCACTGGTCGATCATGCACACTTCTCTCCCATGACAGTGCTCTTACTTATTTTACTTTGTAAACTTCATAAAATATGAGCACTGGCAGTCTCCCTCCCCTTTTCTTTTGATTTATTACTACAATATCGACTGCAACCCCTTCCCCCCTTTTGGTGGGTTCTCTTTTAGGGTGCAAGGAAATTTAGCTCTAGGTGGTGGCATGGGATGTTTGCCCCTGTAGACACCACAGTAAATTGTGGCTGTCATTACAGGTAGGCAGAAATTCCTGCCTTCCTCCAGTATTGCCGATGGTGTGCAGAAGAGGTCGCCAAGACCGAAACAGCTGTCCACCCCGGCTTAATATCTGGACCCCCCCCCCCCCCCTTGGGGGACCTAGATTTAAATTTCCATGCACTAAGTGGCTGGAACAGTGGGATATGTGATACGCCCCCTTCGGGGGGCTTCCATATGCATTGCTTTCAGTCATTTCTTTTAGCGCATCCTCTTTCCTATCTTTTTTTGTGCTTTGGCCACTGTAGATCTATGATCATTGGTCGATCATGCACACTTCTCTCCCCTGACAGTGCTCTTACCTACTTTACGTTGTAAACTTCCATAATAATAAATAGTTCTTGTATAGCGCTGTTCTCCAGAAAAACACTGGACTCACTGCGCATGCACAACAGCACAGGCACACGCACATATATACACTACTTTAACCCACCCCATCCATTCCCATCACCCTTCAACCATTTCTCTCTAGAATCAGAATAAAAGGCAGTCAACAGTTAGCTAAAGGTGAGCTAAATGTTAAATGCGCGACAGAAAAACAAGTCTTTAATTGAGCTTTGAACTGTGACAAAGGTGGGCAGATTTCGCTTTTGAATTGGCAGCGGGTTCCACACACTTGGGGCTAAAAAGGTGAAAGAACGCTCCAGAAATGTTTTCATGTGAAGCTTCGTGATTTAAAAACGTTATTCACTGAAGAAACGGATGGTACGTAATGGCTGATAAGCAAACATCCTGTCAGAAAGGTACGGCGGGAGAGATCCGTTAATATGCCGATAGGCGAAAATTGTAATTTTGTACTGGCAGCGAAATCTTACGGGCAGCCAGTACAGCTGCTTCAGCAGAGGCGTAACGTCTCTCTTTTGTTTCTTTAAGATGAGACGCGCCGCATTGTTCTGAATCATCTACAAGCGAGAAATCTGATCAGGATTGCAATAATCGAGGCTGCACGTAATAAATGCATTGACAAGTCTTGAAGCCGCACTTTCTGTGAAATACAGGCTAAGGGAAGAGATTCTGCGCAACTCAAGGAAACCAGCTCGGCATATCGACGCTACTGATATGATCATGCATGGAGAGCGTCCAAATCAATCTTCACACCCAGATATTTGAAACAGTTCTGGAAGCAAACGCTGCAGCCACCAATGTTTGCAAACTCGTTGTCAATCAGACTAAGGCGAGACTGAGAGCCAGCAGGCATGACTTCGGTTTTGTCCGTGTTAAGTTTAAGGTTTTTGCTAGTCATCATAATGCAGAGTGGAAGCAGCGCGTTTGATATTGTAACTGATGTCATTCATCACAAACTGACTATATGTTTTCGTTTGGGTTGTTCTTCTGTGACATGAACAGTTGGGAAAACACTTTGATTGAACATTCTTCATATGAAAGAAAACTACGCGTGTCTGTGTTTTCAATTCACTTTTGAGTTAATAATTACTTCCTGAAACAGCGAAACAAATGAACAAATAATTATGGAAAATGTCTGGCACCTACAGTTTCACAGTACATATGGAAATTAAACGCTGTGAGGTTTCCCACAAATTACATTTTTTTAATTAACAGCTTAGCTGTTCTATTATTTGCACGAATTCCATTTCCAGATTGATGACCATAGATAATTATGCAATGTTGGACAGTAGGGCTCCCGCATTTTGCTTCTGAATATTTTAGTGCTAATGAGAGTAGAATAGTGTGAAGAACAGCTCTTCTAGCCTGATGCTGTAGTTCGTCTGACGGTGCATAATAAAGAAAAAACACAACAAAATCAAGCACAAACCAGGTCTGTCTCAGCTTGACAGTTTGGTGCAAACAAACATTGTTTGGTCCTGTTTGTCACACTTACACCAGCACATGGTTTTAAGTAAGCAGGCAGTAGAGTCTGTTTTGTAAGTGACACAAATATACAAAACCGCATACGTATATCCTTTAAAAGCAATTACAGGTCTTATGACAGTTTCGGGGGACACGACAGAATTTATTCCTTAATTAAGACAGGATTTTTGTTATTTGGAAACTAAACAACTACAACATTACCAGCAAAGTATTTTGAACACTTTTTTTAATCAATCCTTTTCTAAAACATTGTATGCTAAACTATCATTTAACGTTTTTTTTTAAGAAACAAAATGCCTCGTGGTTGCGGAGTTATCGGCGTTTACAACACGGTTAACATGGAGAATTATAGCGGACCATTTTTACGTCAACAAAATGAATTTGTTTTGATCATTTGTAAACTTAACTTCTGTTCTTTTTGTATTCTTCATGTGCAGGTTAGCTCAAACCTGACCTAGGTGGTGTGAGATACGAAGGACGCGAATTTAGCGTTTAGAAACATCTCGTTGTTTAAAAGTTAATAGAGATGTATCCCTGTCTGACACAATCTTCATCTACGCTGCTGATTTAGCTGTTTTTTTTCAAAACCCTCAAAGCACAATTAAATATTTATTCGATTTTGTTCCTACTTATTGTCAAAGTCTACATTGGAAAGATCAACGCTATAAATTGACATGAAAAGTCATCTAATTTGTTAAATTTTTATGAGTATATTTAAGTAAATCTCGTTTTCGCCTATTTCGCCGCCAGTACCATGAATTGTGCCTAGCGCTTTTGCATGGGTCTACAAGTGTAAGGTTTGCAGGGCACCCTCCAAGTACGTCTAACATGAATGCATGACTTCCACAGCATAGACACCATGCGTCGCATTTCCGCTTTTGCGCATATGTGTATATTTTGGTAAACGCGACCCGCCGTGGGATCGCCTTAATCGTCTGCTCGGGATTAAACCCCAATAGCAAAATAACTACATGTAAACACGAGCGGGATTAGGGTTAGATCTTGCAAGCTTCAGATTTAAAATTACATGCAGTACACTTTAGCCTTATCATGTGCCTCCTCTCGTTGTTTAAAAAGTGTTTTCCTGAAATGTAATGACACGTAGGAAACCTATGATTTTAACGTGCATGAAAACAGCACATTCAGTGTGCGCAATGGCTGAGCCGCAGATTTCATCTTTGTAAGTGCAGTTCACTATACTACACTCCTCACACCTGATGTTGTCATACTGTTAACCTCATCACTGCCAGTGGACGTAGGTCGTGGTTTTGAAATCATTGTTAGTTCAACGTCACAGAGCCCCAGCCGTCCCAGGAACATGGATACCGAGTAGCGTCAGCAAAGGGTGCGGGAGCTCGTGAGGATCTATACCCGCCTACAGTTGTGTGGGATTTAGGTTTTTTCGGCATTCAAGGGGTTAAAACATGTAAACGTCTATAAGAACCTGTCTGCTTGTGTTGATTTCAGATGACGTGCTACTCGGTGTGTGGCACAATCGGGATGAGATGGAGTACTATGTGCGTGACGGGTATGTGTTTGACCGAAAGGTGTCCACTACGATCGTGATCAGAATGTCTAGCATCACTGCCGACTACGAGGGGCGCTACCGATGTCAAGTCATTCCTAATGGCCAGGAGTTGGTCGACGAATGTATGTTAAAACTATCAGGTCAGTGTTTCATTTTTGCTCTGCACTAGATCTGCATTGCATTTGACAGCAGTTTTACATAATTATTTTGGAACATATTTTTTTTAATTGTATCAGCTAAAATTTAGTTTTACATGTGCAACCCTTTGGCTGTCGGTCGCCCTTTTTGTCGCGATGAAGCCCATAGGAATTCTTGCGAGAAAAATTGCAACCAAAAGCTTAATATTGCCAGAAGTGTCTCTGATACAAATAATTTAAAAATACAAAAACAAACAAACAAACAGAAACTTTCATCTTTCGAAAATAATGTAACTGTTGAATTTTTGTTATTACCAGCTATGATCTGCGTATCATGAGTAAATTTGAAAATACGCAAGCAGGTATTTGAAGTGTTTTTTTACAAACAAAGCGTCACAGCCAGATTAACCTATTTGAAAACTAAAACGTATAATGTTATTTTCAGACCTACATCCACCTCTTCCGCCTTCTACATCTTTGGATCACACAAGAAAAGGTGAGAACAGCATATTTGAAATCGTTTTTAACATGTTGGCACATGTCAAACTGTAAAAGACTGAGCAATTTTTTTATGGTGCACGTAACAACTTTCATAGATGCTACTCAAATCATTTAATCACTCAATCACTCACTCAATCGATCAGTTAATATAACAATTAGTCAGTCAGTTCCGCTTGCCACCTGTGTGCCCGCCTACGTACATAGCCACCCATCTCATCCCACCCCACGCCACCCGTCCTATCCATCCATCTATCTATCTGTCTGTCTGTCTGTCTGTCTGTCTATATCTTATCAATCTACTCTACTTTTGTTTCATCTTTCTCGTTGGCCAGTGACCCACACAAACACACAAGCACTTATCACAAAAAAGCAGTTGAGCCATGTAACAATCATGAATACACATCCATTATTAGTGAGCCATGCGCAGTTTGTCATAGTAAGTCACTGTGAAACCTGCTGCAATCCTAAGGTAAAATGAAATCATAATTGAATAAGAATTAACATTTCAGAATGGACAAACACTTGGTGAAGAAGGACAAATATTTCATTGACGATGTTTAGCACCAACTATCCGCCCTGTGAATAGAACGGGCAGTCGGTGCTAAACTTCGCCAATGAAATGTGTGTCCGTCCTCAACTAAGTCTCTCTCGCCCATTTGTCATAAGGCACGTGAGTAGGCACACGTACCAGAGGTGCCTTTACTTTTTTCGCCGTCGGGAGCTCTCAGACGTAATAAAACACCAGAAGAGTAGAAAGGCTTTTGCAGAATAACGTAACCCCTTCACTGCCAACAAAATTGGAAACAACATCCAGTTGCAAGAGGTATAGATCCTCATGAGCCCGCGCAAGTGCGGGGGCTCATGAGGATCTATGCCTTTTGCTGAGAATGATGTGTATCCGTGTGTATTGGACGGTCGTGGCTTTTGGTGGTTGAATGAACCAAGATTTCAGAAACAAGATGTACTTCCTGTGGCAGGGAAGGGGTTAAAGCAAAACACGACCATTTAGAAAGGAGATATTCAGAACTATTAACCTTTAATGTCCGCAGTTTGCCTGAGCGCATGAATTATCTTCTCGTTGCAGGTGATCCATCGAAAGATAATGAAGATTATCCAGCATCATCTGCACCAGGCGTGATTGCGGGTGCTGTGGTTCGAGGGTTAACCATTGCAGCGTTGACAGCAGTGGTCACACGCCTTAGATGAACGTTGTCGCCTTTGGTGAAGAGTGAGCGTTGTGTGTGTCCTTGCGTGCGTGCGTGCGTGCGTCCGTGCGTGAGTGCTTGAGTTTACGGAAACGACAGTATTTTTCAAGATGACTCGAGAATGGCCACAAACATTACCAAGTTTGTTCTTGAATAGCTTTGCCCATCTAACCCCATAGGCTCACTTCCAAACTTTTGGAGGTGTGTCAGCTGAAGAAAATGGATTGACCATGATAATTCATGGGTAGTGCCAGATGAGCTTGGCGCCTATAGGGGCAAAGCGCATTCAGCATTACTCTTGAATTATCATGGTCTATCCATTTCCCGCTCTTGGACGTTTGGGTCTACATGGCTTATAGCGATCTGCTCCATGGAGGGCGTGGACTGCTAACATTGGCAATTAACTAAGGGCTATCATTTTTTTTTTCTTGGCTTATTTAAGACTTTTTAACTTTTGATTTGTGCAATCCGTGTGAGTAGGCAAATGTAGCACATTACGTTAGTCCTTTTCTCCAAAATGATTCTGAGACATATTGAGAAGGTTTATAAAGAAAGAACCCATTACGGCGTGGAGCAGGTTGCTTTAAATCTCATTATTTTCGACTGATGCATGAATATCGCAACAACAACAAAAAAAGGTTGGTTGTATTGTTTGTCCAACTGCCATTTTTGTTCATCACCTGAATTTGCTTATTTGTGCGCTGTTTATTAAATGTGCGCGGGTCTGTGACTTTGGACTAAACGACTACAGCCGTAAGGTCCAAAATTAAAGACCGGCGTAAATATTACAAGACGTTGGATATAATAGTAGAGTATGATGTTATATACTATTTTATCCAACTGCTTTAACGTTATTATATATAACGTGTGGTACCCACTGGGTCGAGAGGCTCTTTGGGACTACAGGTGATTGTTGTGCGCTTGCAATGTTCTTTTTTATTAATTATTTTTGTTTTGGTTTAACATTTTAATGAATGCCTGTATGAAAATGCAATCTGCTTTATTGTACCCGACAGATCGTTCACCAACAATGTGTACACATAGATCACGGGTAAATTTAGTGACTTTGAAGCTTTTCCGCTCTCAGTGTCACCAGTCAGCTGAAATCCTCTAATCAGGTAATTGTTGAGATCTCTCGTATGTAATATTGCATTTTTTAAAATGTTTGTTTGTTTGTTTGTTTGTGTGTTTGCAATGATGATTACAAATGACTTATCTCGTAGTGTTTTGGTCTCCCACGCAAATGTATACGTTACGAGGGAAAACTGTATTGTACGTTTGACCCACTTCTGAGAAAACCTATAGCAGGTACGAAAACTGTTGAAGCCTCTGATTTGTCTCCTTTTGATTAATTTACTGAATTGGGTACAAAAGGCCGGGTTGGGTCGAATACATTTTCGGGTCGGGTACTCTCCATGAGAAGTGTATTGCAACTTTTTTGCAAAGTAATTATTGCCGAAAACAGTGCTTCAAGAACATTACAAATGGCCTAGGTCAAAGTTTATTAAAGATTGTTCAATAATGTTCCAATAATATCGCAATAATTCTATATAGATTGTGACTAGATTGTATATAGATTGTATCAATAGTACCTTTCACGTACAGTGGCCAGAGAACAACTATATTTCTATATTAAATGACGTGTAAACGACATTACCACGAAGCACTTTCCAAACACTCAAACGTCACAAATTAATCTATAATCAATCACATGCACACGCACAAGACTGTTTTTGTATTTAAATTTTAATTTGTAACTATTTGTGTTTTATTTAATTCGTTATTATCAATTTGCACTAGTGTTTGCTTAAAAGAGGCTATAAAATAATTAAAGCAAACTAAATGGCGTATAAAGAAAGAGCGGTCTTTCTCAAACATTTTCGATTTTACGTTAAAGTGTCCCGGGATACGTCTGGCATGTATCTGTCATGAGACAAAGTGGTGTGGGTGAAATGTGATTAATACCTTACAGACAGCTGCCAAAATTTTGATTCATATTTGGGTTAAATCTGAAAGTGGTAAACTGGTCTAACTTTAGTTAGACCTTATCTGTCCACGAACTCCGTTAAATTTATGAGTGGAAACCTAGTCTCAGATAGAGATAGATAATTCTAAAGTCTATTGTAAGTTTTCTTTCATGTTGAAGTGGTCTGTCTGTACATAGATCAGTTTTCTTCTCCAGGTTTGCCCACATAGGGTTGAAGTGAACTATCTTTAAGTTAGATCTTATCCTCTGTGTCGCGTAACTCTAGAAGGAATATTTTTGTATCGTAATATAGGTTGTATTCACTCTTCATTTAATTAAAGGTATATTAAGGCTTGAGAAGTGTTTGTGTGTGTGTGTGTGTGTGTGTGTGTGTGTGTGTGTGTGTGTGTGTGTGTGTGTGTGTTTAATTGACAACCACAAACGTAACAGACACAAAATAATACATGTAATAATCTTCAGGATATCATCCAGTTGTTTTTGTTTCTGATGTTGTTGTTTTATTTTTCTTATTTTGCTGACAATATATATATTGTGTGTCGTCTGACTATTGAAACCCAAATGGCGTTCACCGATTTCTTTCCTTGGACTTTGCAGAGAGATATGTAAAATAAAACATAGCATGGCCTTTTCTTGCTAACAGGAAATACATAAACTCCTTGCAAAATCGTCCCATATCTTCGTCAGAGTCTACCGATCTCGCCTGACGGCTCATTATGTGAACGGATGTAGGATGGTGTTGCTCAGGGTTTATAGACTGACGAGCAGCATAAAAAATGCGACATTTTAAACTACCGGAAACACTGAAGTGTTTTTGGTGATTACAAAAAATGTCGCATTTCCTTTGCTAGTTGGTATAAATACATATATATTTCCTATTCACGAGAAATTGCATGCTGTCCATATACTTCTCTTCAACAGACGATATTTTTGTATTGTCTATTTTGTAAATTCTAACTGCACCAGCAACACGCTTTCGCATTTGATGTTACAGTGCAGCAAACTCATTCTACCCCAACACCGAAATCCCCAAATTTTACCGTTGTCCTCTAAAAGACTGAATTGCAGTGCAGGACACAGATCGACCATGAAAGTTCAAGGGTGATGCCAGAATAGCTTGGCGCCCAGAGGCGCCAAGCTATTCTGGCATCACCCTTGAACTATCATGGTCGATCCTTACCTTGCTGTGGTTTGTCTGGGGTAGAATGAGTTAACACATATCTATATAGTTAATTCTTTTGACGACGCATCGGGGTCACACGACGCATACAGACTGCGGCCAGCACGAGGCATAGAACCGCATGTGCCCTGCGTCTGCTGTGATATATGAGGGCTATTGCCTCTTCAAGTTGGATACTGTGCGTCGTTCTGCGTCAGTGAAGATTTGTAGGGTGTGTCGTACAAGCAGCAATGTAAGCTTCTGTCTTGGCTGCTTGCCACGTAAAACTCACACACCACACAGCAACAGAGCAGCGTCGTGAAGTAAACATGGACGACGAATCTGACCCTAGATAACGTTGTTTGTTTCGGGTCAGACTGAAAGGACATGTTCAGCGAGACTTACAAAACTAAAGCCTAGGTTCAAATGCACGCATGATCAGCGGTGTCTTAACAAGAGCAAGGTGGATTAGAAGGAGCTGTACGTAAACTTACTGCGCCCGAACTTGGCTGTTTTCCAGGGGAAAAAAAAAAAAAACACGAGCATGGACAAAATTAGTTTGATAATAATGAAATACAGTAAAGTCCGGATTTAACAAATCCCCGTAGGACAAAATTCTTCTTGTTGTTATAACTATCCGACATTTGTTATAATCAAAGTAATGTACAGTCTCTTCCGCTTGTAACAAGTCGGATATAACAAACTTCGGATATGACAACACGTTTTAAAGTTCCCGACATCCATCTTTCGCTGTAAATTACGTCGCTTATGACACTCTTCGGATTCAAGAACAAATTGCGTACCTTGGTGAATTGTTAAATCCGGATTTTACCGTACATAAAAGAGTGCCGTCGGGACCTGTGGAAAAGTGTTGTTATATCCGACTTGTGTTATACCCGACCTCATTATAAGCGGAGTAGACTGTATTAAAACTAGAGCATCACATCGGAGGTGATGCCAGCATGAAGTCAGACCACGTTTATTTGCAAACACGTTATTGCAGTGCTGACTTGTGAAGAAAATAAAAATAAACCCACGGTCCTGCAGCCGAGGTAAGCCTTGCCTGGCACGCGCACGGCTTTGCGCGGGACGTGCGTGTTACATAAAAAATCTCGGTTTATCCGAGTGCTTAGTATTGAGGCAGAACTGTGCGTTCAAGCATCGGGTTAGATTAACTTCGTTATTGTGCTGGTGACATTCATTGATTAAAGAAAAATCTTCAAGTCACTTGAAAACAAAAACTTCATAAAAAAGATATGACAAAAGGAATGTAGGTTTCTGCAGAAACGATATTGACACGGAAGCTAAACATAGCAAACTGCACCAGGGTTACCACCAATGGGCAGCACACATTCAAGAAGAGGGGGGGGGGGGGGTTATGAAATAGCCTTGAACTACACGTAAAATACATATACCCACGTAGATAGTATGAGCTTATTTTCTTTTCGTAATGCTGCACGCTGCACACTCGTGATACACCTTTTGGACTGTTTATCGCGCCCAACATAAATACTTGTCAATAGACAATGTTCCACTTTTGATATGCAGACAGAAGAAGCGCGTGTCTGCCTATGAGTGCCACAGTTAACTCATTCGCGGCCAGCTTATTTTTTTTTTCGTTATGCTGCACGCTGCACACTCGTGATACACTTTGTGAACTGTTTATCGCGAATACTTGTCAATATTCGATGTTCCACTTTCGCTATGCAGACAGTGGACGACGTTGTCTGCCTATGAGTGCCACAGTAACCTTCTAACTGCAAGAGGCAAAGAACACTTTGAACAAGCGCTATTGCAAATTTATTTCACTGTTCCTCAGACGCTGAATGCCCGCGTCATGTTTTGATCGGCATAAATTTGTCCTCTTAAAAATGTGAATCAGTTCGTAACCAGTCCGAGAACTTTAAAATACATTCTCTTCAAACACTATCATTCTCAAGTCTATCTTCCTCATCCATTCATCCAGGTCAGCTTACGCCAGCTTAATATCACACCACAAAACATTAGATATTAGGCTTTATCATTACCTTCTGCTGTAACACGCATGCGCACACGCACGCATGCACATTCACAAACGCATGCAACGATAAATCTAGAAATAAAAAAAAGGATTTTTCAAACATTTCTTTCGACGCACATAAAGTGAAACATTGTTTGAAAATATGCGCAATAGTTTGACTAGAACAAAACAAAACAAACCAAAAAAACCCGTACCTTCAACTTAGAAATATAGGTCAAGTATACAGGTGTATGTTTACTACAGTCGCAGGCAGAAGACTTCAATCCCAGCGACTACTGAGAAACGATTTCTCTTGGATATACTTCTGCCGTCAGTCAAGTGGACCAGGTGACGTGAGCAAGAGGCACAGATCCTCATAAGCCGCCACGACTGTGGGGGCTCATGAGGATCTACGCCTCTTGCCTTCGCATGACGAAGTTAGGTGCTTGCAAAGATTGTGTTTATATTAGCAAACTAGGGGAGACAACAGTTTTAGGAACAATACCAATAGTGACGTAAATAGTAAAAAAAATGAGCAAACGGTGATCGAGCCGACGTCGGCCGCAGCGAGCACGCGCACAAATGTGCGCGTGCTCACTGCGGTGGACGTCGGCTCGATCACGTTTTGCACACTGGTTTCTGTCAGACTTATAGGTCGTGATTCGTCTTGACAAGAACGCGATATTGTATTGTTTATCTCCTGTCTGGGTGCAACGGTGAAGGTGTGATTGAAAACTACCTATCCGGCGGTTAACTTTCTTGTGCATGAAGCTACTAGTGCAGTTGACAGTACCGGTGGTTGCATGCACACGGTAGTTAAATTTATTGATCTTATATGATTTTTATGAGTCATCGGGAGCCTTAAAGTTTTATGTTAGGTGGTGGTTGTGGTCAGGAGGGGGGGGGGGGGGGGAGGGGGTGTTGTGGGGCGGTGTAGTCAGGGGGTTAATGTAAGGAGTCAGATTATTCAATCGATATCTATTTTGGTTCTGGTCCAAGGGAGCCAAATGTTGATATTACTGACAGCAGTTCAAGGTATATTGCATGCATACGTGTCATACGTAATACATCTGAGTATACAGCTGCTATATGAAAAAAAAAAAATTCCGAGAAAAGTTTACAAAACAAACAATTTGTGGGCCTTAGGAATACCAGTCACCAATTTTGTAAACAATTCCAAGAGCGAAAACAAAAAGATTGAGCAAATTGTGATCGGGCCGAGGTGCGAGCAGTAAGCACGCGGACGGATGTCATACCCACTGCTGCTGACGACAGCCCGATCACGTTTTGATATTTTTTTTTCTGTCAGCGTTATAGGTAGTGATTAGATTTGACTAGAACGTAATACTGTATTATTTATCTTCTCTGTAATTCAACACTACCCACCCATGGATTAACCCATTCGAGACGTGCCGCATCCGGATACGCGGCATTAGGCCGCGTATCCGGATGCGTCACGTCTCGAATGAGTTAACGCTGTTGTGCATGCAGACACTAGTGCAGTTGGTAGTGCCGGCGGTTGCACGCTAAAGGGAATTAAACTTACTGATCTTATATGGGTTTTTTATGAGTCATCGGTAGCTAATCTTTTACTTTGGGTGCTGGTGGTCGTCGGGGGAGGAGGCGGAGGGGGGAGGGAGGGGGGCCAGTAGGGGGGGGGGGGTTGTGGTGCGGTTGAGTCAGGGGTTATGGTAGGGATATGATTATTCAAACGTTATCTATGTTGGCTCTGATCCAAGGAAACCAAAAGCTGATATTACTGACATGAGTTCAAAGTATATTGCATGCATAGTACGTGTCATACGTAATACACCTCAGTGTGCCACTACCATACGAGGAAAAAGTATTTTCTGAGGAAAGTATTTTACAAAAAAAGTATTTCTGGGCCTTGTGAAATGCCAGTCACCTCATGGTCATAAGCAACATACACAGATAACCCTAACGCCAAAATTCTCGAGTTTAGTAGTAGTCTCCTAAACAGTCAAGGAAACAGTTCGACTATGACAGTTCAATGCCGACAGTAGGGGCCAGTATATTCTAGCACGACCCCTGTTGTACCGTGGTCCGTCCATGTCTTGGTGTAATGTGTCAGGGCTGGTTTAACACATTCTGCCCCAGGACCGAAATCCCCAAATTTGGAAGTTGTCCTGTGAAGGACTGTATTAAATTCTAGAGACAGATCGAGCATGATAGTTCAAAGGTGGTGCCAGTATGGCTAGACGCCCATGGGTGCCAAGATATTCTGGCACCACCCTTGAACTATCATGCTCGAGCCATGTCTTGCTGTGGTGTATCAGGGCTGACGGATTTAAACACATGAGCAGTTCCAACCCCCAGGAAACAGTTTCATAACCTACTCTAACATTTACGACATAATTGGTGGCGGGGCATATCCTGACAACTTTTACTCGGGCATGAAGCGTAACAGAAACCTTTTCGTTGATACCTCTATGTCCCGCTGTTCCACATGAAAATATTCTAGACCGGTACAGGGAATAACTCATTCGGGACGAACGGCATCCGGATACGCGGCTTAAGCCGTTCGTCTCAAATTAGTTACAAATAGACACTGCATAGAAACGCCAGTATACTTCGAGCAAAGGAATGCTGTACCGGACTACTTGTTCATATTTAATGCATTCTGCCCGCGACACCCCACAGCACGATATGCTTAGAACATGATAGTTCGAGGGTGGTGGCAAAATATCTTGGCGCCTATAGGCGCCAAGCTATTCTGCCACCACCCTCGAACTATCATGGTCGATCTGTCTCCTGAATTGTAATGCAGTCCTCACAGGATAACTCCAAATTGAGTGTATTTCGTACCTCGGGCACAGTGAGATAAAGACCAATTACAGCGCGCCGAACAGACTGTGAATTTTAATCAGGACTGACCTCTAAGTGAATCAACATACCCTTTTTCTGAGGGAACAAAATTCACCAATGCAAACGTTTAAATTATCTATAATCCATGGCGGATCTTGTTAATGTATTGCGGCACGGGGAGGTTTAGGTTTATTCACAGTTCCGTTTTCTGATGTGAAATTCGGCGCGCGTCTATGAAATTAAAGGCAAAGCCTACTGCCGAGGATTTCGGAACAAAAGGCCGACTGTAAAATGTGTAAAATGCATGGACATATCTAACAAAGAAGTAAACACGCGTTAGGAAAGCACGGACAAAATATGTTATTTATAACTAGTTCTAGAAACTTATAAACAAAGAAATAAAGCACCTCAGAGGAACAGTTTTAATTTGAACTCGTTTGGCCTTGTTCTTCCGAAGCGAGTCCGTTCGGTTGTTGCTTATTTCTTCAAAGCTAGGGCTGACCAGATTGACCACACGAACACAAGACGTAAGTCCGCTTTGTCGCGTCGCCTACCGAAAGCCGTCGCGTCGCTGTATGGAAACATGGCTTAACCCGTTGAGTGTCAGATGACGAAGATTATGTTTCTTCATTATTTGTTATTCGAAACCAACATCTCCTAGCGTTAGGAACATGAATTCAAAGTGGTGTCCGCAAGAGGAATAGATCCTCATGAGTCCCCGCAACTGCGGGGGCTCATGAGGATCTATACCTCTTGCAGATGGGTGGCGTTTGATTTTTTTCGGCACTGAGAGGGTTGAAACGCGCCGAACAGACGAGGAAGTTTTTCTGGAAGAAAACGACCTTCCCATGACAACATCCACAGCGGTCACTAAATAATTTGAAGATGCGTAATGATGAGATTTGTCCCTTCAAAATAAACATATGGTTGAGAACGTTGAAAAGTAATTTTCCTGATTATAATTCACAGTATGTTCAGCGCTTTAAGTTTGCATTCATGCGTTGATTTAATTCATTCTGCCCGCGACACACCACAGCAAGATATGGCTCTACCACGATAGTTCAAGGGTGCTGGCAGAATAACTTGGCGCCTACAGGCGCCAAGCTATTCTGCCACCACGCTTGAACTATCATGGTCGATCTGTCCCCTGAATAATAATGCTGTCCTCAGAAGATAACCCAAAATGTGGATATTTCGTACCTCGGGCACAATGAGTTAACCATACCAACTTTCCGATGAGTAATTCGTACTGCATGTGTGCCCTCTGGAGAAATGCATGGTGAAATACACATCGCAAAGTAAGAATGGCTGAATGCACAAAAATACAAAATACAAGAGAGAGAGAGAGAGAGAGAGAGAGAGAGAGAGAGAGAGAGAGAGAGAGAGAGAGAGAGAGAGAGAGAGAGAGAGAGAGAGAGAGAGAGAGAGAGAGAGAGAGAAGAGAGAGAGAGAGAGAGAGAGAGAGAGAGAGAGAGAGAGAGAGAGAGAGAGAGAGAGAGAGAGAGAGAGAAGGCCCTGACTGAGTGTCGCTCTCACTACCCTTGAGGTGAACACCGCTATTTCACTTTTGTCCAAATGACCTACTTTCCGAGAAATCAGCCGCTTGTATTACCTACTTAAGTATTGTGCAGTACTCTATACATTATTATCGCTTTAAATATCCTCCGTAGTGTGTGCGTGTCTTTACCCTCGTATGCGGGGCTGACCTCGGCTTCCGTCAGTGTGCCTACTGAATTTCGACGTAAATTTTGCTTACCTGGTGTTCCTGAGAAACGCAACATTTGTCATTACACAATTACATCCAGTCTCAACCCACTGAGCAAAGGTCCTCGGGCCGACCTCGACCGCAATGGTCCAGCGCCCAAAGGTCTCTTGCTTACTGGGTTTTCCTGAGGAAACTCAAAATTCTTGAAAGTGTCTTGTATAAATGATTTTTTTTTACTACACTCATTTTACATCAAGTCTTTATACCTTCACTGCTGAGGAAAAAAATGAATACATCCCAACTGCAAGAGGCATAGATCCTCATAAGCCCCCTCTGTTGCTGGGCTCATGAGGATCTATGCCTCTGGCTGAAACCACTTAGTAACCATTTTAGACGGCTGGGGATCTGTGTCGATGAATGCACAATGATTTTACATACGCAACCTACGTTCACTAGCAGTGTAGGGGATAAGAATTTCCTTTAACTCATTCAGCCCGACGCACGTATTTCCCCAAAATTCAGAGGCGTCATCTAACGACTAAACACATGTTGCAGGAGATGGGTCGACCACGATAATTCAAGGCAGGCGCCAAGCTAATCTGGCACTCCCCTTGAATTATCATGGTCGACCCATCTCCTGCAGTAGTGCGTCAGGGCTGAATGGGTTAATCTGGCTGGTCAGACTTTTAACATTTCTCGCCCTGAGATAGTCGTAAAGACCCTGACAACTAACTAACAACTAACCGTCACATACAACACAGTCTAGAATTACGTACCCTGTAGCGGAAGAGCCGAATGGTGTGGCGGATCTCCATGAAACTCGTACAGGGACATTCAGCGTGTTCTCTTAATGGTGCGACTTTCAACGGATACAAGTTAAGTCCGCAAGAGATATAGAATTTTATGAGCCCCTGCACATGCGAGAGCTGATAAGGTTCTGTGTATTTTGCAGCTGGGTTGTGTTCGATAATTTCGCTTAGATGTGTACATGGAACATTTATAAACTATGTCTGTTTCAAGAATGCAGGTATTAATACTTCAGACAGACTGATCATCAGATTGACTGACTGAATGGTTCGTTGACTGATTGATTGATTGATTGATTGATTGATTGATTGATTGATTGATTGATTGATTGATTGATTGATTGAAACACACATCGTTTCTCGATGATAAATCATAATATGCTCCAGAAAAAAACCCGCTAAAATTCAAATAATGCTGTATTTGGATTTGTTCTGATTCTGATTTTTATTCATACTGGGATGTCACACTTAACGCCTTTGATGCTTTCTTCCCCGCCAAATTTCAAACAAACGAAAAGGGCTCTTGTTCGTGTAGATTACAACAACACTCTTACATATGTTACACATTTCGTTCCTGCAGGAACCACTTGCACAAAATAAGCTGCCAGCAGCCATAGGTAAAATTGTCGCACTGGCTCATTTTGGCCGTTGTTTACGAGAAGTGCTTGGGATATCCAACGTATTAAAAACAAACGTCAAGGACATTCTACTCATTACACGTTAGAAAATGAAGATCGCGTGTTTTGTACACACACACACACACACACACACACACATACACACACACACACACACACACACACACACACACACACACACACAACAAAATAACTACACTACCTGTATTCGTATTAATTTCTGGCATTATGCCATAAACAATCGAGGAATGGTAAAACCAGAAGTCATGTACTACAATAATTCGTATTAATATGGCTGACATTGCTTAACGTCCCGACAGCAACAAGACTTTCTCAGGACGTACCTGCACTGCTTGTAAAAGAAACCCAAGTAAACAGAATTGTGGATGTATGTCGCCAGCCGGTCTAATACGCAAAATAATCCTATGACCATTTAGCAATACACATCCAATATCAAGAGCTACAGGCAGCGCATACAGTAGGGAGAGTTTAAAAAAAGGAAAATACAGGTGAATGGACCAAAGGTAGACAGAAACACATGCCCCAGAATAAAGGTGAAACCCACCCTGTGGGGCAGACCAGGATGACCATGCCAACTAAAAAGTAGTTAACCCGACCTAAGTCCCCCAGGGCAGAACCGGGTGGGGGTCCGTATTAATATGGGGGTGGGGGTAGAACGGTGAGGTTATGGGAAGGGGGATTCAATATGTATGTTGGTCTGTGACATTGGACTGTGCCACTGTGACATTGGACCTTACCACTTGAAGTAGGCCAGTACACACCTGAACGACGACAGATAAAAACCACAAAATGCTTTCATTCAAAGAAGTTTTATTATCAATCTTTCTTTGCTGACACGCAATGCAACCAGTACACACAGTCGGTTAGCAAAAGCCATACATTTACTTACAAGTTAATGTCACTGTGTCCTGGCAATGTGTCAAAACTAAGTTCGGATAAAGTTATTTTTCTTTATTTAAACAAGGAAGATAAACGACTGACTTACCATACCCGAAACTGAACCTACTGAAACTATATGGGTCAAATCAATCCTGAAACCGGGAAATGTGTAGGTAACTTGCAGATATCGATTTCTTTAAACACACTCACCCACCTACCCCTCTCTCCTCCCCCCACCCCCAACACTCCCCCTCCCCCTCCCTACCCGCCACCTCCACCCCCTTCTTTTCCTTCCCCACCTCTTCTCCACCATCTGACCAAAAACACAGAATCAGTCCTTCAGTTTTAGACCAGGACCTTCTCTATTGGAATAAATAAGTTTATACCTACTGTTTGTCGTTTAAAGAACTTAATAATGCTGACCTGACAGTGGGTTTCCGACTAGACAATGTGAGCATTACAGGACCAATGAACATGATGCTTGCACGACTGACGTTGGTGTCTGAACGTCATACCGTCAGATAAAGAAACGAGAACTATTCATTTCCTAGCAATATAATACAATCGAATACAATCGAATACAATACAATACAATACAATGCAATACAATATAATACAACACAATACAATACAATAATATTTAATAATCCCTCATGGGAAAATTCACTGTCTGCCCATACAACACATGGCATCATCATTCAGTCATTGAATTAATTAAATAACCTATATCTCACCGTTAAAGTAATGAATTGTAACAGACGAATTGATACCTTTGTAACACTCTTGGCATCAGAAACACTTATGGTTTATGCCCCCAGTGCTTCGGATGTCATCAATGTTGCAGAGAAATAATGTATGGGCTAGTACTAAACAACTAACGAATGTTGACAGACACTATTTACCGATATTACTGTGAAAAAGGGAAACAGCCTGAGGGACAAAAGACTTGGCATAACGTGATGTACGACTTTTGGGTACTCGAAGTCTGCCACCTCGTTCGATACTTCTGATGTCAAATTCATATCTAAGTGGATGTGATTTGTCATAAAGAATGTCAGCAAATGTGTTCATAATCCGTCTGTTGTACAGTGTGTCCAAAGTATCTTGTGCTCTACCAATCACCCTACCCGTTTTCCTGATTACTTTGTTAAGATGATCTTGATCACTGTTACATAAATTTTACAATAGCCTCTGGGGATGTTTTCCAGTTGAGCGCGTTGTCAAAAAGAACACCTAAATACTTGTAAGACTCTACATGCTCAACGTCTGTTCCCTTGATGACAACAGGATCGGGATGATGTTTCTTTTTCATGAAATCTATGACCATTTCTCTTGTATTGCCAACAAAAATTTCAAGATAGTTTCTATCATTCCACTCTACAAAGTCGTCGATCTCTTGTCGATAGTGTCTATCGTCCTCATCTGTAATCTGTCCATGTCGTCAGCGTATTTGTCGATGACACAGTCGCCACGAGTGGCTCTACAGTCTGCTGTGTACAAAGAAAACAAAAGAGACGATAGGACAGTCCCCTGTGGTGCACCGGTGTTGGTAAAAAGGACACCTGAGATTAGATCCAAAATAATTCTGACATACTGTAGGCGGTTAGTGAGATAGTTCAAACCGAAAAGTATAGTAGAGTCAGTTATGTTAATGTTAACCAGTTTGTAAGCGAGTAACTGAAAGGGGTCCATAAAATCAGAAACATGTATTTGAAAATGTGAAAGAACATCCCATTCAAAACCCTTCATGACACATGAGGTAAGAGCAACTGGTCTTACATCTTTCATCACAGATACAGTTTGCTTTTCTGGGCACAGGGATTATACAAACAGGGGACGACACCCTGGGTAAGTGACGTGTTAAAAATATAGGAAAGAATTATAATCAGTTGTTCAGCACATACTTTTAACACATTTGAGCTAACACCATCTGGCCCAGACACCTTTTGTGGTTTGGTATTCTTAAGTCCAGCTCTTTGGGCTCGCGGTCAGTCTGAAAAAGACAGAGTTCCTTCATCAGCCGGCACCCAAGGTAGAACATCGCCCTCCTCACATCAACATCGGCGAGTCTAAACTGAAGTCAGTGCACCAGTTTACCTACCTTGGTTGCATCATCACATCAGACGCCAAGCTGGACAAGGAGCTGGACAGCAGGCTGGCAAAAGCGAACAGTGCTTTCGGGCGTCTATATAAGCGGGTGTGGCACAATCAACAGCTGAAAACAGGCACCAAGATCAGCGTGTACAGAGCTGTCGTCCTCACAACCCTGCTGTATGGTTCCGAGTCCTGGGCCCTCTACCGCAGCCAACTACGACTCCTCGAACGCTTCCACCAGCGCTGCCTGCGCACCATCCTGGGCATTCAATGGAGTGACTATGTACCAACGTCGAGGTCCTTGAACAGGCTGAAACTGTGAGCATCGAGGCTTTGCTGCTGCGGACACAGCTCCGCTGGGCAGGGCACGTCTCCAGGATGGAGGATCATCGCCTACCCAAGATCACCCTGTCCGGCGAGCTCGCCACTGGACACAGAGACAGAGGGGCACCAAAGAAGAGATACAAAGACTGTCTCAAGAAGTCACTTAGTGCCTGCCAAATCGACCACCATCAGTGGTCTTCACTCGCTGCGGACCGTGACACCTGGCGCTCCACCATTTACAAGGCAGCTGTCTCCTTTGAGGACTCGCGCAGAGCTAGCCTTAAAGACAAGCGGCTCATGAGAAAAAACAGAGATGCTGCAACTCAGAACCCTGACCAGACCGCCCTCTGCAGTCACTGCGGTCGAACCTGCCTGTCCCGGATTGGCCTCCGCAGTCACGAGCATGCCTGCAGACGCCGTGGGCAACCCTCATAGACTTCTCTTATAGTATCTTCGTTCGCGAAGTCAAGCCAAGGAGATTCTTATGTACTCTAATCACCTCCTCCTCATTCACCACAATCACTTCACTTTACTGGCATTTTCTTAGCCTGTTCCCTCTCATGCTCACGATCATGACAATCAAATGTTGCATAGAACTTATTTAAGTCGTTGGCATAGTCCTTAGTTTTGCTCAATACCGGAACAGCTTTAAACTTCTTGTTCCCACCCATCATATTCATACCCTGGCACACCCGTTTCATGTTACCCGTTTCAAATTGTTTTTCTCTCTTTTTACTATAATTATTCTTTCTTCCCCTTCCTTAGCTCTCTTTTTATATTTTTTTGTACTTTCCGTAATTGTTCTGTCTTCTTGTCGTCAAATGCTTTCTTCTTTCTGTTTAAGACCTCCTTGATGTGCTTTGTGACCCAAGGTTTGTTGTTGGAATAGAGTTTAACAGTTTTGTTTTAGGCACAGCACTGTCTACGCAGCACTGTCTACGCAGAAATTTATGTAGCTTGTAGTGTCTGTAAAAAACATTCCACTCGGTGCAGTCCCAGTGAGTAAAACGTCACCGGACCGACATAGGCCCTAACTGGCACGCTCACGGTTGTCGCGTCGGTCGGATGTACATTCCAAATTTTGAACACTGGAGGTCAAGTCTTATAGATGTCACACAGATACGGTTGGCTGATTTCTAGAATGCGTCTAGGAAAAAAGGCACAATCTTAAACTGTGTCCTCTTGGTCTTCTTTTCACTTCAATTTGGGCGGATAGACTAAGGGGTTACAGTGACAGTCATTGTACAGTGTGTAACTAAACATGATAATAGACCGCATGGAAAGCACTTCAACGTTGACGGGTGTCCAAACTCCACCCCTCTCAATACACATGCTTATTTGAATATTTCTCCAAGGTCACACATGAAGAGCCTTTCTGACCTTGCGTCTCATTAACCCCGCCCATTAGAGACCTCCTGCACCTAAAACCAGGCAACGTAATCCATTCGGCCCCGTCCACCTAGAATATTCATTCCTTCAGACATCGACTTTGTTGTACTCGTTATGAACATGAGCTGACTTGCTGAATAGTGTCTTCACGATAAAGCCGCAATAGACAATCTTATCACATACAAGATCACAAACAATTACCAGGGGCGGATCAGTTACCTCAGGGAGGGGGGGGGGGGGGGGCCAACGTTTTGTTTGGGACCTTCAACCACGCCAGACCTTGCTTTAGGGGCCGAAGAATCGAAAGGCGGAAGGCGGGGGTGGGGGTGGGGTAGGGGGTGGGGTGGGGAGAGGGGTAGGGGGGTAGGGAAAAGGCGCGTGCGTGTGTTAAGACTCTCACCATTCGCCAAAATATCAAACAACAGGGTAGGGGGGGGGGGCCTGGATGGGTCCAAACACCCCAAAAAGAGACTTTGTAATAGGATAATTTTAAAAACTTGCGACTGGAGGGGGGATGGTCCGGAACCCCTAGGACCCCCCCCCCCTCGAGATCCGCACCTTATTACAGCAAAGTTCATTAAACAGAAAACATAAAAATATGACATAACAATAAAAATCTGTTACTGTACTTCCAAACACGCAGATAAACACGCATACTAACACACACACACACACACACACACACACACACACACACACACACACACACACACGTACACATACACACACACACACACACACGCACACACACACACACACACACACACACACACACAAACATACACACAGCCTAAAGTCATTAATTAAGATCCAATAATAAAGTAAAAAAATACAGCAAAGTTTATTAAAAAGTTAACGTAAAAAATGATATAACAATAAAAATCTATTACTGTACTTCCAAATACGCAGATAAGGACGCACACACACACACACACACACACACACACACACACACACACACACACACACACACACACACACACACACACACACAGAGCCTAAAATCATCAATTAGGATTTAATAATTAAGTTAAAATTATAAGTACCCGCAAATGTGATTAAGTGTTCCGAAACAAAGTGTCCATCTCCTGTCCAAACCATATCCGCTTCCCACCTCCATATAATTCAACACACACACAGGCACACACACAGACACACACACACACACACACACACACACACACACACACGTGCACACGCACGTGCACACACAAACACACACACACACACACACGCGCACACACAGACACACGGTCACACACACACACACGGTCACACACACACACACACATACACACACACACACACACACACACATACACATACACACACACACACACACGCGGACACACACACCACATACCCGTGCACAGACACACAAACAAAAAGACACACACACACGCACGCACGCACGCGCACACACACTCACACACACACAATCAAGTTGTCGTCTGAACCACCTTACGCGTGATTAGCACTTTGCGACATTCGTATAGCTTGGGACTGCAGCCTGCTTGCCCGGGGCTTAGATGGCACATGTCTTTTGCAAATTAAGTCAACTGTAAAGATATATTTTAACTCATTCGAGACGGACTGCATCTGCATACGCGGCAGGAGCTGCGTATCCAGATGTAGTTCGTCTCGAATGTGTTAACTTGACTGCGAATCTACTTGACCCAGTTGCATTGGCTTCCAGTCCTTAAGCATTTGCATTGGCTTCCAGTCAAGCAAAGAATTGATCACAAGATTTTCACGTTGTTCCACAAGTCTATAAATGACCCAGACTCACCAGAGTACCTCCGGGAATCACTCCCACGCCATAACCCTCCGAGGCAGCTCTGTTCTGCTGTCCGGTCCAAACTCTGCACACCAAGTGTTGAAAGCCACACAAAGAAGCGACTGGGCATTTTCACACTGCGGACCTAGTCTGTGGAATGGACTACTACAACCATTGAGGGACATTGACTGCATTGGCACCTTCAGGAAACACCTCAAAACCCAACTCTTTCTTGACTTTTAATTTTGGAACTATTGTGCATCAGAAGTTGCGTGTGTTGTTTTTATTTTTTTATTTATATATTTACTTATTTTTGCGCCCTGAGCATGCTGCTAGCATGGAGTGGATGCGCATTACAAGTAGACACCATCATCATCATCATCCAGTTTTTGTTCACACAAGTCAGAGGGTTTAGATTTCGTCGCTGCTGGTACAATTTTATAAAGCACTTGTTCTTCTGGTTCGTTTGCCCTTTCTTCTGTTGCTGTTTGGCATTTCCTGCACGAGACAAAAGCAATGACAAATCTAAAATGTTTGAACTTTAACTGAGCAGTAATCGTTTCTAATGTTCACTGTACAATACTCCCCGATGGAGACAACTCTATCACAAACATCAAAAGAATACCTGTGTATGTAAAATTATATAGTATAATTACTTGTAACTACATTTTGCGTCATATACTGCCGCAGACGCGTTTACCAGACCCTATTCTCAATTTCCGAGGCACTCAGATCGAGTGATCACTTTTGTCGGTTATCAGCACTATATCAAGTAAACCTTAGCTCAATAAATTATAATGTGTGTACCTAGTCCAAAACATGTTACTTTCTTTATAAGTTCAGCGGCAGCTTGAACAGTGCAGTAAACCCGTTTTGAAACAACCGCAAATTATAATTTATGTAAAGGAATTAGCACGACGAAAGAGTGACAGGCGCATAGTTTTCGGAATGTTACATCAATTTCGTTTTGGATTCATCAGTGTGATTTCATCATGTGCTTCAAATAATGAAACATTTGGCCATTTCCTTTTCGACGAAAGGCAGCTTTTTGTTGTTGTTGTTGTTTTTTGTTTGTTTGTTTGTTTGTTTTTTTGTTTTTTTTTTTTTTGGGGGGGGGGTACAATCAGTACATGTATCAGAGAAGTGCGCAAAGGCCATCGGGCTGACGACAGCCACCGTTGGACCGCCCAAGCGCGTGCGCGGACGAGCGGCGGCCGACGTCGGCCAAATGGCCTTTTTGCGCATCTGAAAGACCTCACTCTTACCGTTTACTTTTCTGTCGCTGTTTCCGTACCATGTAAAAAATCGCGAAGGCGGAAAGCAGCAGGAAGACAAAGACAGTGAGGATAATGGTACTGAGATGATACCCCGTGTCATCTTTGGTACAGTTGTCTGAAACTGAAAGTGAATACACCAACAAGTGCATGTAGCGGGAGGGTGTCATGACAAAAAACGCGACTAATAAAATGAATTGTAGTAATGTGCAGTCAACACAAAATATATACAGCTTCAATTGCTGAATTTTGATGCTTAACTGTTTCTATATTCGTGATTGTGTCAATTTTAATCAGCCACTCCCCCCTCCTCATCTCTTTTTCTGACGTGTACTCATGTATCTATGCGCGCGCACGTACACACACACACACACACACACACACACACACACACACACACACACACACACACACACACACACATATACACACACACGGGCGCGCTGTTACCTTCTTTCCTTTGGTCGTTAGGTTCTTGCACAAGCGGCGGTGCGGATGTCGTTGACTGATTGGGCAGTGCATCTAGACACACAGAGTTATAGACATACATTCGGCATATATCCCTGCACCGCTAGGATATGGTAAACACCACCTAACTACATGAGGTATAATATAAGTTATTGATCGGAGGGGTTTGCTACACGGACCTTTGTAGGCGTGAAGGAGGTCAAAGGAATCATTGTACTCCGAAGCCCGAAGGCCTGAGGGGTACAATGATTCCATTGATCTCCTGAAGGCCTACAAGAGTCCGTGCAGCGAACACCTCCGACCAATAACGTATTTGTTTTCATTCCTCCACTATTTTGGTAAAAGAACTCAAGAAGACACCTTGCGACCTGGATCACGCCAGTCATGACTGACGTGAAAGGAATATTCATTTATACATAATAGACATATGACGTAATTTAAACTATGTCATGACGTTGCCGTTCCAGTACTGAGTGGTCTTGTTGTTTCGAACAAAACTAACTAACTTTGTACTTAAGAACGTTTGGCGATCTTTTTTTAGAACAAAACTGGCTTCCAAGATGCGTCATCGACAGGGCTACAAACGTCCGCCATTTTTCGCTACAGGGGTTTTTATATCACGGTCACATGGTACGGTTTGCGCTAAAGTGACTGGTCGTGTGACGCAGGGAGGAAAACAAACCGTCATGAAAACTCTCAGTTCTTTGACAGCATGTGTGTGTTAATAATAGGAAAGAACCGACCGAAGGAAAAAATCCGACCACATCACTCCCCTGCTCAAACTCCGTCACTGGCCTCCCATCCCCCAACGCATCCAATACAAGATTCTGTCTCTGCTACAAATCCCTGAACAACTGCGCTCCTGCCTATCTCTCAAACTTACTTCACCCCTACACCCCTGCCCGCTCCCTCCGCTCCGCCTCTGACCCTCTCCGCCTCCACATCTCCCGCACCAAACTCAGCACTTTCGGCCCCCGCACCTTCTCAGTATACGGTCCATCCACCTGGAACACTCACGCACTCTCTCTCCGTCAGAAACACTCTCTCTCCTCCTTCCAGTCCGCCCTCAAAACTCACCTCTTTCAACAGTTCTAGCACTATACCACCACACTCCCCACCCCAAGCTGACTGTCGTAATGTATTTCACTATTTGTGGTACGTGAATCGTTGTCTAAAGCGTGCGCATGCGTGAGTGAGTTGTGAGTGGGCGCTTAGAGTTATAATTATTATAAGATAAGCGCATTATAAATACCGTTATTATTATTATTATTATTATTATTATTATTATTATTATTATTATTCATTGAGTTATTTTGGATAGGAATTACGAACCTTTTAGTAGGATTCATTTTCTTTTGTACGGAGACTTGCGATCGATTTTTCTTGTGACGCGTAGTTTCACTATATTAGACTGGAAGGTTCGAGCAGAGTCTTGATCTTTCTAGTGATCGTAGATATGACGTCAAAGTTGTCGGCAACATTTTGTAACATTGTATCAAAGGCGCTTAGAAGGTAGTGGAAATTTTGTAGTAGCTTCTAGAGAGTTTCCTTTTAATGAATAGTAGTGAGTTTTGGTTCCGTTTTCTTTTCTGATGGGTTGTACTGGGAAAATTTGCTGGATTGTTATTGATATATCTGTTAAAGTATAAAAAGACGGTGTTCGGAAGTATGTGTGTACATTGCATGAGAGACGCAGAGTGTCAAAAGTGTTGATGCATTTTTTGAAGGGACAGTGTATCAGTGTTGGTGCATTTGTGAATGCATTATGTGGAGATCGCATCGCTGCAATAAAATATTGTTCGAACTGTTACATGTGACGAGTTGCAGCTGAGTGAAGTTTCTTCACAAGAACCCTACGTGCGTGAATGTTGTGTGATTGTATCATACTACGACCACGACTACTACGTAACAATGCCATTTGTTGTGACTTAATTATTGTGCTTCTGAGACAGATCGGAAATCATCTGTTTGGTTTGTGCTGTTCATTCTAGGGTGAATGGGAAATTTCATTTATGCTGACCGGTAGTGCACGCGGTACTTTTTTGACTCGTTGACTGACAGGCATTTTTGCCATTTGTGTGGGTGATGAGTTCGTGGATGTCATAAAAAGTATGTCAGAACGACACAGTAACTGTCGCCTAGCACACATAACTCTATGTACCGTAATGTTTTTCGATGCGTGCATTTATTATATTGTATTGAGCAACATATTCCTTGGTATACTGCCGATAACATGAAGATGTGATTACGCACATAATGAGTAGACCATCGAAAACCGATGATGTCGACATTGTGCATGACTTCGATTTGTGGGTGAATGTGGCAACGACAATCCTGGAGCCACAACTGCGAGGGCAATGGAGGCACTGGAACGTAGCTGTGTGGAGAGTCGACGCCGTCTTTCTGCGAGCTCTGTCACTGCTCATCCGTTCGCGACGATTGTGTTCAAAGAGTGTGCAGGCTTTCCTGGTGGCGGCACGCCAGCCGGATCTGTCTTGTGCTTGTGCTTAAGGTTTCTTTACCGGGAAGACGCAGTACTTGAGGCTGTCTTTTATGCAGTCTTTGAAGCGTTTCTTTGGCTGTCCTTGCTTACTGTGGCCTTTTGAGAGTGCACCATACAGGAGTTGGCGTGGCATGCCAGAATCATCCATTGGTATGACATGACCTGTCCAGCAGAGTTGTGTCTTTAAGATCAAGGCTTTAACACTCACTAAGCCAGCATTGTCCAGGACTTCCAGATTTGTCACCTTGTCTTGTCATTTGATGTCCATGAGTGAGCGCAGGGATCTCATGTGGAAACGTTCAAGCTGCTTGCGGTGCTTTCTGTACAGCGTCCATGACTCACAGCCGTAAATGAGGCTGGGGAGGACTACTGCTTTGTAGACCTTGATCTTAGTGGAGAGCTTGACGTTTTTGTTATTCAACACACGAGTGCGCAGGCGACCCAGGGCTTGGCTGGCTTTGCTGATGTGAGCTGCGATTTCCTTGTCGATAGTACCGTCAGAAAAGATAATGCTCCCAAGATATCTGAACTGGTCGACAGTCTTCAGCTCGGTGCCTTTGATATACACTTTGGGGGGGGGGGGGCTCTTGTACCTGGGACTGGTTGGTGCAGGACATCGGTCTTGCTGAGACTGATGGTGAGGCCAATCAGTCGAGAGGCTTCCGAAAACCTGTTGACGATGGTCTGGAGGTCAGCGCACAGTCATCGCCAACAGCGCCTCAAGGATCAGTCTCTTGATGGTCTTGGTCCTGGCGTTCAGTAAACGGAGGTCAAAGAGAGAGCCGTCTAGCCTGTACTTCAGGTATACTTTCTTCTCAAGGTCGCGTACTGCATGGGTCAGGACACGCGTGAAGAACAGGTTGAACATCACAGGGGCAAGAACACAACCTCGTTTCACACTGGGAAATGTCGAAGGGTTCGGATGTGACGCCGTTTGACTGGACAACTCCTACCATTCCATCATGGAAGAGGCGGATGATGTTGGTGAACTTCCTGGTGCAGCCGAGCTTTGCAAGGATGACCCAAAGCGCTTCTCTGTTCACGGTGTCGAATGCTTTGCTCAGATCTATGAAGACAGCGTAGAGGTCCATGTGCTGCTCAATGTATTTCTCCTAGACCTCTCTCACAGAGAAGACCATGTCGACTGTGCTGCGGCCGGGTCTAAAGCCACACTGAGCCTCTGGGAGTGCTTTCTTAGATAAGGCGGCTGATCAGGCGGTTGAGGATGACTCTCGCGAGGATCGTGCCTGCAATGGACAAGAGTGAGATCCCTCTGTAGTTGGCACAGTCTGCTTTGCTGCCCGAGAAAATTGTAGCATCTCTAAATTCCTGTAGAATGTTCTCATATGCCCAGATGCATGTCAGAGTGTTAAGGAAAGCGTCAAGGGTCTGCGGTCCAGCTGCTTTGAAGAGCTCTGCGGGGATGCCGTCCATGCCTGCAGCCTTGCCGGAGCTAGTCTGGTTGATCGCTTTCTTGACCTCATCCAGGGTTGTCGGGAGGTCAAGGTCATCCAGTGTCGGCTTCTGGGGAATCATGTCCAGAACCGAGGGATCGACAGTGGAAGGCATGTTCAGCAGATTTGAGAAGAGTTCTCTCCAGCGCTCAGTGATGCTGCCTTTGTCCTTTAGCAAGGTGAAGCCGTCGGAGGAAAAGAGAGAGTTTGTCCGGGGTCTGGCAGGGCCGTAGACACCTTTCGCGAGAATTTTCCCGGCAATGGACAGCAGTGTAATTCCACGATAATTAGAGCAGGCAGACTTCTCTCCTTTGTTCTTGTACAGGGTGATGATGACTGCATCACGGAGATCCTTTGGTAGTGTTCCTTTTTCCCAGCAGCAGAGAAAGAGGTCGTGGAGCTTGTTGTGCAGTGCTGGGCCTCCATGTTTTCAGATCTCTGGCGGGATTTCGTCAATGCCTGCTGCTTTGCCACTCTTGAGCTGGTGCATGGCTTTGAGGGTCTCTTCGGCGGTGGGCGGTTCGTCCAAATAAACCTTTAGTGGAAGGTGTGGGATTTGGAGGATGACTGTTTCTTGAACAGTGCGCTCAGCGCCGAAGAGGTCCTGAAAGTATTCCGACCAGCGGTTCAAGATGGAGGTATTATCTGTGGGAAAATTCTCGCAAGGTTGCTCCTGAATCGGTTGGTACCTGCCATTGCTGAAGACAACCTCCCAGAGGGCCAGTGTGTCTTCAGAGCCAACAGGAGTACCACCGACATGGTCTTTGTGCTGAGACAGCTTCAGGAGATGTGCCGCGAGCAGAACAAAGGGCTGTACGTAACGTTTGTCGACCTAACAAAAGCGTTTGACACTGTGAGCAGGCAAGGTATGTGGCAGATCCTGGAGCGACTAGGTTGTCCCCCAAAGTTCCTCAACATGATCGTCCAGCTCCACGAGGACCAGCAAGGCCAGGTCAGACTAAACAGTGACCTCTCAGAACCATTCCCCATTCGCAACGGCGTGAAGCAAGGCTGCGTGCTGGCACGACCCTCTTCACCATCTTCTTTAGCATGATGTTGAAGCAGGCAACAGTGGACCTCGACGATGACGACGCAGTGTACATAAGGTATCGTCTCAATGGCAGCCTGTTCAACCTCAGACGACTGCAGGCCCACACGAAAACCCTAGACCAACTGATTCGTGAGCTGCTCTTTGCTGATGACGCTGCCCTCGTTGCACACACAGAGAGAGCTTTGCAGCGCATTACGTCCTGCTTTGCAGATGCCGCCCAGCTCTTTGAACTTGAGGTCAGTCTGAAAAAGACAGAGGTCCTTCATCAGACGGCACCCAAGGAAGAGCATCGCCCTCCCCACATCACCATCGGCGAGTCCGAACTGAAGTCTGTACACCAGTTTACCTACCTTGGCTGCATCATCACGTCAGACGCCAAGCTGGACAAGGAGCTGGACAAGAGACTGGCAAAAGTGAACAGTGCTTTCGGGCGACTATTCAAACGGGTGTGGCACAATCAACAGCTGAAAACATGCACCAAGATCAGCGTGTACAGAGCTGTCGTCCTCACCACCCTGCTGTACGGTTTCGAGTCCTGGGCCCTCTACCGCAGCCAACTACGACTCCTCGAAAGCTTTCACCAGCGCTGCCTGCGTACCATCCTCAGCATTCACTGGAGTGACTATGTCACCAACGTCGAGGTCCTTGAACAGGCGGAAACTGTGAGCATCGAGGCTTTGCTGCTGTGGACACAGCTTTGCTGGGCGGGGCACGTCTCCAGGATGGAGGATCATCGCCTACCCAAGATCACTCTGTTCGGCGAGCTCGCCACTGGACACCGAGACAGAGGGGCACCAAAGAAGAGATACAAAGACGGTCTCAAGAAGTCACTTAGTGCCTGTCAAATCGACCACCGCCAGTGGTCTTCGCTTGCTGCGGACCGTGACACCTGGCGCTCCACCATTCACAAGGCAGCCGTCTCCTTTGAGGACTCTCGCAGAGCTAACCTTAAGGACAAGCGGCTCAGAAGAAAAAAACAGAGTTGTCGTAACTCAGAACCCTGACCAGACCTTCCCCTGCAGCCACTGCGGTCGAACCTGCCTGTCCCGGATTGGTCTCCGCAGCCACGAAAATGCCTGTAGACGACGTGGGCAAGCCCTATAGAATCTTCGTTCGCGAAGTCAAGCCAAGAGAGAGAGAGAGAGAGAGAGAGAGACCGCTTTCATAGCGCTGAAAAACTCATTGGAGTTGCTGGATTCAGCAAAATGTTCGAGTTATTTTGCTTTGCTGTCCCACCAGGTGTCCTGCATCTTGCGGAGCTCTCTCTGGGCTTTTCTCTGGAGGTGTTTGAAGTGGTCTTTCTTGGACAAGGTGTTGATGTCGTTTTGCCACTCGATGAAGTCGCTGCGCTTTTGCTCCAGTAGCCTGTTAATCTCTTCGTTGTTCTCAGCGATCCAATCCTGGTGTACCCTCTGCTTGGGTCCAAGCACGTCTTTGGCACACTCCGTCACCATGTCCTTGAACTGGTTTCACATTTCAGTTGAGTTGCCAGTCAACGGTCCATGGGCAGTTAGCAGGTCATCAAGGTGGGACTGGGAGTTTTCCTTGACGTCCGGGCACTTCAGCGTGGCCAGGTGGAATGAAGGTCGGGTGAGCTTCGGCCTCTTCCTGTGTGCTGGTGCAATGTGCAGGTTGAGGACAGACCGCACCAGCCGATGGTCGGTCCAGCAGTCGGCTCCTCTCATGGCTCTGGTGATTCTGACATCACGAGTATCCCGCTGGCGGACAATGACATAGTCTATGCGATGCCACTGCTTGGACCTTGGATGCATCCATGTTTTCTTGTACTTGCTAGCAAGCCTGAAGAGTGTGTTGGCGATGGCGAGTCCATTCTCAGCGCACAATGTCATCAGCAGCAGGCCATTGATGTTTATCTTGCCCAGCCCGTGTGGGCCCATCACTCCTTCCCAGCAGTCACATTCGCGCCCAACTCGAGCATTGAAGTCACCAAGCACGATGAATTTGTCACTTGCTGGAGTGGACTTCAGGAGGGAGTCGAGGCTCTCATATTACGCCTCCTTGTCGTCATTGGCGTTGGTGAGTGTCGGAGCATAGGCGCTGATTGTAGTGACATGTCGGGCGTGGGAGATGGGTAAACGGAGCTTCATCACGCGTTCGCTGATGCCAGTGAGAAGAGAAGGCAGCTGCCGGAGGAGTGTTTTTGCGGATGGCGAAACCAACTCCGTGTATCATGTCCTCGTTCTCAGCTTTGCCCTTCCAGAAAAAGGGGTACCCACCCTCAGGTTCACAGATCGAGCCTTCGTCAGCAAATCTGGTTTCACTAAGAGCGGCAATGTCGATTTTATATCTCGCCAGCTCCCTGGCTATGATAGCTGTTCTTCTGTGCGATCTCTTTGTCTGATCTCTGTCCAAGAGGGTTCGTACGTTCCACTTACCGAGAATAAGTTCTTTTCTTTGTTTTTCTTTTTGGGATTACGAGACCCGAATCAAAATGTCCACGTCGTAAGACGTGGACATTTTGATTCGAAGTCAAGTCATCACATCTGTCTGTTTATCGGTACTATCACAAACAAAACTGTTGCTCAATATAAGTTATGTAACCAGTCAACAACAACAAAAAGCTATGCCTCGTGTCATTCGTTTTGTGGCTGATTACGATTTTCAGACAAAACACGTGAATGGCAGACGACTGCATATCGCTGTGGACTCAGTGCGTAGATTTTGCGTGACTATGAAGTGCATTGTATAACAGTGCGTGTTACTGGATAAATTGTACTTGCGATCGGCATACTGGCGGAAAATTCCAGCAGGTTGGTTTATTTAGTTCTTTTCGCATGTTGTTGATATCGTCAATTTCATTTCCCTGTCCATCGACTCGCACGTTTCCTGGCACCTTGTTTTCCATTAATGTGTGTGTATAGGATATACATTTAGAGCGTTCATACACGATATGAAGTATATATTTTACTATCACACATAAAGAGCTTCTTAATATTGCAGTGTGAGCATATTTCGCGTTTTCTGGTTTGAAAATGCAATTATCATCAAGATCGAGTCTTTTTTTTTGCGCGCAAAGGATTTTGGAAGAAAAGTATAAATGCGAATTCATTTATATTAATTTGCTTTTTATACAATATACCAATACATGTTTCAAACAAGGAAAACACTATGGAGTGGGTACATATTCTCTATAGGCAATTTAATATTTCAGGAAATTGCTTGATATTCTTTCCCTTGCGAGAAGATACAAAGCAACTACTTTCATTTGTCACAACGAAAATGCAAAATACGCCCACACTGCTACATCACCGAGCTCCTTGTGCCCACTAGAACGTTTTCTTTCCCATACACACAAGAAATGGATAACATTAACCCATTAAGCCATGACGCACTACAGCAGGAGGTGGGTCAACCATGATATTTCAAGGGTAGTGCCAGATTAGCTTGGTGCCTGTCGGCGCTAAGCTAATCTGGCACTGCCCTTGAATTATGATGGGCGATCCATCTCCTGCATCTGGTGCATAGGCATTAGACGCCTCCTCCAAGTCTTGGGAAATACAGCCGTCGGGCTGAATGACTTACAGGCAGCCACAAACATGCCACGAAGCGAATCGCTGCACTAGTTAAACCGATTAGATGTCCCTTATCAATCCTCACAAAAACTATAACCTGAGAAAAAATATAAAAAATAAACAGACAAAGCTGTTGGCATTTTCCGTTGTATTCTTGATTTAATTACGAGCAGAATTTGCTCAACAACACGCACGATTATAGAAAACACTTTTGTCTACATGGTTACACGAAATGGCGCACTGACTCGACAGTCCGATACGTAGTTTCCTATTACTGTTTTGTCTAAACACCGCAGTCAGCCGCGAACTGAAGGACTCTAGGTAAAGTTTGTTTTGAACTGAGGACATAACTTTTATTGAGCCATATTTTGTTTGAATTAGTTCCGATAACCGACGAACGAGATTTCTTGACCCGAATCAAAATGTCCGAGGCTGACGCATCGGATATTTTGATTCGGGTCTCATAATAACATCTGCCGGTTATCGGCACTATATCATCTGCCGGTCATCGGCACTGTATGGCTCTATCATTACCCTGGACTCAAAAAGTCCTCGGACATGTAATTTGGCCATTTCCTAATGTCAGTGTGGGCTTCCCATTCCAGCGTCGATTTTTTTTATTTTTTTAATTTTTTTTTTCAAGGCGTTTTGAGTCTTAAAGAATGATGCCGTGACTAGTTTGGCTGTCATCCAGCGCAGCAATCCATTTCAGTGTGTGATTCAGCGCCTCTAACTCCATCCCTCTAGTTTTTTAATTTGTAAAATGCACTGTCTTCGTATGTTGTGCTGCCTTTTTTTTTTACTGTAAAGCTCTAGCCTAACAGACTTTCGGCGACTGAACCCTCTATATTTATATGATCAGATCTTGGCGCTCGCAATTAACACCTAATAGCATTCTGACTTTCGCTTCTTTTCTGCCCACTGGCCATTGTCGACAGTGTCTTCCCAAACTTTCAGGAATGATATTTCGGTAGAGATATTGAGACTGGGTTGGAATTCTTTTCTATTCTTTTGGTTCCATACGTTCTGTCACATCCCACACCCCTTGGATTTATCAATCCATGATTTGCCTCTTCTGGTCTCCTCGGGTTTTCTAAGGCGCTTAAGTAGACTTTGACCTTGTCAGCTTATTTACCGCATTACTTCGTTCGGCGTGTCATTAATTGTTTTCAGGATCACTCGCATTGCCTGATTCGGGTGTCAGCTTTTGCAGATTGGTCGGTGTCAGAGTTGTCAGTCTCAGCACGTAGTCGATTAGGCACAGCAGACAGAGGTGTTGCTGCTAAATGGTATTTTGCCACCATGGCTTTTAAGACAGACAAGCCTTTCCTACATTTTAGAGCCGTCGATTGCACTTACTATCTGAAGGTCGGAATCCCCATGTCAAAGTGTATGCTCAAATATGATAATGGCTCATAATGCTGATTTGTATTAAGAGCACTACGGTATGAGAACGCCATTCATGGCTGACACCGGTATGAACTGTAATACAGTCCTTCAGAGGGCACCTTCAAAATCTGGAGATTTTAGGCCAGGTGCAGAATGTGTTAAAAATGACATGTTACGTAGCGTTGAACAATGCCTAAAGGAGTATTTATTTCGATGAGCCTCACCTTTATATTTGAAGACGCAGACTGCCACCTGAGCTGCGATGTGTCCCCTTACTAAATCACATGAGAATAGGCTCTGGCGTTCTTCTTGTGCTCTGGTGATATTGATAATCAGCTGGTCCGATACGGTGCCGATGACTCCGTAGCCAGTTTTAGGCAGACAGTCGAACACGTTATCAAGATAACGATGACACTCCACGACCTTTTCTGCATGTTAAATAATTAGTTATGATCAGATTAATAACAACGTCAATACAATACAATACAATACAATACAATACAATACAATACAATAGTACCTTATTAATCCCTCATGGGGTAATTCACTGTCTGCCGATACAACACCATCATTCACTCATTCAAATAAATAAATAACCTATAACTCTCATCTAAAGAGATGAAATGTAACAGACTAACTGTTACCTTTGTAACACTCTTGGCATCAGAAACACTTATGGTTTGTGCCCCCTGTGCTTTTGATCAGAATGTTGCAGTGAACTACTGAATGGGCTAGTACTAAAGAACTAAAGAATGTTGACAGACACTATCTACTGATATTACTGTTGAAAAGGGTAACAGCCTGTTGTACAAAAGATTTGGCATAACGTGATGTACTACTTTTATGTAATCGAAGTCTGCCACTTCGTTCGATACGTCTGCTATTAAATTCATATCTAAGTGGATGTGTTTTTTCATACAGAATGTCAGACAGTTTGTTCGTAATCCGTCTGTTGTTTAGTGTGTCCAAAGTATCTTGTACTCTACCAATCACAACGCCCGCTTTTCTGATTACTTTGTTAAGACGATCTTGATCCCTTTTACATAAATTTTACTCCAGCCCGTCAGTCCAAAAGTTAGAACTCAAACAATACTGGAGCAGTAATGGGTAGACCATTGAAACCGATCATGTCGTCATCGTGCATGACTTCTATTTCTGGGTGCGGCTGTAAAACATCTATAAAAGCTGAGTGCTTACATTTAAATGATCTGAGTTTCCTCAAACAGTAAAGACGGGTTTGAGATTTTTTTTCACAACAGCCTCTGTGTTTTGTTTCCAGTTAAGCGTTGTCAAAAAGAACACCTAAATACTTGTAAACTCTATCTCTCTTGGCTTGACTTCGCGAACGAAGATTTTATAGGAGTTGCCCACGACGTCTGCAGGCTTGTTTGTGGCTGCGGAGGCCAATCCGGGACAGGCAGGTTCGACCGCAGTGGCTGCAGGGGGAGGTATGGCCAGGGTTCTGAGTTGCGTCATCACTGTTTTTTCTCCTGAGCCGCTTGTGCTTAAGGCTAGCTCTGCGAGAGTCCTCAAAGGAGACAGCTGCCTTGTAAATGGTGGAGCGCCAGGTGTCACGGTCCGCAGCAAGCGAAGACCACTGGTGGTGGTCGATTTGGCAGGCACTAAGTGACTTCTTGAGACAGTGTTTGTATCTCTTCTTTGGTGCCCCTCTGTCACGGTGTCCAGTAGCAAGCTCGCCGAACAGGGTGATCTTTGGTAGGCGATGATCCTCCATCCTGGAGACATGCCCCGCCCAGCGGAGCTGTGTCCGCAGCAGCAAAGCCTCGATGCTCACAGTTTCAGCCTGTTCAAGGACCTCGACGTTAGTGACATAGTCCCTCCAGTGAATGCCCAGGATGGTGCGCAGGCAGCGCTGGTGGAAGCGTTCGAGGAGTCGTAGTTGGCTGCGTTAGAGGGCCCAGGACTCGGAACCATACAGAAGGGTAGTGAGGACCACAGCTCTGTACACGCTGATCTTGGTGCCTATTTTCAGCTGTTGATTGTGCCACACCCGCTTGCAAAGTCGCCCGAAAACGCTGTTCGCTTTTGCCAGCCTGCTGTCAAGCTCCTTGTCCAGCTTGGCGTCCGACGTGATAATGCAGCCAAGGTAAGTAAACTGGTGCACTGACTTTAGTTCAGACTCGCCAATGGTGATGTGAGGAGGGCGATACACTGTCTTGGGTGCCGGATGATGGAGGACCTCTATCTTTTTCAGACTGTCCTCGAGTCCAAAGAGCTGGGCAGCGTCTGCGAAGCAGGACGTGATGCGCTGCAGGGCTCTCTCTGTGTGTGCAACGAGGGCAGCGTCATCAGCAAAAAGCAGCTCACGAATCAGTTGGTCTAGGGTTTTCGTGTGGACCTGCAGTCGTCTGAGGTTGAACAGGCTGCCATCGAGACGATACCTGATGTACACTGCATCGTCATCATCGAGGTCCACTGTGGCCTGCTTCAACATCATGCTAAAAAAGATGGTGAAGAGGGTCGGTGCCAGCACGCAGCCCTGCTTTACCCCGTTGAGAATAGGGAATGGTTCTGAGAGGTCATTGTTGAGTCTGACCTGGCCTTGCTGGTCCTCGTATAGCTGGACAATCATGCTGAGGAACTTTGGGGGACAGCTAAGTCGCTCCAGGATGTGCCACATGCCTTGCCTGCTCACAGTGTCGAACGCTTTTGTTTGGTCGACAAACGTTACGTACAGCCCTTTGTTCTGCTCGCGGCACTTCTCCTGAAGCTGTATCAGCACAAAGACCATATCGGTGGTGCTCTTGTTTGCTCTAAAGCCACAATGGCCCTCTGGGAGGTGGTCTTCAGCGATGGCAGGTACCAGCCGATTCAGGAGCAGCCTTGCAATAATTTTCCCAGCAATGGACAGCAGGGTAATTCCCCGATAGTTGGAACAGTCAGACTTCTCGCCTTTCCTTCTTGTACAGGGTGATAACGACAGCATCATGGAGATCCTTTGGTAGTGTTCCTTCCTCCCAGCAGCAGAGAAAGAGGTCATGGAGCTTGTTGTGCAGTGCTGTGCCTCCATGTTTCCAGATCTCTGGCGGTATTCCATCAATGCTTGCTGCTTTGCCACTCTTGAGCTGGTGGATGGCTGTGAGGGTCTCTTCAGCGGTGGGCGGTTCGTCCAATTCAACCTTTACTGGGAGTTGTGGGATTTGTAGGACGACTGCTTCTTGAACAGTGCGCTCAGCGCTGAAGATGCTCTGAAAGTACTCCAACCAGCGGTTCAAGATAGAGGTATTATCTGTGAGGAGTGCCTGGCCATTCGCGCTTCGCAGGGGACTTTGTACCAGGTGCCTGGGGCCATACACTGCTTTCAGTGCTTCGTAGAAGCCCCTGTATTCACGATTGTCAGCGCAAAGCTGGGTCCTCTGTGCAAGTCTGGTCCACCACTCATTCTGGAGATCTCTGAGCTTGCGCTGGAGACTGCTGCAGACGAGGCGGAAGGCAGACTTCTTCACAGGGCAGGAAGGCTGGGCTAGGTGGGCCTGATGGGCGGCTCTTTTTGTTGCTAGGTGTTCCTGGATCTCAACATCGTTTTCGTCAAACCAGTCTTTGTTCTTCTTTCTAGCGAAACCCAAGACTTCTGCAGAGGATTTTGCAATAGCAGTTTTCAGTTGTTCCCAGAGTGTTTCAGGGGAGGAGTCTGCTGGGTCCGCTGTGTCTTTGAGCCTGCGCTGTAAATCTGTCTAAAAGGCAGCCTTCACGTCGTCGCGCTGAGGCTGGCAACATCAAGCTTTTACTTGGGGGGCCCCCATTTCTTGGGTTTTGGCTTGGCGTGGAGCCTGAGTTTGCAGCGGACAAGGCGGTGGTCAGTGTGGCACTCTGCGCTGGGCATCACTCTGGTGAGGAGGACATCACTGCGGTCCCTCTGACGCACTAGGACGTAGTCGATAAGGTGCCAGTGTTTGGAGCGAGGATGCATCCAGGTGGTCTTTCGACTGTCCTTTTGCTGAAACGTAGTGTTGGTGATGACCAGTGTGCTGCTCTGCACAGAACTCCAACAGTAGGCGGCCATTGTCATTGCAGTTCCCGACGCCATGCTTGCCGAGGACTCCTTTCCAGGCTTCAGAGTCCTGGCCCACTCTGGCGTTGAAGTCGCCAAGGATGATGACTTTGTCGTCTGCAGGGGTGCTCTGTATGAGGCTGCGCAGGTCAGTGTAAAACTTGTCCTTTTCAGCAGGCTCTGCCAGGAGGGTTGGGGAGTACACACTGAGAAGGGTGACGTGATGCTGGTGTCTCAGTGGGAGGCGCATGGACATGATGCGGTCTGAGTGACCCGTTGGTAGGTTTTCCAGCTTAGTCGCAATGGATGTCTTGACTATGAAACCCACGCCTGAGAGCCGTCTTTCTGATTCAGGCCTGCCTGACCAGTAGAGGGTGTACCCAGCGCCAAGTTCTTGGAGACTGCCTTCGTCCGGAAGGCGTACTTCACTGAGCGCGTGGCGTGGTCGATGTTTAACCTCCGCAATTCATGGGCAATGAGGGCGGAGCGACGTTCAGGGCGTCCGCTGTCTGCTTTGTCGAGCATGGTTCGGATGTTCCAGCATGCTACGTTGAGTCCGGTCGTGGTCGTCATGAGAGTGGATCCGTTATTCTTTCTTGTTTTTTGACCGCAGGAGAAGATGCCCGTTGACTGCGGCTAGCCAACTGGGGTTGCGAGGGGACGAGCTTTGGTTAGGCCACCTTTTCTAGGCCCCTCTCCGTGTGGAGCA
Source organism: Semisulcospira habei (assembly GCA_036245525.1). Classification (NCBI taxonomy): domain Eukaryota; kingdom Metazoa; phylum Mollusca; class Gastropoda; family Semisulcospiridae; genus Semisulcospira; species Semisulcospira habei. Next base: position 3,431,374 of record BTPG01000003.1, read on the forward strand.
AGCAGTGCTGTCCCTAGAGAAGGCTGCTTGGTCGTTCAGGGTGTGCCGAGTGATGTTGTCATCCCCAGGTCAACATCGGGCGACCAATATCCTGAACCGCCTGCATGCAGGTTTGAGACTGCGGCTTCCAGTGACATCTTTCACCTGCCGTTTCGCCCCTCGCCCGTCGCTACAGGACTTGGAATGGTCAGTGTCATGGTCCGTGGACGTTTCCTAAAGCCTGCGCGGTGGAGCTTTTTGGTGGAGTGCAGTGTGCGCAGTACTGGCCCCACCCTTTAAACCCTTGGTTCGTCTGCCACGGCCTAGTAGCTGGGACGGTGGCATCGAGGTCCTCGGGTCGTAGGTTTTATATCAGACTGTCCTTGTCCTAGTCTCTGGCTCAAAAGCCTTCCCCGGAGACACGGGGGCTTTGATGTCAGGGGTTTCCTCCCTTAGCCTTTCCGCAGCCAAGCGGCCAGGCCTGCAAGGCAGCAGGGGACTCGTGGAGGGCGGGGTCGTCTATGTCCCGTGCAGATGTAAACATCTGCCCACTGTAAACTCTACACGCTCAACTTTTGTTCCCTTGATGACAAAAAGATCGGGATGATGTTTTTTTTTTTCCTGAAATCTATTATCATCTCTCTTGATTTGCCAACATGTAATTCAAGATAGTTTTTTTTTTATCGCACCACTCTACAAAGTCGTCGATCTTTTGTCGATAGTGTCTGTCGTCCTCATTCGTAATCTGTCCTGTCAGTGCCGTGTCGTCAGTGTATTTGTCCATGACACAGTCGTCATGATGTCTGCTGTGTACAACGAAAACAAAAACGGAGACAGGACAGCCCCCTGTGGTGCACCGGTGTTGGTAAAAAGTACATCTGATATTAGATCCGAACTAATTCTGACATTCTGTGGGCGGTTAGTGAGATAGTTCAAAACCCAAAGAATGGTATAGGCATTAATGTTCATGTGAATTAGTTTGTAAGCGAGAAAGTGTGGTTGAATGGCGTTAAAAGCAGATGAAAAATCATAGAACATCAGTCGAATGGAGACTCCTGTTTTTTTCTAAATGAGAGTAAATGTTGTTTACAACATGTAAAATGGCATCATCAACACTTCGTTGCCTTCTGTAAGCAAAATAAAAGGGGTCCATAAAAACAGAAACTTGCATTTGAAAGTGTGAAAAAAACAGCCCTCCCACTACCCTTAATGACACATAATGGAAGAGCACTGGTCTTAAATCATTCATCACAGATACAATTTGCTTTTGGGGCTCGGGGATAAAACAAAAGGTATTCCACGAACAGGGTACGACACACTGGGTAAGTGACATGGTAAAAATATAGCAAAGAATTGTGTACAGTTGTTCAGCGCATAATTATAACACATTTGATCTAACACCATCTGGCCTAGACGCTTTGTTTGGGTTGATATTTTTAAGTACTCAAAGCACCACCTCCTCAGACACCACAATCACTTCACCTTGCATGTGTTTAGGTCCACTAACTAGCATTTTCTTGACCTGTTCCCTCTGATGCTCAAAATCATGACAGTCAAATCCGACATCTTGCATTGCATGAACTTATTTAAGTCATTGGCGTAGTCTGCAGTTTTGCTCCATACCGGAATAGCTTTTTGCTTCTTGTTCCCACCCAACAGATTAATACCCTCCCACACCCGTTTCATGTAACCCGTCCCAAACTGTTTTTCTATCTTTTTTCTATATTCTGTCGTCCCCTTTTCTTAGCTCCCTTTTCAGTTTTTTTGTACTTTTCGTAACTGTATAGAAGTACCCAACGGAGAAAGAATCACGCTTGGAAAAGACAGTTACAACACAATTTATTAATATTTCGGGTAAATGCCCTTTTTCAAAATAGACAAACAAACAATTAGAGAGAACAGTTGCTACTATCTTCATTTCAATAACAGAAAAAAAAAATGTTCTCACATATATATAGGCGAAGTCGGACCTTGGAACAAATTGGCACATCTTAAGTACATTTCGTATCTCGGTGCTTGTTGGTAAGATCTTCGTGAGCAAGCATTAATGTCCACAGAAAATGTTTTATCTGAAGACAGTATTTTTTAATTGAATGTTTGATATCTCATTACAGTGCATATTCTCTGCTTTGCTTTATGATCACTTTTCATATAATTTAGCAGGACAGTTTGGAACAGAAGCAGTTTCGTGCCAACATATATATTCTGAATACATGTTACATCAGCAGCAGCAACAGAGGCATTTATCATCATCTCTTTACTGTTATTAAATAACAATAACGACGGTAATGATACTGAAACATTCACAACATTATACACGCCGTCCATCGTGTTGTTCGGGATTTACACCGCATACGCTCGATCAGAAAAGCAACAAGAAATAAATACATAAAATAATGGAGATAAATCAAATAATAAATATACAATAGATTATATTTTACATAAAAATAAGAATACAGGTAGTTTTCAATCAAAAATCACTCTGTAACTCAGTCGCAATATTTTGTTGTTTACAGTATGTCGTTTCTACTCATTGAAGTAATGCAATACATGTGAATGCACTTATCATTTGGGCATATTGTTCACTTGAAACACAAACGGGTTCCCCCAAAAATGAATTTATAGCTTCTCTTGTATAAGGAGGCTTACGTGTTCGGCTGATCATATTGAAAAAAAGACGCGGTTTCATGAATATACGTGGTCGGAAAAGTATGCCAGATATCAGAGAGTTTTGATTTTGTCGCGGTGCTCATTAATTTTTGTTCTGTATATGTGGAGCACCAAAGTTTTCTCAAAATGCGGAAATTAAAAAAATCCCCCAAAAAGTGAGGACGGGGAGGGGGGGGGGGGTTGGAGATGATTTGGACTTTGACAAATGCCTCATTTTAAGGAAATCACAAAAAGAACAATAAACACATAACTCTAGTTAGGCTTCGTTTTTAAATATAGCATCATACAACACAGAAAACGTAACCCTTTGGCTGTGGGTAGCGCTTTTGGTCACGGTGATTCCTGCAGAAATCACCACGATCAAAAGCGCTACCGACAGCCACGAGGTTAAACGCACCATTAGTTTTATTGGAACGAATTTGGCAAACAAAACACGAGTTTTATTTCTGTGTACGTTTGTAAAATCTTCATTGCATCATAAGCCTTTTATTTAAAAAAAAGTATCAGGCATTTCGTCTGCATATTCGTACAGTTCATGTGTAGGTTGCACAACTAAATGTTCAGCCACAGCAGCGTGCAAGTTCATCATGGATAACACATAGCTTCAAACTTGCACGAGAATGCAATTCCACCTACAAATCAACTTAGTTGTCAGTGCCTCCTTAGTTTCTCTAAGTAATTTTCCTGACGTCAATGGCCATGCAGTCTGGCTCAAACTTTGGCGTGTGTAGGTTGAAAGCATACTGAAATATTTACAGTATCAACAGCGCACAGTAAAAAAGGCTAGCACGCTCCGTTTTAAGGTTTACTTCCCTTAACATAGCATCGGTGAGTTGCCTTCATTAGGTTGGCTAATAAGCTGTCAAAAAAAGTCTATGGCTTGACCAAAATGTCTGTAGTGCATAATCACAACAGAAAAATGAAATAAAGTAGACTGCAAACACAATATTGATGATTCTTAATCACCCAGGCAATGGAAACAAAGATATTAAAGAAACCATACATGTTTTTAGGTTTCTTATATCTTTGGAAAGCTCATTCGAAAACGTATTCGAATGTAATGATGCAAAACTAATCTGGGGCGGAACCTACACCGACCTAACTTCTGCCGATCGCTTTTACAGTTGCGTTTACTTTGATTGTGCCAGTGACATGCATCTGTCTTTTAAAAAAAAAGTGGTTCGAACTTGGAGTAGATTTGGCGTGAGACTGAAGGCGGTGTAGATCCTGCGTAACACGATCGACGTCGTATAACACCCTTAAAAAATCATGGTCTACGTACGGACTACGTTTCCCCCTTCATTGGGGAGAGGAAAACGTCGAAGCAACACGGCATTGACGTCACCGGCCTCCGCAACATTCTCGCTAAAGTGACACGTTACTCGTGCAGGTTCCCCCGGTCGTGTGGCCTCACATGTTGCTGTTTCTGTGGTCTTTCCTGTCCATGACGCAAACATGACATAGTCCACACATGACTGAAATAGTGCTAAAACATTGCACAACCAGCACAATAAATCCTGATATAATTAACAGACTCTACCCTAGTACCGAAATCCCCAAAATTTTAATGTGATAGTCTGAAGGACTGTATAACAATTCTAGCTACAGATCGAGCTTGACAGTTCAAGGGTAATGCCAGAACAGCTTGGCGCCTATGGGCGCCAATATATTCTGGCAGTACCCTTGAACTATCATGCTCGAGTCATGAGTTAAACAAATTGTTGTTTTTAACCTTTTCTTTACAACAATAAAACTTAGTCTGAAACAATTTTGAGTTCTGTGTATTAGAAGATTACCAACGTCACATAGAGCAAAAGTCACACAAACCTCTTCCCAATGCGCAAAAGGCCATCGGGTCGACGTCAGCTGCCGCTGGCCCGCGCACAACGGTGCGCGGGCCAGCGGCGGCTGACGTCGGCCCATTGACCTTAGAGCACTGGGTTGATTGTACTCAGTATACTGACCTTCAGAGCAGGTGGCCAATAGGAGAATCCAAAACACATACATGACGTAGATATCTTGAAGGGAACATGTCAAAAATGCCTAGTCCGATCTTAGGGCTTTTGAAGAATTCCTTCCCTGTCTGATACAAAATCGAGCATTTTCTTAATTAATTATTCAATGGCAAGAAGTGAACACTTCAAAAGCTGATGAAAATTTGAAAGCCTACGAATGAAATGCTACTCCCCTGTTCAGAGTGACAGCAAGGAACGCGCGACTACACAGCTTTCAGCAGGTAAATAGTACACATCACGTGATCACGCATAAGGTATAACCTATCTCTTGTGTATAAAGATATTTCAATATTCGCGATATCAGGAGATAAGGGGCACAATCACTCCTTATAGGAATATGTTTAGCGTAGTTGTCGACCTTTGGGCGTATCAGTAGTAAGAAGCAAGGAAGAATACACTTAAAGCAGGGGCAGATCTGGTGCCGATGTGTGTGTGTGTGTGTGTGTGTGTGTGGGGGGGGGGGTATCCTAGGGGTTCCGGACCCCCCACCCCCAAATTGTTTAAAATGCATAAAATGTCAAATTGTTTTTGGTAGATGGGGGGAGGGGGGGGGAGGGAGGAGGGTTGAGAAGCACCTCGATCCTTCCCCATTTTTGGCGAGTTTCGAAACACACACGTCTCCCTCCTCTCCTTAACCCCGCCCCTCCCTCCCTCCCTACCCCCCGCGTTGTTTGCTATTTTGGCTAGTGGCGACAGTGTTCACACATTGTTTTCTTCCTTTAATCCCTACCCCCCCCCCCCCCCCTCTTCACCTACCCCGTCCCCACTGTTTGATTTTTTCGCCCACTGGAAGAAGGTCTAACGTCAGGTAGGCCTTTTTGTAAGGTTGAAGATCCCAAACAAAATGTTGTAACCCCCCCCTTCCCCCCCCCCCCCCCCCCGAGATAACGGAACCGCCCCGATTAAGTTTTTTCTTTTCCTTTTTCCATGCCAATAAAACACAATTGTCGATTATAATAACAACTGTTTTGTTGCCTTGGTAGTCACGGCTAATAATACGTCATGCGCACAGAAAAGAAAATTGCCGACATTTTAGAGACGTACATTTTACAAATATTTTATTTCTGTTCAACACTCAGGGCGATGCATTTGAGTGATAGCAACAGCACAAGGAACACATAATGTCACTGGAAGAAAGGCTACCGAGCGTTTTCAAACATAAACTATGTTTTACTTTAGTTCGGCTCAATGTCAGCTGTGGTGGGTCTAATTTCAACAATAAAAACACCTGCACCCATATCATGCTGAGGCTAAAAGCTTCAAATTTGCACACTGCCATCTGCGCGTTTCCTTATAGTACATACAGATAAGGATATAATCCGATGGCTTTAGTTCAAAGGTGGTGCCAGAATAGCTTGGTGCCTATAGGCGCCAAGCTATTCTGGCACTACCCTTGAATAATTTTAGTCAAACTTATTTCACACACTGGTGTATTCCGAATAATAAGGGTTAACTCCATTCCCTGCCACTGTATGTACATGTTTGTTTCTCTTTGGTTTATTCAACGACCAAAAAGCCAGCACCGTCCGAAAAACATGGATACAAATTGGTTTCAGCAAGAGGCATAGATCCTCATGAGCCCCCGCAGTCGCCACCGAAGTGATAATGGACGTTCCTGGCGGGCGGGTACTGGGGGACAGGGAAATCTAGTACATATGGAGTAAAACCTGATTAACTCAGGCGCACTCCAACTGTGTCACGTTGCCTTACCATGACCATTCAACGGATATGCTATTAAACAAGCCCCCCCCCCCCCCCCCCCCTTCCGAACCCACGACGTGGAGATTCCCTTCGCTCTCCTGCTCCGACGCTTAACCGCCTGGGCTGTTTGGTATTCGGACATCTTTCGGGGAGGATGAAAAAAACAAAAAACAAAATATCAATACCAAACAATGGCTCATTCGCACGTGCGCGGCATACAGATTAACAGTATTATCCAGAACAGCTCTTTCTGACTCGTGACTTTTCCGTCTGTTTAACGATTGCACACCGATCGACATTCGCGCAAAGTTCACGATTTAACGTGGACTATTAATAAGAGTAACGAAGATGGGACTAACAAGAGACATAAATCCTCATGAGCCCCCGCGGTCGCGGGGGCTCATGAGGATTTATGTCTCTTGCAGACGGGTAGCGTTTACCTTGTCCCGAAAGTTTAGAGGTTAAGAAGCGGAAAGTTATCACCACCCATAGGATGCCATTTTGCGCAGGGTTCAGCCCATTTTATCATTTCAGATACAAGTGATCAAACTTTCCGAGACCTAATTAGCTGAGCCGACCCTTCGCACCGCGTGAACGTCTTGTGTTTGTCTAGCAATGTGTTTGTCTTCAGAGTGAATGCGTGTGTTTCACGTGAGCGTACGTGTTGGGTTCAGTTCGCAGCGTTTTGAGCTGAGTCGCAGAATTGGGTCCAGAGACTGTAGAAAGACCGGTATAATGATGATGATGATTATGATGATGATGAGGATGATGGTGATTATATTATTGTTATTATTATTATTATTATTATTGTCATGTCAGATGTGATTTCAATATTGTGTGTATGGCGCATAGCCGTGTCAAAAGTAATTAAAATGGCTCTGAAAGGGAAAGAGAACTGAACACGAATGTAGTGCATACACCAGGAAATAATCTTTGTAGCAAATGCCGCGTGCATCACCCAACAAAGATAGTGATTGTAGAAACTCAAAAGCAAGCTGAAGTTGCCAACAGCCATGACAAGAAACCATGTTAGCAAATAAACGCCAGTTTCTCATTTCTCACCTCGTGTTTCTGATGCTGGCGTATCGCGGATCTGCTGAAACATGTAAGTACATTACACGGGCATCATAAAGAATTAGCGAAGGCTAGTGTTACGTTGTGAACTTCCATGCATGAAAATCGAAATTTTGTAATCAAAGCAGCGCACCGAGTCACAAGCCAAATGAAGATCCGAGAGGTGAACGCTTGTTAAAAAACACACAACCAAACACATTTATACTGACGAGCAAAAGAAATGCGACATGTTTGGAATCATCGGAAACACTAAAGTGCTTCGTATGTTTGGAATCATCAGAAATACTAAAGTGCTTCCGATGATTCGAAAAATGTCGCCTTTTTTTGTTGTTGTTGTTGTTTGGGGGTGGGGGGGGGGGGGTTGAGGGGGGGAGGGGGTTGGAGGGGGGGGGGGTTCGTTAGTATATAAAGAACGAACCTGTTCCCTTTAGTCACAACACGTTTCCGTGCTGTGGGTGGAAAGTATGGATAATCTTCATTTTTCTTTTTTTTTTTCTTTTTTTTTTGAGGAGGGGGAGGGGAGAGGAGGGGTGGGGGTGGGGTGGGGAAGGGGCGAGGGGGAAGGTTTAAAAAAGTGGGGAGGGTTGCGGAGCTAGGAGGGGGAGATATGCATGCCTGATATAGATACAACAAGTGTAAATGATACATTTTTCTCTGAATTGCAGTACAGTGAAATGATACACTTTTTGTTTGGTGTATTTGTTACAAGAAACAAAGCAAAACGATTTAGTGCCTGATATGGTCTCTTGTGCACTTTCTTTATTGGTCGAACGACTGCATGAAACACGAGGCAAACATTCCTCAGCCTGTATTACACACTCGGACATCGCTTGAAAGGCGATGGCTTTATGAACTGAATCATATCATATTGTTTACAGATACAAATCACTCATGCCTGGATACAGGACATTTTGCAACATATTGATGAGATTGAAAAAATCGCCATAGTAAACATCTCAGTTAGAGCTAAAGACGAACATTTATTTTGCACTGCTAATTTAGTACTTTAGGAGCATGTCTCTAACTTGAATTATGTCCTAAATATATAGCAATTTATGTAAAAGATCAAGATCATCTTAACACAGTACTCAAGAAAGCGGGCGTGGCGGCTGTTAGAGCACAAGATACTTTGGACACGCTGTATAACAGTCGGAAAAACACTGACATTCCTGATGACAAAACACATCCACTTAGATATGAACTAGACAGAACGAAGTGGCAAATTTCGAGTAACCAAAAGTAGTACATCACGTTATGCCAACTCTTTTGTCGCTCAGGCTGTTACCCTTTTTAAAAGTAATATCAGTAGATAATGTCTGTCAACATTCTTTAGTTGTTTAGTACTAGCCCATTCAATAGTTCACTGCAATATTGCTAACACCAGATGCACATGGGGCTTAAACATTAAATGTTGGTTGTTTTTTTTTTTTATGCCAGGAGTATTATTAAGGTTAGTTAGTTAGTTATTGGGGTTTAACGCCGAGCAGGCGACTAAAGCCGTCTCACGAAGGGAAGTGTAAAAGTTTGGTCAGCCAGATTAAGAGAAAGGTATTAAAACAAGATGTAAATACCGTTTTAAAGTCGTGTAAGCCAATGGCTTACATGTTCTAGATTTCGTAAGCGATTCACATTATTTTTGTTGTTGTTGTCGTTCATAACCGTTGGTGACGCTTTAGAATGCTTTCTCAAGTTCACTAAAATCGCAAGACTTTGGCCAAAGATTTTCATTACTTCTGGAACTATGGAAAGCAGTCTAAAATTTGAAAGGTGATTGGCACCTTAGCAGACAAAACTAAGGGAGCTAATTTTACCGGAAATAATGCCAAGGGCAAATTTTTGAGCGGAGATCGAATTTATACTGATATCGGCAAGAAAAACTAACGACACGACAAATTGTGGTTATAATCGGAATTCTGTAGTTAATTTGTAACTCAGGATATTTCCTGAGTTTTTATTTCAGTGCAGTTTGGAAGTTATAAGCTTTTATTCTCTCGTGTGTAAGCCTTTCACTTTCGAAGGTAGCCATTTTGATCAGCTCTCCGTTCGAATACAGATTCCTGAATGAATTTTTGAAATTGTTTTATAAATCGAACGATTCTGAATTGTAGTGATGTTATATGATGACATTATCTGACACGGAATACGATTTATTGTGCCTAATTAACCACATTGTAAAGAGGAATGCTTGCGAGTAACGGTCCACTAACCGCCTGTTATGAGTAATGCGGCTAGACTACGCTAGATCTAAGTAAATTCCAGAATAGATCTGATTTTTCCCGACGTGATGAATGATCGGAACGTCTTACTGACAGGGTATTTCCAGCAAAGAAAGTAAGAACAAGCTTATTTATTTGCCTATTATTTATTAGAAACGTTAGAAAGTTACCGACAACTTGCAAGCATTTTTATAGAGTAACATGAGAACGTAGAAGAAAGAGAAGATTATATGACTTGGTGATTTTAAGAGAATAAGAGAAGTCTCTTCATATAGAGACGAGAATATGATGTAATCACTAAATCAGTACCAAGAAAAGAACCTTGTTTCTAAAATAATTATCTCTGTCGTTTATCAGATAACAGTTTATTGCGTGAGATTGAATGGCGCAGTTACAGTTGGTGCGTGAGTTTGTGTCTGCATGAGCAGGAATTATAATTGCATACACACGTGAAGTTTTTATCCTGACAAATTAGTATTGGTTAGCCATCCTGACGTGGATGCGATTCCTTTGCCACGTAAAGAGTACGTCGCAAGGGTGTCGCATCATGATTATCACAGGTGCACGCACGCACAATAACAAATCCCAAACCACCTCCGCCGCTAAGTGAGAGAGCTGCAGAAGAGAGAGGTAGAGGTAAGGAAGGTTTGAGAAGGGGATATTTGTTACAAATGGTGTCAGAATTAGGGATTCATTACAACTGGTGTCCAGAAGTGGGACACTCGTTACAAATGGTGTCCAGAAGTGGGACATTCGTTACAGTATTATCACCTAAAACGTCACACAGGTCAATTGTACATGTCCACAGATTTTGGAAGTTCATAGGAACAGTCACATTTATTTAGGCTACAGAGGCATTACATTGTTAAACAAATTGGCAAATTGCTTTCCTTTAGTAAGCTGAAGATTTTGTCTGGGGGGAACGTCCCTAAACAAAATATTCAAATAGCCTGCTGTACAGTGTTTCCGCCTTATATCGATTAGGTCAGCACATGATAATGGTACCAGTAAGTCCTGTACACTTCATTTCTTTAACTGAGAGTTATAGTTTATTTAATTAATGTACCTGAGAGTTAAAGTTTATTTAATTAATTGAATAATTAAAGGATGATGTCGCGTGTTGATGAGAAGACAGTGAATTTCGATATTAGGGATAAATAAAGTATGTTGTATTGTACATCTAATTAGTACACAAACAAAACATGCAAAGGGTACGTCATTGTCCACAAAGGGAGTCACCGATTGCTTTTCCCCATCTGTCCCCGCACAGTGAATGTGCACAGTTACATTTCTGCTAGGCCTACGTACATTTAGTCGGTGCGTTCATGTTTTAAATGTTAAACTAACACAAAGTCAATGTTCGTTTATTCGAGCTTCTGTCTCCATATAACTCTTTAACCCATTCAGCCCTGACGCAGTAAAGCAGGAGATGGGTCGACAATGATAATTCAAGGGTAGTGCCAGATTAGCTTGGCGCCGGTCGGCGCCAATCTAATCTGGTACTGCCTTTGAATTATCATGGTCAATCCATCTCCTGCAACTGGTGCATTGTCATTAGATGACAACTAAAAAAAAGTGGGAAATACGGCCGTCGGGCTGAATGAGTTAATCCTTCCTTTGGCTGTTGACTTTTGTCTGGATTATTCCTGCAGGAAGCTATCTGTCTTGTGGATGTATCCGGTTGAATGTACAACCTACGTATTTTGTCTCCCCTTTGGCTGATTATATCTGTCCTTTTCAAACATCCTTATTTGACATTGACTCACGATCAAAACACCTTAAACGTAATTGAAATAGCGACCTCATACAAGGCGAAACAAGTACTGGTGAAACACACTAAACGATCGAGCATTTTTACTGATTTTGAGAGATAAAGTGTGGTAAAAATGCCTTGTACACGTTTTTTTTTTATCGTATTATTTTTTCTTTTCTTTTTGTGTAGTCAGTGTGCTCACTGAGGCTTACTCGGCATAGTTCAGCTATTTTTGTCTCCTGCAAGCCTGGCCGGAATTTAATGTGTATTTACCGCCAGTAGTAAGGGGCGAGGCTGTGTAACACGGAAGAACGTTAGACAAAGGCCAGATGTTGTACTCAGTGACCGCACCTCGCCTAGGGTCGGTTTCTCCCTTCTTTTTCGAGCTCTGCTACGATGCCAGACAGCTGGTTACTGCGGAGTATTTTCCCTTGACAGGAGATTTGATTTGGGTTGTTAACTACGTAGTCTTGTAAAAGTACGATTTTTCATCTGCAAGAGGATTTTACAACAATATAGTGTTCAAAGTGCTCTAAGTGTTGGTAATAGTTTCAGAATTTATAAAAGCGCATTCAGCTAGGAAAGTAATGTTCTATCCCATGGAAAAGTGCTTCACCATTTTGTAACACGTAATGATTTTGGTCGGGCGAGCGACTTTCTGCTACCCGTGAGCTGCTGTCGGCCTTTGGCTTAGATGGCGGTGTGGTACCTGATCTGCGGAGATAGGTGGATTTGAGCGGTTGTTATCCACGATCGCTTCTACAGTTGCTGTTTCGGACTTTGTCGGTTTTCCGAGGTTTCCCTTTACAAAGGGCGCTTTAGACTTAGTCATTTTTTTGGAGTCTTCGGACTCTGCCATTTTTCTGTAGTCTTCATTGATAACGGGCGTCTCGGACTTTGTTTCCGAGGCTTCCCAATACCAAAGGACGTTTTAGACTTAGCCATTTTTTTGGAGTCTTCGGACTCTGCCATTTTTCCGAGGTTTTCCTTTATAACGGGCGCTTCGGACTATGCCATTTTTCTGAGGCTTCCCTTTATCCAAGGACCTTTTGGACTCTGCCATTTTTCTTAGATAGTTATTCTTTATAGCGGGCGGCTCGGACTCTGTCGTTTTTCTGAGGCTTCCCTTTGAAAAGGGCATTTTGGACTCTGTTATTTTCAGGGCTCTTCTTTTGTAACAGGCGCCTCGGACTCTGTCGTTTTCCGAGGCTTCCCTTTTACAAGGGGGCGCTTTGGACTTAGTCATTTTTGTACAGGCCTTCTTTTAACAAAGGCCTCTCTGACTTAGTTACTTTTATAGACTTTCTTTTATAAGGGCACTTTGGACTTTGTTATTTTTGCCGAGGCTTCCTTCTATCTAATGGCCTCTCCGACTTAGTTATTTTACTAGATTCTCCTTTGTTCGGACTTTGTCATTCTTTTTAGAGATACAACTTAGATAATAGTACCTTGCTGCGCTACTGTATTAACATCTGATGACATTGTGACCAGCAGAGAATATATTTTTCTCAAACGGCCTCATGCCGGGGCCTTTGTTGTCGCTTTAGCCTTATTAGCCTGTACTGCAATATATATACGAAATGCGATCTTCGTTTCACATGTCTTATTGTAGTTAGTATCGAGTGCGAGTGACTGTGCTTGTGTGTGTGAACTTGGCATCCTGACACGAGCAAACATTTACATACACATTCACCGGTCACACAAACATTGCACACGGTTAGCGACGCTACAGATTTTGGTGTCGAAGGCTGGGGTGAGGCGACACTACATAATTTTGGTGTCAGAAGGGCGACATTACAAAAGTTTAAGTGAGTTTTTACTGTTTCAGGTTCTCCCAAATTCAATTTTTCGTCACCGGAGATAGAGGACGCCACACTGTCAGTGATGGAAAACACGGTGCTCAACATAACGTTCTGGCTTCACTATGAAGGCTGTCACGATGCTTTCTTTCCAGTCTATGTGAGAAAGGAGGACAGACACGCGTCTGACTGCCGGTTACGACTTGACCGTGATGGTTCTTGCAATGGAAGTGGTGACTGCTATTGTGGTACCACAAATAGGGAGATTCTGTTTGCACGTTTAGTTATCACATCAGACTCAGGTACCTGGTTGTGGATAACAACGTCTACAAGCGGCACTGCTGAAGAAAAGTTGTTTTTTAATGTCACGTGTGAGTGGAAACAAGATAACTAATTGAGAAGTTAACATATACCCCCCCCCCCCCCCCCCCCCCCCCAGTACCGAAATCCCCAAACTTTAAAGTTGCCCTCTGAAGGACTGTATTACAATTCTAGAGACAGATCGAACATGATAGTTCAAGGGCGCCAAGCTATTCTGCCATCAACTTTGAACTATCATGCTCGATACATGTCTTGTTCTGGTGCGTCAGGGCTGAAACCCTAAAATCCCCGCCAACACGAAATATGACCACATTATGATGTCGTTCACTGAATGCATGTTGCACACACCTGATGACAAACAACATTTTCCCCTCAATTCCACGTGACCCAGTTCCCATAATTCCTTTAAAATAAATTCTGCTTCGTCTATAAAAAGGGCGGATAGGAAAAGTCGGATATAAAGAACACTTTTCCAAGGGAAAAATTGACAGCATTCTTGTTATGTAACGTACTTCACTTTTAACAAACTTCGGTCGAATAACAACACGAATAAGTCTGTCCTATGATGATTTGTTACATCCAAAGTTTACTGTAGTTCCTGTTTGATAAACACAACTGAAAAACCACTTTACTCATTCAGCCCAAACACACCACAGGAAGACATGGATCGATCATGATAGTTTAAGGGTGGTGCCAGAATAGCTTGGCGCCCATAGGCGCCAAGCTATTCTGGCACCACCCTTGAACTATCGTGCTCGAGCTATGTCTAGAACTGTAATACAATCCTTCAGAGGGCAAACTCAAATTTGGAGAAGTCGGTGCTGGGGTAGAATGTGTTAAATTTACTAGCAAAGGATGGTTAAAAAAGATAGCGGTTTACAAATATAATACCTGAAGGAACTATTACATGTAGCTGCTCTTGTTGTTACTGAATTTGTTGATGATATGTTTGTTGTTTGTGTTGATTGCTCTTTGTTCCATTGTTTGTTTTGTTTTTCAGCTGCCCCACAACAAACGACCAACTTACTTTCTAGAAGCCCAGTTGTCAGCGCCAGCCCATCATCACCTCACAGTGACGACACAGCAGGTAGAACACTAACTGCCTTACTCACATTAAAGCCGGAACAGGATCAGCACGATCCAGCAGCTAGTGGCATAGATTCTCATGAACCCCGGCAGTCAATGGTGCTCTTACTGATCCCCTGCAAAGAAATACCCATCGGAGAAAGAAACACGCTTAGAACTCAGAGTTGCCACATTCCTTCTGCGAATGAAGATAAGTAGCGGCTGATCTCTCTGTTTGTTTGTTTATTTTGACAAAGGGTATTCACCCGAAATATTAATAAATTGTGTTGTACCCGTCTTTTCTAAGCGTGTTTCTTTCTCCGTTGGGTACTTCTTTCCATTTTACACGCTTGGCAGTCACTTTTTTGGTCTGGATTACTGATCCACTATATATCTATGTTGATGCTTAACTCCTTCCGTGCCACTGCTAATATATTATTGTTTCTGACATCTGTGTTCAATCAATGACCAAAAGCTAAAACCGTCTAAGAAACGTGGTTACAAATTGCTCTCAGCAAGAAGCATAGATCCTCATCAGCCCCCGCATTCGCGGGGGCTCATGAGGATCTATGTCTCTTGCAGCTGGATCGTTTTCATTTTTTCTCTGCAGTCAATGGTTAAATAGATGGGTTATGTGGCGGTCAATCTGTATGGTCGTCGAGGCTGGCTTTTGTCCCTTGCCTCTGGTAGCCGATGTTTAAATTTCAATCCCAATGTGTCCACAAAGACTGTCCGTGAAGCATTCCCCTAGTCAAGGATCCAGGAGTCGTTCGACGCTCTCGCTAGTGCAAGTACTTCTCTACACTTGACCTCGCATGTGGTACCACAAGATAGCGATGGACTCTGATGACCAGCCTAAGACTGCCTTGTGCACACCGTTTGACCTCTGTGAGTACATGCGTATGCCATTCGCGTTGACTTCAGCTCCGACAAAACTTCCAGTGGCTTCTGCAATGGGTCATGTCGGATTTTCTTTTCGAACACGTGTTGGTGTATTTGGATGACCTCCTGGTATACTCGCCCACATTTAAAGAGCATCTGGGCCATCTGCGCAAGTTGCCAAAGAGGATTGCTGACACTGGGATGAAGTTGCGCCGTGAGAAGTGTCAGTTCTTGCCCAGGGAGGACAGCTATCTGGGCCATACCATCTCGACTGATGGTATCCAATGCGATGACGAGAAGATTGCGGAGGTCAAGAAATGGTCGGTACTAACAACTACACAGAGCTGCGCCGCTTCCTAATGTTTGCCTCCTACTACAGGCGCTTCGTCAGTGGGTTCGCCCAGATCGCAGGCCCTCTTGGTTACCTCGTGGCGCAGTCAAGTGCGAAATCCAGGAAGAATTCATCCGACTTCAGCGCTTGATGGGGTCCGGAACATGACGCCGAGTTCAAGAAGATGAAGAAAACACTGACGACTGCACCTACGCTGTCATAAGCTGACTTCTCTAAACCCTTCATCGTGCAGACCAATGCCAGCCAGAATGAACGGTGCGATCCTCTCTCGGAAGGAGGAAGACGGCCGCACCAAACCAATTGCCTACGTCAGTCGTCGTTTTTGCCAACCAGACCACCGATACTATAAATCGCACCACTGCATTTTTAAGCTGGAAATCCTCGCCATGAATTGGTCCATAGCTGCAAGTGCCGGCACTATTTGATCGGGTCGCACTTTACTCTCGTCACTGACAACAGTGCACTCATCCACCACCGGACAGCAAGGCTGGAGTAAAGGGGAGGGGGGGGGGGGTGGAGGCGATTAAACAGCCCAACTCTCACACTTCACATTCCACGTCAAGTACAAACCAGGCCGACGCAACCCAGCCGATCCCCTCTCAAGACCTCCAAGTGACACTGCTTCCGACGATGCCACATTCAGTGCCTGCTACACCGAAGTCAATGTGCAACGTGACTACCATTCCTGAGTTGCTTGGTCATGGACCAGGATGCAGAGGCGTCGCAATTCCACCTGCCCTCTATGTTAAGACTGCGGAGCAGCGCTGCGAACGCCTAGCAGCAAACCCCTCCATGGAAGTTGCCCCTGACCTGCCAATCCATGGACCAGCAGAGGACATGTCCGACACTTCAGCAGCAGAGCCTGACTAACTACGGCAGATGCAGCTGGCTGACCATATCATCGGGCCAGTACGCAACGTGTTTCCACAGAAGCCGCTTGTGCCACCAGACTAGCTACCCTGAAAGCGCTCGTCCGCCAGTTCGACCGGCTCTACATCGATGAGTGAGGTGTGCTTCACCGTCCGTGCCGCAACCTAGACACCGGCCAACTCAACCAACTGGTCCTGCCATCTCCTCTTTGCCTGAAAGCCAACCAGGCAGTACATGACGAGATGGTCCATCAAGGGTACGATCGCACCATGCAGCTGCTACAGTCCCGAGTGTACTGGCCGGGAATACACGCACAAGTAAAGGAGCACCTGACCAAGTTCCAACCATGCATCTTTGCTCGGCCCTCCACTCAACATAGTTCTTGCGTTTCAAGTTCATTTACCGGGAAGACGCATTACTTGAGGCTGTCTTGTATGCACTCTTTGAGGCGTTTCTTTGGCCGTCCTTGCTTCCTGTGGCCTTTTGAGAGGGCGCCATACAGGAGTTGGCGTGGCATGTGAGAAACATCCATGCGTATGACATGAACTGTCCAGCAAAGTTGTGTCTTTAAGATCAAGGCTTCAACACTCACTAGACCAGCATCGTCCACGACTTCCTGGTTTGTCATATTTTCTTGCCATTTGATGCCCATGAGTGAGCGCAGGGATCTCATGTGGAAACGTTGAAGCTGCTTGAGGTGCTTTTTGTACAGTCGTCATGATTCGCAGCCGTAGAGGAGACTGGGGAGGACTACTGCCTTGTAGACTTTGAGCTTAGTGGAGAGCTTGACGTTTCTGTTGTTCAACACACGAGTGCGCAGACGACTCCGGGCTTGGCTGGCTAAACTGATGCGAGCTTCGATTTTCTTGTCGATAGTACCGTCGGAAGAGTTGATACTACCCAGGTACCTGAACTGGTCGACAGTCTTCAGTTCGGTGCCTTCAATATACACTTTGTGTGGAGGTGCTCTTGTGCCTGCGCTGGTTGGTGCAGGACCTCGGTCTTGTTGAGACTGATTGTGAGGCCAAACATTTGAGAGGTTTCCATGAACCTATTGACGGTGGTCTTAATGTCAGACTCCATGTGGGCCATCAGCGCACAGTCATCGGGAAACAGCGCCTAAAGGATCAGTCTCTCGATGGTCTTAGTCCTGTCGGTCAGTCGACGGAGGTCGAAGAGACAGCTGTCTAGCCTGTACTGCAGGTACACTCGGTTCTCAAGGTCGCGTACTGCATTGGTCAGTACACACGTGACGAACAGTTTGAACATCACAGGGGCAAAAACACGACCTTGTTTCACACCGCTGGAAACGTCGAAGTGTGCGGATGTATCGCCGTTTGACTGACAACTTCTACCATTGCACCATGGAAGAGGCGGATGATGTTGGTGAACTTCCTGGGTCAGCCGAGCGTTATGAAGATGACCCAAAGCGCTTCTCTGTTCATGGTGTCGAATGCTTTGGTCAGGTCTATGAATACGGCGTGGAGGTCAATGTGCTGCTCAATGCATTTTTCCTGGACCTGTCTCACAGCAAAGACCATGTCGACTGTGCTGCGGCCGGATCTTAAGCCACACTGAGCCTCTGGAAGTGCTTCCTCAGATACAGAGCTGATCAGGCGGTTGAGGATGATTATTGCGAGGATCTTGCCAGCGATGGACAAGAATGAGATCCCTCGGCAATTGGCACAGCCTGCTTTGCTGCCTTTGTTCTTGAACAGGGAGACGCTTGTAACATCTCTGACTTTATGTAGCATGTTCTCCTCTGCCCAGATGCATGTCAGAATGTGACACCAAGTGGCAGAATGTCCAAGAAAGATCGCTTCAAACATCTTCAAAGAAAGCCCACAGAGAGCTCCGCAAACTCCAGGGGTCCAGATAGGGTTTACAAAATAACCATATTTTGACACAAATTGCTTCTCATCAAGTACTATTTTCAACTTCAAACCCAACTTTGTTACAGAGATATCTGAGGGTTTTACCTTTTTAAGCATACTAATTTAGTCCCTGGGAAAATTGAAGGTCCACAAGAAGTTGGCAATGTGGGAAAAATGCGAGTTTATTTTAAATACAATTGCAGTTCTTATCAAAGTTTTGCCAACATTTTATTTACATTTGGCTCAAAGATTATATGATAAGACCTTTCCATTTATATTAATTTAGTACTCCCCTTACTAAGGTCAAGGTCTTTTTTTTTTTTTTTTTTGGGGGGGGGGGGGGGGGTGGAGGAACAGGGGAGGGGGGTGGGTGGTTGTGGTCCAAAATGGGTAAATCAAATAGCCATATTTTCACAAAAACTGTTTTTTTTTGTCAAATACTATTTTCAACTTCAAACCCAAACCTGGTATTGAGATACCTGATGGTAAGGCCTTTCTATGCATGTTAATTTGAATGATCCTTAGAAAGGTCAAGGGTCACACGAGGTTGGCACGTGGGTGAAAAATTCCAGTTTTTTTGCAAACGTTTCAGTGAGTTTGGAATAAAGGTAGCTGATAACCTTTTTTTTAGAATACTAATTAAGTTGCTGCCTAACAGAGGTCAATCGTCAGGAACGGTTGATAGATTTGTGAAAAATGCATACATTTTTCTGGTACTAAAGCCAACTCTATGTTGAGACACTTAAACACTTCCTCAAATCATTGATCTGTTGCAACAGTCAAGGTCACACTTATTACGTAGATTGATCTTTGCCTTTCTTGTTTACATATGTCCTGCACAAAGGAAGTGCCCTTTAAAAAGGAATCAAAGTAGCCATCTGATTTAAGTCAGGGCAGTGGTCATTCATAAAAATAAAACAGACTTGCCAGAAAGCATCATCCTTTGCCTGTAACGGGACGTCCGTTTACCAGTGCTCTGTTACGATTGTGGTTGTGTCATCCTGTGAGAGCATACATGTGTTAATCGTAGGAAACGATCCGATATTTATTTGAGCTATCATGGTTACGATTCACGTACCTTTTCGGTGGGATTTTCTTTTGTTCTCGCGTAAAGCGAAATTCGCTTTGTTATTATGCTTGGTTTGTTATACTTTCTAGCAAAGTTGCACGGAGAAAAGCGGTCGATTTTTTTGTGTACTGTGTAGTTATGCTGAGAATAGACTAGAACATTAGAGCAAAATCGCGCTCTGTCTAGTGACCTCGTGTGTGTAACATCAAAGCGTAGGCAACCTTTTGAAATTCGGTATCAAAGTGTAAAACCGCTCTTATGGTCACAAGTTGTTTATTGTGCACGTGAAGCGGTCAGCCGTTATCTTGTGTGTTGTGAAAAATTGTGAAAGTGCTCGAAGTTTCCGACTAAGTTGTGAACTGCCTGCCATACTTTTGTGAGATGTCATTTTACCAAGGATTTGGAGCTGAATTGAGCAACCACATGTTTGTAGCCTATTGTAGTGATTATAGAAAAGTTTTTCTATATTAATATTTATGAGTTTCAGTTACATAGATTATTTTGATTGGTTGCGTTGTATGATTTTCCTGGATTATTCTATAAATTGATACACTATAAAAGATTGGTGCTGGGAAGAGCGGATGTACATTGTCTTGCATTGTCAGTCGTAGAGACATGCAGATTATCTTAGGTACGTGGCCCGTATAGGGTGTACATTGTGAGAGACGCTGTATGAGAAACTTCGTGTCGCAGTGTGGACATTTGCAGAAGAGACTTTGTATCAGTATTTGTGAATCTGGAATTGCATTATGTGAAGATCTCATCGCTGAATTAAAATATTGTTGGAACTGTTACTCCAGTATTGTCTACATCCTTAAGCCTCATGTGACGGGTTGCAGCTAAATGAGGTTTATTTAAAAGAACCTTACATGTGTGCGTCTGGTATGGTTATTATACTACGACTACGATTCTACCACGTAACATGCTCATTTTAGCTTTCGTTTCATAAAACTCTTTTTAAAATTTGAAAGCCAGTAAAAAACATTTCTTCCAGTTCTCAGGTTCCTAATATCATTAACCAAGATTTTCACTTTGATTTTGCATTTGACTATAAGACGGGGCACCGAAAAGAGGTCTGGACAAATTTTGACCCCAGCTGGGTTCGAACCCCAAACCTTCGGACAAGAGTCAAATGCTCTACCAACCGAGCTACCCAGCTCCCCCTTATGCATTTTGTGGATACACCTGGGTCACCCCATTCTAGTAATGTTCATTAGTAATTTCAAATGTGTATGTGTATGTATAGTGCACCAATAACTCTCCGGTAACTCTGGAGATTTAAAAATGAAACTGTATTGTCAGCCGTATTGCATTGCATCAGTAACCATGTCAATGTTTGCATATTTTCTGATCTGACCCTTGGTTGGATGGTGTTTCTGAATGTAATTGGATTGTTTTTACTTCCAAGAAAAATTCTGCTCTGTTGCTAATTAACTGAAAACCGTGATACTGATGGGACGCATGACCATGACTATCACAAGATGGACGAAAACAGCACATTAATGATTTTAACATAAACTGACATGGCACAGGACCCAAACACCATACCCATTGCTCCTAATATATTATTATAAAATAAATCAAAACGAATTGCTACTTTTAAACGATATCAGTGCTGTAGAAAATGAAGACATAGACGCTAAAAAACAGCGTCTTCTGTCTGTAGTTGTTTTAGGCAAATCAAAAGGCTTATCTTGGAAAACAGTGTTCAACAGAAGATATAGAATTCCTCATGGCTGAGGAGTTAATTAAACTGCATTCTAAATATGAAAATCCCATCGCTTCACTAATGACTCATGATTTAAGTCGATCTCTTGTCTGTCTATACACAAAAGCATTGAGTCACTTTCTACCTGTAGACACTGACAGTCTATCACACGACCTTGAAAGCAACCTTATTGTTTCAAGTTCAGTTGGTAAATTAGCATGTGTCATGTTTTACAAGTTTTGCAATTACCTTGCACCTGTGGGAACTTTGCTTGTTACTGGGAGTCATATCAATTTTTCGAAAATAAATTTTGTAGACAAAAAAAATGATGGACCAAACGGACGAGAACCAGATGACTCCAAAACAAAACCCTGTTTTGACACAGGTTCAAATGATCACTAAACCAAAAAGTCCAGGAAGGGTACAGGTTGGAAAAAGATTAGCCGAATATAACAAACAAACAAAATTAAGGCGTTAACAGAGAAGGCTCATGTAAATGACCCGCCGTCAGGACCGTCTGAACCCCCAGCCCCGAAACCACTGATGATGACAATACCAACACCGTCAGAACCCTCACACCCTCAACAAAGTGAGAGATTATCAACTGAACCTGCCACCCATCAGTCTAAACCTAAAACAAGAAATATATAGTTGATGGATTTGTTGTCGGATTTGGTTACGTAGGTTACCAATTATACCAAAAATACAAACCATGCAGTGAATAAAATTATAATTTTAATTTTTATTGCATAAGAAAATGAGCGAAACAAAAAAAAATAATGAAGCTTGTCTATCACTCTGCTGTAATAAGCGGACTAGCCATTGCTTACTCTATGTTAAGAAAAAGTCTACTCAAAATGAAATCTGCTGATTTGAGTAGATTAGACTTCGAAGATTCAGCTAAGCTAATTGCAGTTGTAACAGCGTCAATTGCTACAAAAGACTTTTTCATCAAGCAAGGAATTATTCCCGAAAATGTTTCTATGTAAATAAAAATAATATGGCAACTTTAGCTATTATGATTGGTGGTGCAGTTGTTAATGCACTTGCATTTAGTGGATCAAACTATCTTTTTTCAAAAATGGGTAGAGAGGAATCAGCAGAAGAAATAAAGCATTACAATGAGTCATCTGAAAAATTAGCACAAGCCCAGCAGGTACCTAGCACCTGATTCAGTTGTTACTAGTCTCACATCTTTGCAGTGATGAGAATTTTCCATCATCTTACCAATACGAGCATTGTTCATAAGCTTTAACTCAATCAGCACTGGCTGTTTTTTCGTTAGCAATGCTCTGTATACTGGCTGTTTCGATGGGTTAGAAAAAAAATCATACAAAAAAAAACTTTCTGACAAATGTAAATACAATTTTTAGGTTAGTTGATTAGTAAATGAGTGCATGCATATACAAAATTTTGAGTTACTAACCCCAAAAATGTATATTCTGTAGCATAGTAAAGATACCATTTATTTTCCCCACTGCACTTCCAAGTGTAATCGGTTATCAGTTCACTTGTGACCCACCGAACAGTTCAACCAGATGCATTCTTCTCACTCTCTGCTGTTTCAAAATCGCTATCACTGTCTTCATCAGCCTCTTCTGCATCAGAATCCTCAATCTGGATGATTTCTATCACTTCTCTGACAGTAAATTGACGATTACTTTGCGCTCTTGTTGTGAGTGAAGCACGCAGAAACGCCATGTTGTTTCGCAAATGTAAGCAAAGCTAGTATGTTCGAAAACCACGCTCTACTACAGTAACTGTGAGGCCTAGTGATAAAAATAGGAATGAGGGTCATTGTATGAAAACAGAGCTGCACACTAGGCAGGTTAGTTTCGTATTCAGTAATCCCCAGTTCTTGTAGAAGGCGGCCAACGTCACAACCCGCGATCGCGGTGATCAGAGTGCAAGCGTTGTGCAGACCATAACCGGGATCGCGGTGATCCGGGTGGAGTGAGTTAAGAAGTCTTTGTCAAATGCAGTGTTGCCATCTCTTGCACGCAGGGTTGTGTTCTTCATTATGTAATCTTTCATGAAAGCACACTGGTCAAATTGAATGCCTCTGTGAACTTTTTTTAGTACTAAGCCATGTCTGGTGTAAAACTGCAGCAAGCGATAGTGACAAACGTAATTGAATTTGTCATTCAAATTTGGCACAAGATTGGTGTCTTCTTTTTTCCCCGTCAAAGACATTTTCTCACCTGCTAATGGATAATCATTGTGGTAATCATGTAGATGGTGCGGGTACTCTAGATCGACTTCAAAGATCCAACCTTTTGCATCATTCCGGTCAAGAGTCATAATATAGCTTGTTGATTTTGTTATATCATACTGTGAAAAATCATACAGACAAGAGATTTTCAAGGGCAATAACTCATACATCGTGAAGCCATACAAATTGTTAGAGTATACGTATGTAATGAATGACCTTGACCTTGAGGGGTCAAAGCCCTGGTCAAGGTAACCATGTCCATTTAGATATTATTTTGTTGTTGGCTTTGGCATAGTTGTTTGAGGCTATGCTTATACCTCCCCTCAATCGACATTTAACCATTTCACCCATCGTACGATCAGACAACAGGTCGATATATATCTTACTGGATTTTAAAAAATGCATCCCATGTCATTCCAGGACTAGTTATGTAGCAAGCAAGGTCAAGACTGTAGTGCAACAAACCATTTTCACTGTAACTTTCAAATACATCTGCTAGTAAGCAAAGGTCAGCTTTCAAGTACTCGTCATGGTAGTCACCAATTGTCTGACACCCTAGTTTACCCCATGCATCGAGAGCATGTTGGTATTCAGCGTCAGAAATACCTTTACCGTTTAGTGTAGAATAAAATTTATCTTTTGGTGGCAGACTCCTTTTTTCAAACACAACCCAGTTATTAATATACTCGTATGGGTAGACACCTTTCTTGATCAACTCTGGCTCAAAATATTTACTTGTTATTGGAAAGGATGTCAGTACTTCTGCCAGACCTGCAAGTCCTACAGACAAATGTTGCATTGAGTCATAAAACACTAATTTATTGTCTAGCCTAAAAGTCAGATATTTTTCAGTTGTCTGGGCAATACAACTAATTTTGTTGTAAGACTCATCCACAGCACGCATGATAATGTGTGAATCATACCCCTTGAGATTGTGGAAAGAAGATAGGCAGTTTATATGTCTTAGGATTTTTTTTTAATTTCAAGTTACAACTGTTATGTGCAGCTCCTCTGTAACACGCAGTTATGTGATCATGATCACAAACTTTATCACGTTGTAGAGGTTGTTCACAAATCCAACACATCACTGCTGTATCAAAATGTAGTTTATCTTCTTCTGTCATCAACAAAGGCATCTGACACTTTTCTAGATAATGTACTACCTGACTATGCAGTTGTCTCATGTCTGTTAAGAACAGACATGCTGCATTTTCCCCCTGTAGATAACAGGTTCTGTATGCACACCTTTTCACCTAACAACAATGTATCCAAACACACCACTTGGTCACTCAACTTTACCGTCTTTGGTAATGATTCTGGAACATGACCCTCATATGGCACAACCAGTGATTCAAAATCAGCATACACTACAAACAGCAGCTTTTGCTGATTCCCATAGTTTTTAAAATAAACCTGACTACCATGATCTGGATACTTATGTATCGTTTGTATGTCATCAGCTGACCTACAGTGTTGGACATGATTATGTGCAACTTTAATAGAAGAAAACCTTTGTAAAGATCTCTTACACACTTTTTGTTTGCCATTGTGTTTTGATACATGATCATGAATTAGACGTGACATACTCCTGATAATTGTGTAGTGAACGTTTTCTCCATCACCAGAGCCAGAGCATATTAATAACAGGTCAACATGCTTATCTTCTGGCTGACCATAGTTGGCGGCAAGTGTTGATACTCTAATAGGTTGTAACTTGTTAGAAGAGTCATCTTGACTGCTTCAGTTGTAGTTCATGTACATATCCTTCATGCCAACCAGACCCCTTCATTCTTGCTCTGTCAATTGCTTCTAGAAAGTCAGGCAACAGTCTTTGTCTAAAAACGCTTTCTAGCTCTGGTTCTCTTCTTGAATTAACTGTGTGTTGTCTTGTTGAGATATATGATACAATCACTTCACCATCTACCCTGTTAAATTCTATTTTAGAAACAACCTGCCTTTTTTACTCTACCGGAAAAAAAGATTATCTTGTATGACAGAAAAAGAGTTTTCTATTGATTCATAAACATTGTAAGTGTTTGATATAGGCAAGACTGTTGTGTAAAACACGTTTCTTAAACCTGATGGGTTTTGATCATTGTCTGTCATTTTTGTTTGTCCGAGAAAAAAAAAATTACACCTTGTGTAATACCACTTTATTGACTGTAACGTCAACAATAAACAGATTCAGTTTGCATAGTTGTCTGAATATTTGTTCACACAATGTCTCAAACCAACCCTGACGGTCATCAACTTGAAAGGTATGTGTCATAAGATCAAAAGGCATATACTCTACAAATGGTAGCTCCTCAACTATTTCTAAAGTCAAATTATATGACACATATATCATTGTTGGCTGGGCCGGGGCCAGGTCTGTTGATATTGGCGTTATGTCTGGCTGTCTAAAATCTGTTCTTAACTAAACAAAGTGTTGGATATACCTGAAGCAGTCTGTTACATTGATCACGTTGTCCATCATTTTTATTTGACTGACAAAATAATAATATAAAAATATTACTGCTTGCGCTTATTGTGCAGTACCATTTTATTAAATGTAACACGTTTATGATGAAGTTTTAGTTTTAATAAGTATATTACTATTTCAGCACATGAAATATCAAACCAGTTAAACTGAACAAACTGGTTAGCAAAATTGACTTCAAAAGTACCTGATTTAACATCAACAGTTATGCTTTGTACAATTGGTATTTGTTTAACTTCAATATCACACATTACAGTACCTGTCATGTAAATTGTTGTTTGTTCTGAAAATATGATATCAGGCCTTTGGGTGAGTAAACATATTAGACCAATAACCTCAACATCTTTGAAGCAGTCTGTGATATCAATGGTTTGTCTGTCCATCATTTTTATGGACAGACAAAAGTATAAATTAATTTACTAATCCATACCCTGTGGGCTGATCTGTCTTTAAAATAAGCTTTAGATGTTTAGTCGATTTCAGTTTGTTTATACAATGTCTCGTTCATTCTTATTTGGTATTACATTGTTTTGTCTGAGACAGTCTTCAAAGCTGTCATGATCCTTACAGTAAAACAAACAGATAAAGTTTAGTTGCTCACAAAAAATCTTTCAATACATCATTATATTTTTGAGTGAGAATCCATACACTGATGTTTGCATGTCTGCCAGGGAAGGCCATTTCTGCTAAAATGATTCTCTATTTAGCAATGTCTTTTTCTGCAGAGCAGTCATCGACTATGAACAAAGTTGGCAGCCCTTCAAATTGCTTGTAAAAAAACTGAAGGTAGTCATTTAGTTTTTTTCTCAGGGTCAACTAAATAGATGTTGTTGTCGGTCCAAATGAATAAACGATTGTGATAAGCTTTGTTGCGTTTGATCGTAGGACAAAATATCACAATGTTTTGAAAATGGTGGATGTATCTTATTTGTAAGAGGTCAAGAACAAATTCAGTTTTCCCACAGCCTGTGGCACCGCAAAACAAACCACAATGTGGGTCGAGTGCCAGCAAGTTCATTTTAAAACACAATATAAATTTAATACACGTGATCACTTAGTCTGCTTTCTTGGATATTCAGCTGAGCCTCATAAATCAGATACAAATATATATTTATTTCTCCAGCGGTTTCAGTCTTTTTTTGTATCTGAATTGTAATCCCATCACTGCCGTTTTCAACAGTAAGTCCTGGCCCATGTAGGTAGTCATCATCTGTACTGCACAGGTCTAGAGACAGTGCATACTTGTTTGTCAGGTATTGGCCGATCCTTATGTCATACAGATGCAGAGATTTGCATGCCATGTTTGTGGATTTTTCTCTAAGCCTTCCACCCGACCATTTTATGACCTCGTCGTAGTCCTGGTAAGGCAGCATACCAGAAGTATACACCAAATTAGGACGCCCTTGGATAGTGCAGGATAAATGGCTAATTTTTGGAATATAGAATTTTTCTAAATCAATTTTGTATGGACTACTGGGTTCAACAAACAACAAAAGAATGCCTTTTAGTGACCTAGCAGGCGTGTTTCAGTTGATATTCCACATTGGATCGCTTTTGTCTTTATGCATTAAACTGTGCCTTATCATGCAGTCATAATTAATCTGCAGTCTTGAGTGGTACTGATTTTGAATGAGAGTAGCTAGATGAGCATGTGTGACAATTTCATAATCCAAGGAAATGTTAGAGATCTTATATGTTGTGTCTGTATCAGTTGATTTAATAACTTTGGAGTAGTCATTAAAGATTAGTTCAAAACTCAAACGGTCATTCAGTGCTCCTTGATAATAAGGCAAATGTGCTTATAGGATTTCAAACTCAAGTGGAATGTAAAATCTATTTCCATATGTTTCAGCCACAATAACGTCCTTGGCTGTAGTAGATGCTTTGTCACCTGAATCGATTCTGAGTTTAACAACGTTATCAGACGGTATGCCTTGGTAAATACGGTCTTCTCGTTCTTCTCGAGTGAGCCAAAGGTCTTTGTAACAGTAGAACACACCAGCATCGTCAAGACTAAACTATTCCTGACCTTCAAATTTAATTTTAATAGTCTTAATAATTGCTCTGCTTAGGTTGTCTACTGGTGTTCTGTTTGCATCTGTGTTTGATGAAAATTCAATATTAAAAGCAAGGCATGCAGTGCCAGGAACAATAACGTCACTGGGACCTAGGTTTGGAAACTTGACAGTAAGAGTTTAGTTTTGATCTATGATGCTAGGATAGTTTGTTATGACAATTGATTGCCTAATGCCCATAACACCAAGCGGGTCATGTAGTTTTCTATATGGGTCTAACTTTGATCCGTATGACTGTGTCATTTTATTATGCAACAATCAAGAAAATTAAATTAATAAAAACACTGGCAGTGGGAGGATTTGGTCATGATGATTTTGAAATGGATGTCATAGATGACTATGGTAATACAACAGAAATGATAGATACGAGTGGAATGGTAACTACTTCTAGTACGTATCACGAATTAAAAGACAAAGTAAACTCATTTTATGATAGCGTTGGTGTCTGCCCAGAGTTTGAATATGATAAAGGACACTTATTTGTAAATACAGACAGAGGTAAATTTGTTTGTACATTGTTTAACGTCCCGACAGCAACAAGGCTTTCTCAGGACGTGCCTGCACTGCTTGTGAAAAAAAAACAAACTAAACAGAACATTGAATGTATGTCGCCAGCCAGTCAAATACATTAAATAAACCTAACACATGGGCCTAAATAAAGCTAAGACCATTTAGCAACACACATCCAATATCAAGAGCTACAGGCAGTGCAGACAGTAGGGAGAGTTTTAAAAAGACAAATACAGGTGAATGGACAAAGGGTAGACAGAAACACATGCCCCAGAATAGAGAGATAAACCCACCCTGTGGGGCTGACCAGGGTGACCCTGGGAACTAAAAAATACCTAACCCCACCCAAGTCCCCCAGGGCAGACCCGGGTGGGGCCAGACAGAGGTAAAGTAAATCTAACCCATAAGTACAACCCTGCTAAGTTTAGAGCTTTAAGTACAATTAAAGCAAAGTCAGTGGGAATACCAGGTTGGTAAGGTACCTTGGAGTTGGAGGGTCTCCTATAGTGCCACCTAGACTGGTTAGTGCCCTCCATGACGTGCAAACAAGTTTGCCAACGGGACAATAAATTGAAATGACAGAAGTAAAATGACTGCCAGAAATAGCAAACACAGTGATACAAGAAACCTCATTTTCAGAAGGACAAATAAATGACGCTATGAAAACAATAGAAGATTCTCCTGTGACAATGCTAGAGATAATGGGGCTGGATAAATCACTGCAGACAACCAGAGATGAGATGGTGAATAATGTAGCCAAACTGAGTGAGCTTGATAATCAAATAGAAAGAGAAAAGGAAAAACTAGCTACAGCAGGGGAGAATTATGACACAGTAATAAAACAAAGAATACAACACAGATTAAATGATTTGTATATAGAAAGATCAACTCGATTAGAAGTGATTAGTATAGGAAGAGAATAACTGAAAAATCAGGTCAACAGGATTAGAGAAACTATTCAGGAAATACTTTACTAAGACACAACTTTGGCTGAGAGATTGAAAACACTTTTCAGAGAGCAAGGTATCACTATTGCAAGTTTAATTACTGCACTTGGGTTTATTATCAGTACTGTTGTTTTAGCTGTCTCTGGCGGTGGCGGGGGCGGACCTCTGCCTCCAACATCTCTGACCCCTCCAGTTAAATCAGACCCAAAAGATTTACAGACATGGGTAAAGAAACAGTTGTCACATATATCAGACTTGCTTAAAAAAATTGGCTGTGAAAGCCATTGATGCTTTGCCTGGCATAATAGGGAGTGTTTTCAGTTGGCTTTACAATATTGCAGGGAAGATAGTAGGGTTTATGGCGGAGCATGTGTGGGTCTTTTTGGTTACAGAAGAAGGATTAATCACAGGATATTTACTGAAACAGAAAAAGAAGTAATATCCCTAATCCAGTAAGGCCTATTACCAATGCAGTTATCTCTGACTCATTTTTTTTGGTGATAGTGTCAGCATTACTGTCAGTAAGGGTGATGATTTTGGGACTGTTAATGGCGTTACTGTCTGTTCCGGAGCCAGGGCCGGGGATGACGTTATTATTTATTTTAATGACTGAAAATGTGTGGTTGTTGGAGGACCCCCCAAGTTTAATGTTTGATTGAGTCCTAATTTCTGATCACGCCCAGCAAAAAATTATTTCATTATTATAATTTGTTATTGTCCCCACTTGCAGTTGAAGGTCTGATGGCAACATGTATAACCCGATGCCAACAACAAAGTCATCTTATGATCTGGCATATCTTAGAACATCTTGGTAGCGTTGTATGCTTGATGGGAGATCTACCACTGAGTTTACCGTAATACAATGTTCCCATGCCATGGTGATCAACAAGTTTTTGTGAAAAGTCATACTTGGTACCAGAGTTAATGTTAAATTCATTACAAATCCATTCAAATGATTTCATATCCATGAGTTGTTATACCTGTTAAAACTAGATTCAGTGGGCAGTGGGACATGGAGTTCTGACTTCTAAGCTGGTAGTACGTGTGGAAATGATACACAGACCTAATCAGTTTGTTTGAGTGATTCAAGTGGTCTCTAAAAGAAATGTTATAGCCCGTAGTTGAACACAGTATAGCAAAGTTGAGCTGGTTTTGAAACATATGTAGTGGTCTTGATGTCCACTTTCCTGCTGTTGCATCATCTGTTATTGACGTGTTTACGTAATGATCAAAAGGGTTGGGTACTTTCACTTGGAATAAATCTTGTTCAGACACGGCTATATTGAGCTGATTTAGTTGAATTATTTTCTGTTCATACGTTGGTGCGACATTGTACATGGCATCCACGTTAAATTGAAACGTGTTTGTAGTAACTATTGTTGGTGATTTAATTCCATTTTGCTTTTTTATGAGATAATACAAATGTTTATTACCTTAACAAATCTTGACACAAGCAAATGAGTGTGATTAACTAATGGGATTGATAATTATGATGGTAACAAGGCTGTAGCTATTCATGAAATGTTTTACACTGTAAAGTGGTTTAATGTAACAGATGATGGTAAATATACTGCACATGGAACTATAGGTAGTATAAGTTATAGCTCTGAACTCTTACAACCTGGGTATTATGACTTTTGTACTTTAGCTGTATTTTTACAAAATGGATATAAAATTAAAGCAACTTTAAATCCTGCTAACTTGCTTGTTACTTTGGAATTTCCAAAAGATAGTCAGTTTGTATTAACAGGTAATCTTGTAGGATTACTTGGTTTATTAAGAAAAACGAAAAAGAACTTTTATATATATTAACCCTTTCATTACTGCCGCCCGCTATAGCGGGCATGGGAAACTCCTCCTCTGCTTACGGCCTCCCGGTATAGCGGGACCGCAGCTTCTACTCCCCCGCGTACGGCTGCCCACTAAAGCAGTTTGCGCTCAGTAGCCGCATTCGAAATCCGCGATACCTGCTGATAGTGGCTACCTAATTAGTGGCGACCTTGACAGCGCTAGAATGGTACCGCCAGGTGAGCAGCGTTTATGTTATATCCGGCTCGGGGCTTGAGAAACAGGATGCGGAGTTTATATAAAAAATTCCTTCCAGAACTTTGGTTGTGCTTGCAAAAATCAGTGGCGGAGAGAAAAGAAAGTGACCGTGACAGTGACGAATTTAGTGATGATGAGTTTTGGGATAGAGGCAATTTTGAAGAGATGGATTTAGTTCAGTTGACAGAGGAAAAAAGGGCTGATTTTGTGCGTGTTGTGCGACAAGACAGTAACGACAACAACGATAATGATCGTGATGCCGACGACGAAAGTCCATGAGTTGGTAGCCGACTATCATCTACGGCGACCGTCCGTTGGCCGTCCCCGCTCTGCCGCTAGCAACAATGAGACTCGCCTTGACCGAGTTGACCATTTACCTGTCAAAGGGGAGGGCCGTGACCACGGATGTGCTCTGTGCTACAAGCGACACACCCGCTACATAGACGCAAACCCAGGGGTTAGATATGCAGACAACCCATACAAGAGGTGCAAAACTGTTATCATGTGCCGGAAATGTGAAGTGTACCTTTGTTGTAATGACAACAACTGTTTTATTTTGTACCACACACAGGTACAACTGTAAATACAGGGTGACAGTGGTGACAGTGTGTGACAGTGTATGACAGTGTATAGCAGTGTTGTAATTTCATCTTCACCCTCCCAGTAACTGTACATAGTGTATGCGTAAACATGGACAATCAAGGTGTATATAATAGTGGATCTTTTTCAGTTACTTTTTGTATTTTGGACACCTGTGTGTGCATTGTAGACACTGCTATGTGACAGCAATAAACAGACAATGACAGTCACATGTTTGGATTATGAATTTCCAACACATTGTCACGGTAAGAGCATGCAAACACTTTTAGACCCGTTTTCATGCACGTTTGTTTGCTTCATAGGTGTGTGTTGTTAATGTACTGTCCTTTTGTCACATGTTTGCACCTGTGTGTAACCAAATCAACCACATGACCCTGACACATGACGTCAATGTGTAGCCCGTCCAAAGCCCATCACAGCAATATAGGGTTATGGGTTTCTGCGGTGGATGGGTACTCCGCTATCACCCTTTCCCGTACACGATTATATTTGGGTATTTTTTTAGTCTCTAAACTTATTAAGCAGGGGTAATACAGAACTTTGTAAAAGCAGTACTCAGTGGTATTCACGAACCAGAGAATTCAGTAATGAAAGGGTTAAATGATAAAAATTTAGGTAAAACTGATGAAGATTGGACATTATATTCTGAAGGAAATATATAGCCCAAAAAACAAAAAAATAGTTGGAAGATATCCCGTCAATTTGGCAGTACACACAGTACTAAATGTTCATTTAAATGAATTAAACACATCTGAAAATGTACACAAAGGAAAGACTTCAATTTTGTTGAGATGTTTACCGACTGGAACTGCTCTCTATTGCGAAAGTGTGGCTGTTAGATTTCCTAATTTGCAGTTTAAGAAATTAGGTTCCAGTTTCTTTGAGTCACTGTGTTTATCTGTAAATAATCAGGATGTTAAACCAGTTTTGATGCATTATTTTAGTGATGTGTTAGAAGTAAAATAAATTTTATTTTTGTTTATAAAAAATGAGTGGTGGTCCAAAGCCGAGAATTATACCAGTTGCGTGCCCAGATTTGGCTGATGTACAGGATTTTGATAAAGAAGGAGTGGTTGGAGAGGTGTATGGTTTTGAACTTGATTCTTTTGGCATGTACAAGCGGAAAGTAATCGATGACATGAAAGATGGCACTGAGAGACTGATTCCTAAACTTGGGCAGCAGCGTGATGTTACTGTGCCTATTCCTATAAATAATGCACTCTACATCTTAAAAACATGAGTAATAAGTGGGTAGTTGTTCCGGATCCTACGCCTGTAATTGCTCCCACAATTGACTGGGAAATAAAGTTTGAATTTATTAGTCCTTATGTATACACTGATTAAGAAGGAGCCTTGGTGTTTAGGAAAGTTGTTAACTCTGGGCCATTGATTGTGAGCCTTGTTCCGAGCTTTGCACTAGGCAACAATAGCAGAGAAAAACTAAAAGTGCAAGAGTATGAGAAACGATGGTATCAACTTACACATTGAAAGAATAGATCAGATACTTTTGTTGTGTTTATGCCAGCAAACTTTGCCACGGCCAGAGAAGCGACAATAGATTTTGAAATTATCATGAGAGCTGTGGCTTCTGTCAAAGATGCAGATATTGCACAAGGAATCAAACTTACGTGGGATGACACAGTGACAGAGTCAACAAAGGTCTTTATAGCTATTAGAAAAGGCGCTGATGATATTGAAGTTTCGCACAGTATTCCCGCTGTAAAGGTGGTGGTTGATAAAAGAACTTTCATTCGTTGAAGTTACATAAAACTAGAACACATTGATCTTGTTTCATTTTATTATGCTGGCAAATTGTATACTTTTGACGAGCTGGAAAATGTAATCGCTGATTAAAAAATATATATATTTGTCAACAACAAAAAATGTTGAACTTGTATCCCCAACTACCGAAGCTTGCACCTGTGTCGACTGAGTCACTTGTGACGACTTGCGCTGTGAATTACATCTGACAAAACATTACAGGCAGACACATTTCAATTAACAAATATTACAGATGCGTTAAAATATTTGGAAGGTGTAGAGGCAAAATATTCAAAGTGTAAAAGACGGTAAAAGACAGTTTTCAATTCTGTACAAAATACATATATGGCTGTGGGTATGGTTTCAGCAGGATGTTCTGTAGGGGGTATTGTTTTGATAACAACTGGAATTGGTAGTATAATCAGAGTTGGTCTTGAAGGATGTAGCATTGTCACAGGTCTGGCATGCTTTGGTTTGGAAGGCCTTAACAAAAGATTTCATGCGAAGTTGCAGAAGCATAAAGCATTGAGCACACTTACTGGAGCTAAGCTGAGTAGTATGAAACTTATCATTAGTAAATCTTTGGAAGATAATTTTATTGACGATATTGAATTTAAGAAAGTTGATTTGACCAATTAAAAACAACAGAAGTCTGAAATTCAGAATACGATGCATCATCAATCTCCCGTGATTGTTGAAGAACTGAAGTCTAGTTTTTTAGAGAAAGGAAAACAGATTGGTGTAAAGGAAACCATGGAAAAACTTTAAAATCTTTTAAACAAATAAAAATCAGATTTGGTTATCAATCAATATTTTTGTCATACACTTCACAGAGAAATGTCATGCCACAAATGCCGCTCGTGCCTGATTATTTAGCCCCATCCATTCCACTGCCAGAGTATTACTGAGAAGAAAAAAATATTTTTTTGTCCTTGTATCTTGGTAAAATTGACTGAGTATCAACTTGTTACAAGAACTTATAAGAACTTAGGGTAAGTAATTAATAAGTTCTTATGGTAATTAATTAATAAGTTCTTATGGCAACTAACTTAAAGGTTACCTCTGCAGGTTCCTAAAAGTTAGTTGCAACTTGTTAATAAGTATGAAGTTTCACTTGGCACCACTTGGTCAACGTGCTGGTTGTGTTAAAAAAAATTGTGTGTGCACAGTGAGAGCGGACAACTTTATTATGAGAAACCAGCCAGTGGTTAGGTGGGTGTGTGAGGTGGAAAAATTAATCGCCATGGTTTACATTTTGTTGTCATAATGCTGGTATGGTCATGGTCATTTTATTTTAAAATCAACAGGGTGCATTGGTCATGGTCGGTTTATTTTTAATCAACAGCCTACATTTGTGGATGTTTAGGTGTTGACAGAGACAATGGTTAGAGAGATAGATAACTAGAGATTTGAAAAATATTAAAATCGATAATGCCACATTTATCATGGTTGCGTTTAAAAAAAAAATCAACAGGGTGTATTGATGATGGTGAGGAGGTGATTGGGGGGGGGGGGTCAATGGGGTTATTGTCCAAAAAATGTCGTGATTTAACAGTCAATGCAGCATTATCAATTTTATTGGTTTTGAAATCTCTAATTATCTATCTCTTCCTTGCTGAACAGAAAGATGTTGGGTATGGAATCAAGTCAAGGAAGGATTAGCTTGGCTGCCTTCCGGTGGAGGGAATTAAGCCTCTTTAAGCACGCATCACTACACCCGTCCCAGACCTTAGAAGCGTAGTCAATGTGGGGCTAGATGTTACCGCTGAAGAAGAGTTTTCTAGTTGATGAATTCATAAAATAAATCCGATTTGAAAGGATAAATAGATTTCTGGACACAATTTTGCACACACTGTTTACATGCGCATGCCATGTCAATTGATGGTCTATAATGATGCATAACAGCCTGCGCTCCTTAACTTGTTTAATCGGCTCACAGTTCAGGTAAAGGCTAAGTGGTGGTGGGTTTGGCTGGTGCTTTTGACGTTTAGTGATTAACATGCACTCTGTTTTTGATGGGTTAGGTATCATGTAGTTCTCTCGGCACCAATTAGAGACCTCTAATAGACTATGTTGCAAAGGAGAGTTAATTTTAGATATCGTTTTTTGCCGACGACACGTTGAGAGTAGCGACGTCTGCAAATTGCATCACACATTTGATTGTGAGATACACAAAAGCAAGTCATTAATATAGATTAAAACGAAACAGGGCCTAAAATAGACCCCTGGGGCACTTCATGCTTAATCACACCTTCTGATAACGCTTACCATCGATAATATCTATTCCTTAGATAAGATTTAAAGAAGACAGCGGAATTTGTGTCTATGTGGTATGCCAACAGCTTCTGTTAGTACAGTTCATGGCTGACTAAGTCAAATACTTTAATACACATCTAAAATCTTTAATACAAATCTAAAAACACCGCACCGGTCATTTCTGCATTGTTTATTGAAATTAGCCAGGTATTGGGCAGATGAGACAGAGCCGTGTGACAAGAGTGACGGGGTCTGAAGCTTGACTGTAATGGTAAATCAGGTTATGTGTGTAACACACGCGGACTTGCCCCAGTCGCATGTAGAAATCTTGCACAACAGACGAATACACCTCCACTGACTCAGTCCGGCGCATTTATGCGGTAAAACACCAACAATAGCTTTCTTTTTACTATAGACCTTTATAAAAGTAAGCAATAAAAGAACACTCAAAAGATTATGTAAACCACCCCTTCTCACTACAAGCACATCAACACCACATACTCATACACAATGTAAACGCCAGGCTAGGTAATTGTCTCTCACAATCCGACCTGTTTTACTGGTGTTCTCGCTTGGTAACGTTCTGTCCTCCCACGTCTAGGCGTGTAGGTCTTTCGTCGCACGCTTCCGAGTCGTCCCGTTTCTCGTACCGTGGACGTCCTCTAACTCGCTCTGTAGCGCAGTCTCTGCTGACCCGGGTGTCTCCGCACCGGTCGCTCACTCCCTGAGTGAAGAAATGACCTCGCAGTAGGTCCCTCGGCGGTAGCCTCTGCTGGCTGACGTCTCGGCGTCCGTCGCTCTGCTCCACACAATAACTCTGTACAATAAAGTTTTAATATCATAACACTTGCTAAACACACACATATTGGATAATATGAGGCACATTACGTAACCTAGGTGATACACATAACTCTCACACGTTCATTCACACCTCACGTGCTTCCTAACCCGAACTACTTTCGTAACACCCAATATTCTGTCACTACATTGAAACAGACTATAACCTAACACTCGCCATACATTATTCCATACATTGGAAAAGACTACACTTAACCACGTTTTACTTAACTACGCCTTAAGCATACACACCTCACATTCCTCAGTTATCCATCTCTCGGTAAATAACTACATAGGAGCACCACCGTTTATCTCAACGAATTCCAAACTAACATAACTGCACCAAACCAGCGCCACACAACCGAATTAACTCTATCTAACGCATACTATCTTTAACTCAGTGGCTGTTACTAAGACATATAAAAACATACCTGAATTCTAGGTTTCAGAGTCTTGGAATACGGGCAAGGGTATCTCACACACGTCTGTCCTCAATATAGCCCCGTACTCAATTATCTACATATCTGTTCGCCTGAAACCTACGTGTAAAACGCTTCCCTTTCATTGCACGTGGTCTCGTACCTACACAGAATATTTGTCACAAGACAAACCGCTGACAAGACCGTAACATACAAAAACCCTGTGTGAACTCTATGCTTGGGCATAGAGCTTCATCACACTTCCCCCTTCCTAGGGAAAAAAAGAAACGACCACGTTTCTTTTTCTGATTAACTGTTCGCAATAGATTACCCGAACAGAACGAACAAAAAAACAAAAATAATACAGCCTTAAACCTCAACGCACACTTTCTGGTCGCACTGCAAATGCGAAAACAGAACAGCAAACGCGTTAATATGACTGGAAATGAAAACGACCCAACGACGGGCATACAATAGCGAGAAACATCAGTGACCTACCTACCTAAAGACTAGATGATGAGCTGCATTTCTGTCCACAACAAAACTATTCCGTCCCTGGAAAACCAGACTGGTGGGCAAACCCTGCGGACCGCTCCTTCTACTCTTCCCGGTAATGTCACGGCCCTTCGGGGTACTTCTCTGACAAACGTCACACGAGCGAAAATATCGTGCGACGTCTGTCGCCACCCTGGGCCACGAACCCCTAAAACGGACCCGCCTCAGCGTTCGCCCAACGCCGAAATGCCCAGCTATCAAACCGTCAGGGGCCGCCAAAATAACCGAGTCACGCAGAGAAGCACGTACCGCGATCTGTACCGCTGTCGGCACAGTGAACGGTGCGCCCTCCTTCCAAAAATGACGCTGCAGCAAGCCGTCTTCCACTACGAACTGGAATGCGTTTACCCCATTCTCTTTCATCTCTCCGCCTGCGGATTCTTCAAACCAACCCTGTAACGAATCAACCGCCGCCTGTAACTCAATGAGCTCGGCAGGCGAAATAGCGACAAGAAGCGAAGTAGCCACAGATGGCAACGTATCCTTTTGTTCGCCATCGCGCCCGACTGGAGCTCTCGTCGCGACTGATGCGACCGCAGCGCAAGGCACCGGGAACAGATTAATCTTTCCGAACATACCGACGACTGGCTCGACAACCTTAATGTTTCCGATGATCAAGTCAACAACCGGCTCATCGATGACACAACAATTCAACTCTCCTGAAAAGAACTGAGTGTCAACGTCTATCTTGGCTAAAGGAAAAGACTCTACCCTTCCTCCGAACAAAATCACTTTTTGCGTCTCCCCTGTAAACTGATCATCCCTAACGAGGCTACGTCTGACCCCCGCGGTCGTGGCACCTGAGTCGCGCAGAACAGAAACAACACCACCATTTACTACCCCCTCCACTACTGGTTGGCAGCCACCTCCGTCAGCTGTTACGATTGTGGTTGTGTTATCATGTGAGAGCGTACATGTGTTATTCGTAGGTAACGACCCGATGTTTATTTGAGCTATCACGGTTACGATTCACGTGCCTTTTTAGTAAGATTTTCTTTTGTTCGTGAGTAGAGCCGTTTTCGTTTTGTTAAGTTTAGTCCGGAGCGTGTTAGAAAGGTCGCACTGTCTAGTGGCCTCGTAAGTGTCACGTCGGTTAGTTGGCATCGCAACACTTCGCTACATTTTTCGCTACTTTTTGTGCGCGTGGATTGAGCAGCCTTTGTTTTGTTTTGGGAATGTTCTCGTACTTTATAGAGCTACCAGGTGATAGGGATACCATACTTTTATGTAAATTATACGCTAGAATTTAGAGCTGAAGTAAGCAGCCGTGTTTTTGTAGCCTGTTATAGTTTTTTTTCTGGAAAGTTCATGTTAATGAGTTTCGGCTGCGTGTTTCGTTCTGATTGGTTGAGTTGTATGATTTCCATAGAAGATTCTAGATTTTCGTAGTTTTTATAAGGAGGGCGCTTGGAAAGCCCGTTCGTACATTGTCTTGCTTTGTCAGTTGTAGAGATACGCAGTTTATTGCGAGAGACGCTGTGTATGAGAAACTTTGAGTCGTAGTGTGGACATAGCAGAAGAGACTTTGTATCAGTAGTTTGTGCATTTGAGAGTGCATTATTGTGTGGATATCGCATCGCTGAATTAAATATTGTTGGAACTGTTACTCCAGTATTGTCTACATCCTTAAGCCACGTGTGACGGATTGCAGCTGAACGAGGCTTACTTTAAAGAACTCTACGTGCGTGTGTGTCTGGTGTGTTTATCATACTTCGACTACAACTCCACCACGTAACATCAGCCGAGCACAAAACAACCAGCTGAAGTTCCTCTCCGACTGGCACTGCAAAGCTGGCCATGAATTCTAGGTTTCAGAGTCTTGGGATACGGGCAAGGGTATCTCACACACGTCTGTCCTCACTGACAGTATAGCTTCGTACTAAATCTCCTACAGATCTGTTCGCCTGAACTCTCACTAAAACCCCCGTGCAAAACGCTTCTCTATGATTGCACGTGGCCTCGTACCTACACAGAATATTTGTCAGAAGACAAACCGCTGACAAGACCGTAACATACCAAAACACTGTGTGAACTCTATGCATGGGCATAGAGCTTTATCACAATTTGTCTCCAGGAAGTCACTCAGGTGTCTGTGGACATGTTTTTTTTCTATCGGCTTCGACAAAGAAGCTGATAAAAGTGAAATTGGTCTGAAATTGTTGGAATCAGTTAGGTCTTTAGTTTTGGGCAATGGGATGACTTTAGCTATTATCCAGCTTTTTGGGAAGGTACCTTGATGGATTATAAGATTGTAGATAATTGGTAAAGATTCAATTGCATAGGGGGCAGACAGTTTTAAAAACAAACTAATAATGCAGTCATGACCAAGGTAGCGTTTATTTTTCAGCTGACCAAAAGACTTGCCTACAGAAATAGCCGGCTTGTTTAGGTTATTAGTATTTTTATTTAAAAGTGAGTTGGCAGCAGACAGGAAATATTGATTAAAAGTATCAGCAGGTAAAAAAGTACATGGTGGTGTTTGACGTGATTTGGTAAAAGCATCGAGGGCTCGCCAGACAGTTAAGGTATCAGTTTTATTATTCAACAAGCGCTGGAAGTGTTTGTTTTTTTCTGGGCCTCGAGGACCAGGTACTTTATGCGGTTGCGCTGTTTGCGGAAAGCAGCATAGTGTTTTCTTTTCCCTTCAGTTCATTTCGGAGAGCCATGGCGTCTTTAATGTCCTTACTTAACCACTGAGGTAACTGTGCGTGTTGGACCCTCTTCTCACGTAGTGGCGCAAGGAACAATCTGTACCAAAGCTTCTTCATGAATAGCATAGTTATAAACTGACTGAAAAGAGTTTTCCCTCAGATTGGCGAGAAAAGCGTCCCGATTGAAGTGTTTAAACGACCTGTAATGAATAGTGTTACGCTGGTTTTTACGGCATGGCTTTTCCACCATCAGACCCGAACTACGTCACACAGTTCCTGAATCTAATTAGTTAATAATAAATAATAATACATAGTTCTTGTACATATAGCGCTGTTCTCCAGGAAAACACTGGACTCACTGCGCACGCACAACAGCACACCCTCTCTCTCAGACACACGCACGATTATACACTACTTTAAACCACCCCATCTCTTCCCAACACCTTACATTCACTTCCACTGGGATCAGAATAAAAGGCAGTCAACAGTTAGCAAAAGATGAGCTAAGTGTTAAATGCCCGACACAAAAGAAAAGTCTTTAAGTGAGCTTTGAACTGTCACAATGTGGGCAGATTCCGCATTTCAGTTGGCAGAGAGTTCCACACACTTGGGGCTATAAAGGTGAAAGAACGCTCCCCGACAGTTTTCATGTTAAGCTTCGGGATTTTTTAAAGTTTTACACTAGAGGAACGGAGGGTGCGTGATGGCTGATAAACAGACAGCTTGGCAGAAGGGTACGGCGGGAGAGATCCGTCAAAATGCCGATAGGCGAAAATTGCAATTTTGTACTGGCAGCGGAATTTTACGGGCAGCCAGTGCAGCTGTTTCAGTAGTGGCGTAACGTGGTCTCTCTTTCCTTTCTTCAAGAAGAGACGCTCAGCATTGTTTTGAATCATCTGCAAGCGTGAAATCTGTTCTGCTGGTAAACATGCCAGTACAGAATTGTAATAATTGAGCCTGGGCGTAATGAATGCATTTAAAGTCTTGAAGCCGCTCTTTCTGTGAGATACTGTCTGAAGGAAGAAATTCTGCGCAGCTCAAGGAGACCAGCTCGGCAGACGCTACTCATATGATCATGCATGGAGAGCGTCGAATCAATCTTCACACCCAGATATTTGACACAGTTCGGAGAGCCATGGTGTCTTTAATGTCTTAACATGAAAACTGTCTTTTCAGTCAGTTTATAACTATGTTATAGGTCAACTGGCGCTAAATGATATTCCGTACAACTCATAAGTGGTACAGAAAAGTGTTTCTCCGCAAATATCTGTCTATCTATTCTATCTATATCCCGTAGTCTTGCTGACCGTTGAGGCACCATTGATGACTTGGCAACCAGCTACCTCCATTCCTCTCTGTTCTTTTCCATTCTTAGAGTATCACCCAGCCTCAGTCCTGTCCACTGTAAGATATTGTCCACCCATCTTTTCCTCTGTGTGTTTTTTTTTTTTTCTTCACAATGGTTAATAGGTCTTCATAGGGCCCGATGGCTTGCCTGATTATGCTTCCCACTTCATCGTTCGTGGTGTGATCTCTGTATGAAATGCCAAGCAGCCTTCGAAAACATCTCATTTCAGTGGCTTTTATCCTCCTTTCAAGGTCTGCTGTGAGGGTCCATGACTCGCACACATACAAGAACACGGAGATGACTAAGGAGCGCATCAGTCTGATCTTGGAGCAGGGCGTGATGTTTCTGACCTTCCATGTGGTCTTTAATCTTGTCAGTGCTGTTGTTGTCTGCGCAATCCTGGACAGTATTTCTGGTTTTGATCCCTCATCTGTCCCAATGGCTCCTAAGTATTTGAATTAATTTATTTTTTCTAGTTTTTGGCTTCCATTCAAGACGTCAGTGCCAATGCCACAGGTGTTATTTGTCATCAGTTTGGTCTTCTCTGCACTGATGTCCATCCCATACGCAAAGTCTGTACTGTCCAGCTTTTCCACCATCTGAGCTAGCTCATTCTCTGTTCCTGCAAGGCCATCAATGTCGTCCGCAAGGCGCAAGTTCGTGATTGTTCTGCCTCAGATACTGTCAGCTCCTTCATGCTCTTTCAGAGCGTCTGTTATGATTCTTTCCAGGAAGATGTTGAAAAGAGTAGGTGAGAGCAAGCAGCCTTGTCTGACTCCGACTGTAGTCCTAAACCAGTTTCCTATTTTGCCATTGAAGCAGACTGCGCTAGAGGACTTGTAAAGGTTTGCTATGACTATGATCAGGTTGGCTATCATATTGTATAGCTTCATGGTGGACCAAAGGACTGCATGCCTCACCCCCGGTCAAACGCTTTCTTAAAATCCACAAAGACATGATAGAGGTCTTGCTGGTGCTGGATATACCTCTAACATAGAACTCCCAGGTTGAAGATCTGCTCAGTTGTGCTGCGCCCTGGTTTGAATCCTGCCTGTTTGTCAGCTATGATTTCCTCTTCCTGTGGCTTCAGCCTGTTCAGTATGATCTTTAACATAACTTTGCTTGGGTGGCATATAAGACTGATCATGCGATAATTCTGGCATTGATGTAAGTTGCTTTTGGGGGGTGGGGGAGAGTTGTTATAAGTGATTGGGTCCATGGTGTGGGCCAATCCCCTGACTGCCAGATCTTATTGCAGATTGGTAGTTAGGTGCTTACCATATCTTTTCCCCCTTCTTGGACTAGTTCTGTAGGGATGTTGTCTGCTCCTGCTGCCTTCCCTTTTTTTTTCAGCGACTTCACTGCAGTCTCTACTTCTTTTCGGAGGATTGGATAGTTGCCATTGTTGGTCAAGGGTGGGTTGACAAGTATGCCTGGGTCCCCTGTAGCTCGGTGGTTGTACAAATCTGAGCAGTACTCTGTCCTCTCTTCAGTATGTCTTGGTCTTCCGTAAGACAGTTCCCTTCACTATATTGAATGATGGAGGAACGTCCTTGTGTTACACTGGTCAGGTCTTTCACCAGCTGGTATGCTTTGTGGCTATTAGTTTTGTTCAGAATTTTTTCTACGTGTTTACACTGATCTTCAATCCGTTTATTATTTGCCTTTTTCATGCTTTTCTTGATATCCTGGTTATTTTCCCTGTAATGTTTAGCTCCTTCTACCTCTGATTTCTCTTTTTTTAATTCCGGACGCTTGTCACAAAAAACAAAGATGTCTGCTGTAACCCAAGGTTTCTTTGCTTGACGGTGTTTGCCAAAGGATCTCACTGGCTGTTTGGGTTACAGCAGTGTTAAATGTGTCGATCAGTTCATCCAGATCCGTGTCTTTTGCACCTAGAAGTAGCAGTGGCGCGAATTTTGCTTCTATCTTTGTCTGGAAGGCTTCCGCTACCTCTGGGTCTTTTTTAAAAGTTTTTCGAGGTCAAACTTGATTATGGTGCGACCCTGCTTGTTGTCCTTGTTTAGGCGGAGTCGGAAGGTCATCATCATTAACTCATGGTCGCTTCCAATGTCTGCTCCCGGAAAACTTCTTGTCTTGGCAATGTTCACACTGGTTTGGAAGCGTCTTTTCACCATGATGTAGTCAATTTGGTTATGGCGCTCTCCGTTCGGGCTGTGCAATGTCAACCTTCTGGATGCTTTGTGTGGGCCAAACGTGTTCATCAGCTTTAGATCATTTGAGCTGGCAAATTCCAGGAGCGTTAAGCCTCTGTCGTTGGTCTCTGCATTGCAGTAACGTCCGAATGTGCCTTTCCAGTTCCTAGCAGCATCCTCTCCTATTTTGGCAATCCAGTCTCCCTGCACCATAAGAATGTCTTTCTTGGGGCCTGGTCCAAGACTTCTTGCAGTTGGTCATAGAAGTCTTCTATTTCCTCGTCTCCATAGTCTGTTGTTGGGGCGTAAACTTGTACAATGGTGATATTGAATGGGGTTGCAATCAAGAGTATAGTGATAAGCCTACTAGAGACTGGCCGACAACTCATGACAGTGTTCACGATGTCTTTGTGGACGAGAAACACACCCTGTTCGTGTTTGTCTTCTCTGCCACAGCAATACAGTTTGTGGTTTTGCTGGGTTGATGTTTCCCCAAGGTTCTTCCATCGTACTTCGCACAGTCCTAGGATGGTCCAGTGGTATCTTTTCATTTCGTGTGTCAGTTC
The DNA here is from genome assembly GCA_036245525.1 of Semisulcospira habei. Classification (NCBI taxonomy): domain Eukaryota; kingdom Metazoa; phylum Mollusca; class Gastropoda; family Semisulcospiridae; genus Semisulcospira; species Semisulcospira habei. The sequence continues at coordinate 3,476,140 of BTPG01000003.1, forward strand.
CTCTACCTTTCCAGGTGGTCTTAATCTTCTGACGTTCCAGGTGCCTATGCGTATGTTTTTTTTTTCTGGCACGGAGTTGTGGTGATGCACCAGTAACACACTTAACACCTCTGCCCTGGCGCAAGACAGAAGGCGCGGTCCTAGTTGCGGGCGACGACCGATCCGGTATGGATTGAGGTAAGGTTGTCATTGCATGTGGTGTGCCTTGATCAAGAGAACCTGGCGGAGCCCATCCCTCTCCAGGCTGTTAACCACAACGGAAACGCCACATAACTTGTGGCTCGCCTTGGTCCTGGACACGTGGCCGATGAGACCCTCATGAGACTCTTTCGCCCTGGGTGGTGACTTCATCAAGGAAGTTCATACACCCATTTCAGGTACCGTGTCAGCACCCTAGCCTTTGGTTATCCAAAACCTAACCTGCAAGGCAGCAAGGGACTCGTGGAGGGCGGGGTCGTCTATGTCCCGTGCAGATGTGAACATCTGCCCAATGCTGACACATATAATATATATGTAATAATTTTTCGAATATATAATAATAAAAACGTGCGCTCCGATATCAAACGACCTATACCATGTCAGGCACATTGGACTCCCTTCAAATTTCCTTTTGATACTGCCGCCTCACACCCCCACACAGTCCTCACTCAGACGCTAATTACGGCCATTACCGCTGACTGGCCTTTCGTTTGTGCCTTTGATTCGCTTGAACGCACATGCTCCAAGTCTATCGGCGAACGAACAACGCCTGCGGTGATTTGGAAGAGGCAGGAGAGGGGTAGGTGGGGTGGGGTGGAGGGGGATGGCGGGGGGTTGGGGTGGGGAGGGGGTAGGGAGGGGCGTGGGGAGGGGCGTGAGAAGAGGGGAAAGCGAAGGAGGTAACCAGTGCTAGCAAGAGCATGTAAGAGTTGCAATACTTGAGAATGTACCGGAAAATTCCGATCTGCAGCTCGGCAACGTACGCTACTTGCACAACACAAATACCCTGGGCGCTGTATGTATTTCGGTTTTGATGTAATATTCATAAAAAATACAAGATTTTATTAACACAAAATCATTTTTAATCAAACGACTGACTTTAAAAAAAAAATTAAAAATTAAAAAAATAAAAACAGACACTGATTTTTCCTGTTTGAACTATGTTCATCATTTTCTGTGTGCGAGACGATACCGCATACACTATTCGGAATTACCTTAAAGGTAAGAAATCTACAATTTGTAAGCATATTTCCACGGTGTTTCGATTGTGGTCGTGTTATTCTTTGAGAGCATGTGTGTGTTAATCATACGAAAGATCCGATATTTATTTAAGGTAATTTTTATAATATATACGTACCATTTTAGTAGGAGTCATTTTCTTTTTCACTGATAATTGTATTCTATTTTTGTTGCGACGCGTAACTTCGCTTGCATTAGACAGGAAGTTTCGAGCAGGGTCGCGATCTTCCTAGTGACCTCAGATATGACGTCAATGTGTCGGCTACGTTTCGTAAAATTTTATCAAAGACGCCTGAATAGTAGTGGAATTTTGTAATTCATTCTAGTGTATTATTGTTCATGAATATTAATTAGTTTTGGTTATGTTTTCTATTTTGATTGGTTTTGTTGGGAGAATTTGCTGGATTGTTCTGGAAATCTTTAATAGTATAAAAGATCGTGTTATAAAGTATGTGTGTACATTGTATGAGAGACGCAGTTTGAGAAACGTGTTGTCGTATTGTAGAGTACACAGTGTATCAGCGTGAATGCATTTGTGGATGCATTGTGAGGAGATCGCATCACTGCAATAAAATATTGTTGTAAATGTTACTCCTGTGTGGCCTACAACCTTGTGCCACGTGTGACGAATTGCAGCTGAGTGAACTTTCTTTACAAGAACTCTACGCGCGTGCATCTGGTGTGATTGCATAATACTACAAATACGACTGCCACATAACACTTGGCACCTCCAAAGGGACTTCTTTAGTTGGCTCAGTGGATAAGGTAGCCGGAGACAACAACCAGCAGCGAAACGCAGAGATGGCGATGTCGGAAATTAGGTACATGCCTCAGTATTGGAAAGGAATGTGGACTCTCGAGAGCTGAACTCCTTGAGTTCGTAAAGGTGAAAGAGAAGGAGCGATTGGAGAGATAAAAGGCGAGGGAAAAAGAGAAGAGACTATAAGAAAAGAATAGACTGGAGAGAGAAGTTAAGAGACTGGCGAGAAGAAAAGAGAAAGAGTAAAAGAAACGGGAGAGAAAAGAAAGAGACAAACAGCGTGAAATCAAGAAACTCGAAATTGAGCAAAAAGTGTCAGAGAGGCAGCTACAACACGAATGTCAGCTCAAGGTTTATTGACACACAGCCAGAGGACAAGTGATGTAGCAGCCTTAGCCAGCAGAGAGAAAACAACCCTGTGCGCCAAAACTACCGCTTTTGAAGAAAATTCAGTTAAAATGGACGCTTACCTTGAGCGTTTCAAGCGCTTCGCAAGCAGCAACAACTGAAAACAAGAGACTTGGGCCATTACACTAAGTGCACTTCTAACTAGTAAAGCGCTTGAATTCTACACCCGCTTGTCAAGAGAAGAACCCGATGATTAAGCAAAGTTGAGAGACGCCCTGCTAAGACAGTACGATTTCACTGAACAGGGTTACAGACGATGATTCCGGAATTACAAGCCTGCGGAAGGAGAAACACACGGCCTATTCATTGAGAGATTTAGGACCTAACTAGAGAAATGGATAGAGCTGGCTGGTTTAAAGTAAATGTACAAGGACGTGTGTGACCTCAACATAAAAAAAACAAATTTTCAGCGCATGTTCTAAGGACCTGGCGCCCACCTCAGGAAGCAAAAGGACCAGTCCATGAAGGCTTTAGAAGACGTCGCTTAAAGATACCTGGACGCCCACAACATGAAGTCCGGGTCCGGAAAGCCACAGCGTGTGTCTACTCCAGTAGAGGAAACACACGACGTCAGAGACATCCCGAAACACATGCCAATAGAGAGCCTGACATGTTTGAAAGAAGGGACTCAAGGCGATACGGTGTCCTTTTCATGAGTGTTCCCCGAAGCGACAACCACAGAAGCCCAACCAAGGCCGCGGGACAGCAGGCGAAAGTGATACCACGTATTAACATAAAGCCGCCGCTGTACTGGCCAGTGGTATAACCTCATCTAGTGACTCTGAGTCTGGAGAAAGGCACGCGACGGCGGAGCTGATCGAGTCTTCCAGAAGAAGTGAACGCATTTGATTTTGCGAGGGGCAACATTTTTACCAGTTTCCAACATCGCGATGCCTGTGAGTGAAATGCCCAACATGCCGGTGGTGTCAGGATTCGTTGGCAACGCATCACTGACAGTGCTGAGAGACACGGGTTGTAGAGAGAAGATCTAGTAGCTGAAGACCAGAAGCTACATGAGTAGACAGCCCTCATCCTGGTCGACGGAACTGTGATGATTATCGCCATTACCAAGGTTAGTGTCAACACCCCGTACCTGACAGAAGAGGTGAAGGTGTTATGCGTGAAGACCCCTGACTACGACCGTATCATCGGAAACGCAGACGGTGCCAGAAACGCATGTGATCCAGATCCGGAGTGGAGACTTTAAACCTGTGCCGTTAACACGAGAAGTCAAGAAAAGAAGAGTCACGAGACCATCCCTCTAAAAGTAGCTAACAACACGGAAGAAAGCCGTGGTGAATAGAAACCAGCTGGTGGAACTACAGAGAGCCGACCCTACGCTTGACAAATTCCGAGGTCATACTGAGCCCGTGACACGACAAGGGAAGGAGATAACCTGCAAAATCAGAAAGGAATCCTGTACCGGGTATTCAACAGTTATGGAGACAAGCCTGTTCGTTAAGTGGTGGTTCCTGAACCCCTGAGGATTCAGGTGATGAAACTAGCCCATGAATTTATCTTAGAAAAACACCTGGGAATCAGCAAGACCCTCGACAGGATCCGATAAGTAATTTTTCTCATATTTACGTAAACCGTTGCATATAGCTAGTTTAAAGAAAGTCATTGGATGAGTTCGTTAACTAGCTTTGTATCCTTTCAACGTCTTTAGTAAAAATAAAAATAAAAATCTTTTCTCAAAAAAATTAAAACACTAACAAATCTTCACTTGTAGAGAAAGTCAGACAGAGGCGGTGACGTAAAAGAGGCAAGTTCGTCACCACGCAGACACTGACATAAAACTCTAAATATGACGTCATTCTCTCTCGCTCGCGCGGCTCTCTCTCTCTCTCTCTCTCTCTCTCTCTCTCTCTCTCTCTCTCTCTCTCTCTCTCTCTCTCTCTCTCTCTCTCTTTAAAACGAAACTTTTCGATTACCTGATGAGCCAAACATAACAACACTAGGCATTTAAACAAACCCTGATGGTTAATGCTTTCATGTAATATATGCATTTATCTATGTTGTGTGTGTGTGTGTGTGTGTGTGTGTGTGTGTGTGTGTGTGTGTGTGTGTGTATGTATGGTATAAGATGAATGTTGAGTGTTATTATTATTTTGTGTAATTTTTTTAAAAAAGAAATTTCATAGTTGCATGAAATAATACGTGTAAATATAATACTTTATTATTATTATTATTATTATTATTATTATTATTATTATTATTATTATTATTATTATTATTATTATCTTTTAATCTATTTTATGTTGTAGATGTTAGCAACGACAAGTTTGTAAAATGACGATTTGTTTCTGTCAAAACTTTTTACCGTTGATAAAATAAGTTTCATCATCATCATCATCATCATCTCTCTCTCTCTATCTCTCTCTCTCTCTCTCTCTCTCTCTCTCTCTCTCTCTCTCTCTCTCTCTCTCTCTCTCTCTCTCTCTCTCTACATAATAATTAAAGCACAAACTAGAATCACATCTACATCATCCACGCTCATTTATCATATTTATGTTACCAACAAGGACAGAATAACTAGTGCGAGTGTCCCGACCTTAGCCATTAGTGGTCATAACCCGGTAGGTTGTACAATTGCTCTGAAGCTTGATAGGCCAAAGAAAAACAAACACACAACTATAATGTATAAAAAAAATTGATAGGGAGAAATTCATGCACGATTTGCACAATACACCCTTTAATGATGTATACTGCCACACTTGCCATGACAATGCCTTGTCTTGCTGGATGAGTCTGTTCCTCGGAGTCCTTAACAAGCACGCTCCCCTCAGCATAAAACGCGTTAAACATGCTACCATGCCGCCCTGGTTAACATTGGACATTAAAAATGTTATGTCGCTCAGAGATAAACATAGAAAAGAAAAACGCTTTGATGACTACAAAAAACAACGTAATCAAGTAAAATATCTGGTAAGGGTTGCAAAAAAAAGCATTCTTCAATCAAATGATCTCAGAAAACCGTGACACAGCATCAATTTGGAGAGCACTAAATGCTATTACAAAAGGAAAAGCAGCACCAGAAATACCATCTCATTTAACTTCAGACAAATTTAACAAGAATTTCCTATCAGCCGCTGAAAATCTAGCCCAATCGGCATCAAATATCAGTACGTAATATAGTATCTTAAGTCTTCTGAGATCTTTCAGCAAAGCAACAAATATAACACAAAAATTCGTAATTCCTAATATATCAATAGCAGAAATCGGTAAGTATATTTCTGACATGCCGAATAAGAAAAGTAGAGGGATTGATGATACTGATAACCAATCGCTAAAATTGTCCTTGCCTTACACAAAACAATTCCTTACATACATTTTTTATCTGTGTATAAATAAAAGTTATTTTCCTACAGTCCTGAAGGAAGCAAAGGTAGTTCCGATCCCCAAAACTAAAAACCTTGAAGATATTCATAATTACCGACCGATCTCTTTGCTCTCATCCTTGTCAAAGCCATTAGAGCGGCACATCCACAAACATCTTCTTAATTTCCTTGAGAAGGGTAATTTACTAAACATTGATCAGTCCGGTTTTCGCCCGACCCATTCATGCCAGTCAGCACTCACACATATTGTAGATTGCTGGCTAGAGTCAATTAAAAAAAATTTAATGTCGGGAGCAGTTTTCCTAGATCTTAAAAAAGCTTTTGATCTTGTGGACCATGAGATTCTCTTACATAAGCTTACAATATACCACATGGATGAAACTACAATAACTTTTCTCAGATCCTATTTGGAAGACCGAAAGCAAAATGTATACGTCCATGGTCAGTACTCTATGCAAGGCCATGTTAAGTTTGGAGTTCCTCATATATCAATTCTAGGACCCCTCCTATTTTTACTTTTCATAAATGACCTTCCTTTACATATTTCCGACCCTAACATTAATTGTGATCTCTTTGCGGATGACACAAGCCTTCACGTTCCTTGTAAGAACAGTCATGATATTAGTCGTTGTTTACAATCCAGTCTTGACGAATTTTCTGATTGGTGCTGTAAAAACCACATGGTACTACATCCTGATAAGACGAGGAGCATGTTAATCACCTCACGACAAAAATATCAACTTCACCACCCTTCACTAACGCTCAGTCTTAATTGCCAACCGATTGAACAAGTTCATGAACGCAACTTCCTTGGAATATGTATAGATGAGCAGCTAAGTTGGGAGAAACATGTGACTAATATATGTAAGAAGATATCAAAAAATATATATTTTTTAAAACACAATTGAGAAGTGTGAGTGACATAAATACACGAAAAATGTTTTTTCATGCGCACATTAAATCTCATGTTGATTACATCTCCACTGTTTGGGATGGTAGCGGTGATGTGCAAATCAGAAAACTAAATTCACTATACAAAAGAGCCATTAAAAATGTAGATATAAGACCCATTCCTACCGCTGTAAAACTGCAAAATCTCAAACTTCTTGGCCTTCGTCAACAACTCGTTTACAACAAGTGCATACTTATGTTGAAAATTCTCCACAAGAAAGCTCCACAGTATCTAACAGCTAAATTTACTCCACAACGACAGCGTGAAAGGTCCTCGAGGAACAGTACTCTTCGATTACCACTACCTCGCATAGACTTGATCAAATCAAGCCTAGCCTTTTCGGGACCACTTTTATGAAATTCACTTCCTCAACATTTAAAAACACTAACCCACCTTTCCTCCTTTAAAACAAAACTACACATATACCTAAAGCAAACTGCTTAGATATATTATTTTTATCCTGTCGTTCTGATGAAAGGTTATGTATATGTTATTGCGTACATTTACACGGCTGTAAAGGTGTGTGTATGTTTGTTTGATTTTTGGTACTTTGTGCTTGTTTTTGCTGTGCTATGATTTTTTTCCTATGTAATTTGTGCTGAGGAGTGTTACTTCCTTTTTTTGTATTTGTTTATTGCTACCTTAGTAGTATCATTTTCTGTACTGAGTGTGTCTGTACTTATTTAGTTATGTTTTTTTTGTTTGCGTTAAATATATTTTTGTTTGTCTTCATTATATTTCATGTTGTAGTACGTTAGAAACGGCAAGTTTGAAAAATGACGTATTTGTATCTGTCAAAACTTCTACCGTTATGTAATAAAGTTTCATCATCATCTCTCTCTCTCTCTCCCTCACACTTGACTTACGCCCCCATCCCCACCTCGCCCCCCCCCTTTTTCTGGCACCTCTACCCCACCCACCCTCGTCACGCCCGCCCTCTCCTGCTTACCCACCCTCCATTCCCTCGCCCCTCCCCACCCCCGCCCCGTGTTTCTGGCCCCTCTTCTCCACCCTACCCACCCTCTGCACGCCCTCCCTCTCCTCGGCTTACTCACATTCCATTACCTCATCCACCCACCCTCCCACTCACACCCATCACTACCCCTGCTCCATTTTCCTGGCGCCTCCTCCCCCCTACCCACGCTCTGCCTCTTGCCTCTGCACGCCCTCCCTCTCCTGCGTAGCCACCCTCCACTGCCCCCCCCCCCACCCCCAACTATAAACCACATTTCGTCAGTGACACCTGCCTACCCATCCTCGTCTCCCGGCTCACTCTAAATCACATGTCTGTTCCTATCTGAAACCATGACAACTATAGCCATTGTACACCAACCCCCTTCCACTCCCACCATCCCTCGTGACCCAGTACTGAGAGACACCTTAGACAAACTCCAAACAAGATTTGAATGTAAAGGTGCTAATGCCCTCAGCATTCTCAAGACGTGGAGGAATGCCGTGTATGTGAGATACATGCAGCTTCTGCCCAAACACACTGCAGGAGTCCACAATGTGTTATGGGAAGATTTCAACTATGACAATGAAGCTGTCACCCTTGATGGCTACCTCTCTCCCCACACCCCGGTCCCTGATCACCTGGCCAAGACAATAGTTAAGATATATGAAGGGCCGGTACACACAGACGAGAACAAACTTATCGTCATCACCGTGTACTTTAGAAAGAGGCGGACAACCGGTGGCACCTGCATGATTCAGGGGAAGAGAAAGGGTCTGTGGGTGAGATCGGAGTACCGGGCCCTTTGTGATTATGTACAACAGCTCCTGGCCGGTACAGCGGACCCTACAGACAATGTCCCCGTCACCAGCAACCATCTTGCATCTGACCCTGACATTACAGAAAGTACCGTCACCTCACCCGCCACCCCTTCCAACTCCTCACGGGGCCTGCTGTTGGCTGTCTCCCTAGCAGACACCCCCATCACGCCTACCCTCTCCACTCCCTCGGACAACAAAGAAGTCTCTCTTCTTGTGCAGCCGGCAGAGTCGTCAATCACAGGGGATTATCAACCGACGCCCCTTCTATCGGACCACTCATCCCCGACTAATCCCATCACCACATCTACTGGCCAGCCACTTCAGAACGCCCGCACTGATTTTTCACTTGTTGCGGCAACAGTTGATGGTGTAATGTCCACTGCCACGCCCCTTCCCCCAACCCGACCAAACACGAACGCCAGTCCCGCGTCTCCGGGACTGGGATTACGTAATACAGCGGCCGCACCCACCACGGCCCTCGGGACTACCTGTCCTCACGAGGACACCACTGACCCTGATACTCTGCGAGCGCAACTCAAAAGTGCTTGTAACCTCATCACGGACCTTCGCGCTGACGTCAGTACACTGTTCAAAGGACTTTCAGCAGCCCTAGCCAGGATTAATCAGCTCGAGAGTCAGCTCCGTGACGAGGCGGTCAAGAGAGCCAGAGATCTACAGGTTACGGAGAAAAGTGTGGGCGAAGTGTTGTCCGGCCTGGACGACAGGATAACTGGTGTGGAGACAGCTCAACACGCCACAGACGGCACTGTCAACCAGCTATCCTCCGCCAAACAGAGCCACAAGCAGGGCCTGAGGGAAATTCAAAAACAGTTGAAAAAGAAATCAGCCACTGCGTCCAACAACTCAGACGTTGCCATGAGTGGTAACACTCAAACTGACCTGTCTGCCAATGTTGATATCTGTGCGTCTCCGCGCCAGGTAACGGGCAGCGCAATCGCTGCTCCCTGTCACACCTCCCCTCCACCCGTTCTGCAAGAACTGGCCACGGTACAGGCTGTGAGTGCAGCCGAGAAGAGCCCAGAGCGACTCATACCAGTACGGATTACCGGCGGCCTGCCTGAGGTCAACAACGGGTATGACCACGCCAGCAGCCAGCAGCAGCGTAATAACAAAATGTCTCCAGATGAGCAAATACTGCGACATTCAGTGCAGAGTGACACCACCACGCTGGTCATTGGAGACTCTGTTGTTCGCAACATCAAGGCAGAGAAGATGCCCACCTACCCTATAGAAAAAGTAGACGTATTATCTGTCTCTGGCCTGCGGACTGTCCACCTGCTGAACTGGCTCCAGCGACAACACGCGTCCCACACAGCGGTGGCACTGGTGACCTTCCACGTGGGGATCAACGATTGCAAACAGAAGGAAGTGACCAGCGCTGTGTGGGAACAGCTCGTCCGGGAATGCAGGCGGGTATTTCCCGGCGCTCGTCTGCAGGCATCCTCCATCCTGCCGACCGACAGTAGACACCAGCTGTATAGGGCCATCACCGCCTCCAACAGTAACCTGTTCCATGTGTGCAGAAAGCTGGGTGTCACACTGATAGACAACACTCAGGTCTTTACTGCTGTTGATGGGTTGCTGCGTAGAAAATTCTACAGGCGCGGTGACCCCATCCATCCTAGTCGCCAGGGCACCATCAGTCTGGCCCTCAACATAAAGAGAGGAGGGCCAGCTACTGACGTCACCACTCCCAACAACCAGCCTGCAGGTGGTGGCCGTCACCGCCGTCAGCGACGTGAAGGACACGCTGGCACCACCAACACTTACGCTAATGTCGCAGCCGGCAGACAGTCAGTGTCCGCTGCAGCACCCAACCTGGAATCGCTCTGTGGTGCATCCAGCTTCGGTGCTGCACCGGAGAGTCAAGGTGGACTGTCAGTGTCCTCTGCTGTAGCACCAAGTCTGGAATTACAGTACAGCGAATCCAGATTTAGTGGTACAGCAGAGAGTCAATGTAGCTATCAGCAACAAATGCCGGGCCAGTATCCTATGTGGCAGCAACCGCCACTACCACCATACAGTGCCGCATTTCCACAGTATCGCGAGGCGGGTCCATGGGGACACTTCAGCATGACGCAACCAACGTATCCTTTCAGCGTCCCCCCGCTCACATACACGCCATACGCACAGCAGGAACCGTGGGCACAGTACAGCCACCCCGTGCGTGTGTATTAGACTCATTTCCAGAACATTCAGTTACTCTTCCTTACATAACTTTGTGCTTTACTTTCCAGGCTAACACTGAACAATATCGAATTGATTTTCTTGCGTCTCATTGCTCATAATTATTGTGTTTGCGCAGAGACGTATTCATTTGTTTTTAACTTCAACCACTGCACGTGGTCCAATATTAACATTGTCATCCTTTTGACTTCTGCCGACAGTATTCGTGAATACCGATCTTCTCACTCTGTGCGATTTGTGACGCTTATAGCACTAGTACTTGTGCACCGTGACACTTTCTCTACTAGTGCTCTACGTATATTCACACTACGATCATATCTGTGTCCTTTCGCAGCGCTGACTTTATTTCCCCTATCGCGCAGCGGGGTCGTTTAGCTTTGACTGTTGAAGTTTGCTAAAGGGATTAGTCCCTGTTAGTGACCGTTAGTGACCGGTAGTGTGGTCTATATCAGTGAATGCGTAGAAGAAACTCTTTTTTTTTTTCTCACTTGCCTCCCACATTCTGTGTGTTAGAGCGGACTGATATTCTTTTGCTTTGTTTTATTATTTCAGCTCTTATTTGCCTTTGTATCATTTATAAGCTTTTTTATTTGTACTCCTTGGTATTGACATACATTAGCAATCATGGTGTATGATCGCCAGTTACATATTGGCCATTTAAATGTTTATCATTTAACTAACAAAGTTCCCGATCTGTGTGTGCTCTTGAGTCAATCCAATCCATTTCACTTGTTTGGTGTAACGGAATCGCGTCTCAATCCTAACATCAGCGATGAGGCCGTTTCTATCCAGGACTTCACTGTACTGCGCCGCGATGCTGAATACCCGGGACATACGGGTATTGCAGTATACATTCATAATTCAATTAGTGGTATTACTCGCAGGCGTGGGGACCTGGAGTCAAAAACCGTAGAATGCATTTGGGTTGATTTAAGGGCAAACAAATCCAGCCCCGTGCTGGTCGGGTACATTTACAGGAACCCAGCATCAACATTTCAATGGTTCGACGACTTTATCGCCATGATGGATAAGGTCACACAGTCCAGCTCTGAAATTTTGATCCTAGGCGATTTCAATATTAACATGTTTTTGAATAACCCTGCTTGGGAGTGCACCATGTCTATGTTTGGTTTAAAGCAGCTAGTTAAAACAGCAACTCGTGTTAGTCCAACTTCCTCCACCCTTATAGACCACATATATACAACTACTCAATCAAGGGTGATGGCAGTAGACGTGCTTCAGGTAGGGATTAGCGATCACTACCCGGTGTGCTGTTGCTTGGCATTAAAAGCGGATAATTCATTCCGAAAACATCAGCACACGACTATTAGATACAGATCACTTAAACACTTCAACAAGAAAACATTTCTTTGTGATTTAAGTAGCACACACTTTGATACAGTGTACTACCATAATGACCCCAACGATGCTTTGTCTGAGTGGTACGGATTGTTCCTTGGTGTTCTCGATAAACACGCTCCATTCAGAGAGAAACGGGTGAAGAACCCCCAGCTTCCCGCCTGGTTAAGTAAGGAAATCAAGGATGCCATGCAGCTCCGAGATGACTATAAAAGAAAGAAGGATTTTATTGCTTATCGAAGGCAAAGAAACCATGTTAAACATTTAGTGAGGAAAGCTCAAAGGTCACTTTTTCACCGTCTTATGAACGGAAAGAAAGATGTCGTATCTGTGTGGCGAGCGATCAATGCTTTTACGAGGTCCAAAAATACCGCACAATGTACACAGTTATCAGCTGATATATTGAATCAGCATTTCCTCTCGGCTGCCAGTACGTTGCTAAAAAATACATATTCTGGTCAGTCTTCAGTTGTGTCCGAAAAGCTAAAGACGTTTTGTGCAGAACGGCTGGACCCTGATACGTCATTCAGCATTCCGCTGTTAACGATATACGACGTGGGAAAATCCATCTCGTACTTAAAGAACAAACGTACGTCTGGCCATGATGGTATTAGTAGCTCAGTCCTGAAAATGGCCCTACCGTATATTTTCGATACCTTGACATATATATACAACCTTTGCATAAAGCAGGGGATATTTCCATCTTCTCTAAAAACAGCCAAAGTGATCCCACTACCTAAAACGAAAGACCTTGCCGACCCTAACAAGTTCAGGCCCATTTCGCT